>OZ025249.1:7819318-8165981 GCA_964019135.1 Arenicola marina | reverse complement strand
GTACAACTTAAATCTATCTCAACCGGAAGTGACGACATGCACGGATTAGTCTCGTTTTCTGGTTCGCCTTCAGCTTAAACAAAGCCATATTTCCAATCACGTGGAATTAAAACGTCTACCGTTAACGCAGCTTCATTGAATTCTACCTTAGTTTCGACGCCCACCACTCAGTTATTTCGTAATCCTTCACAGTTTGCCCCCCCCCCCACACCCCCCTCCAACTCCCCACCAGTCGAAAAACTTTGATTCGCCCTTGGGAAGATTTCATTCGGATCTTACATTACCACAGTTATTGTCGATTTCGTGTACCTCAGCTTTCTAAATATGGTGGTAGTAAACAAGCCCTACCCCCCCCCCCCCCCCCGCTTACTTTCTTTTGATCGGTACCTTTTCTCAATGCACAAATTTACACAATCCTATGTGTGGACTTCCTATTCCTATTTTTCGTCCTCTTTCCTCCTATTTCTGGTAGCTATCCACAGTCCACATCCGCGCTCGTATTTTTATTAACACGGTAATAGTCAGAGATGTGGATTTCAGTTTATCTGATACACAGCGGATTTGCTGGATGAGGGGTTTGATGGGTGGTGGGGGTGGGGGGGTTTCTTGGGTGGTTGGGGTGGGTGGTTTGATGGGTGGTGGGGGGTGAATTGTAGATGGGGATCAAACGAGCGCATAGACAACGGAGATGGCATGTAGCGTGTGGCAGGACAAAGGTGCTTATTCTTTTAACCACCGCCAATGCCTGTGGGCGTAGGTCAGATGTATCGGGACGAAACAGAAGAAAGACACGCGGTGTGTGTGGGTGGGGGGGGGGGGGGGGCTCATAACGCGTGTGGCCGACAGCTAGCTCGAGGTGCTTCGGGAGGAGATGACAAGGAGCGGCGGGGTCGGCCATCCCTGTGGGGCGGGGCAGGGCGGGGCGGGGCGGGGCGGGGCGGTGGACTGCAGACGGGGTGGGGGTAGAAGGGGACATCCACTAGAAGGGGTGTTTAACATCTTCCCGTCGAGCAGGTCCCTAACAACATGATCAAACCAAGTCCGGTTTAGCAGACACCGGCAGACTTGAACGTACGATCCGAGGTCGCCGTCCACTCCCTCTATTGTCGACCTCGTGTAGAGAAGACAAGTTGATTACCGCGAGGCTCAACGTGCCCGTCTATTACCCTCGCCACACCACGTGGAGGACCCTGGTGGAGGCGCAGGGCTACAAAGAGTCGATTCAATCAACTATTACCCTGATGGCATAATCTACTTATCAGGGAGTGGGCTAGGCCAAGCGGATAGCCTGTACCCAGTGGAAGACAGAGACAGGAAGCTGGAGAGGAAGAGGGAGAGGGGCGAGCGTCTGCCACGTCTAGCAGCTCCTGCACACATGCTTGTGTTGTTTGGCCCGGGGCAGACTACCGCGTTAAATATTTTAAATCCCCTTAACAACATGATTGGAGTGGTCTGTAACTTGCGAATTTGTGACGACTGCTTTTAGCAGTATAGTGGAAGCCTACTAATATGACTGTCTGCGGAGACCCTTTTCCTTTGTAGACTTTAAGCATTGCACAGAAGGCGACCAAGATGACGCACGTTACGTGAATCAATATTGGCTTATCGCCTGGTTCTAAATCAGTCGATTCGTCACAGAATTCCAAATCGTTTCACCTCCTTTGAAATGAATTTTTCTCTCCTTCCTATGGTGTAAATGTTTCGGTATTATACCCATTTCATTTGAAGCATTTTTTAAACTGTTCGTCCCACGTCTTGACGGTATTAAATATCCATGCAATGAGCTGCTATTTGCTGTCTATGGATTATATTTCGCTATTGGCAGATTAGATCCGCAGGTCTATTATAATACTATAGTATGGCGATATCTTGAATAACGCAGTTAATTATAATCAGACAGAAGTAACGAAGGTACGCTTTTATTATGTAAATTAACGCTTTTTGCTATAGCTATCAATTAACAACAACAGTTAAATTATTAGTCATTGTTAGTAGGCATTTTTATCGCAAGTTACGGGAAGAAATGTTTCTTAACATGGTGACGTTTCGCACGCCCGAGTCGCGGCTAATGGACGACCGGCTAAAACCGCGGATCGGGTGCCTTCTGCGGCAGGAATCCCTCCCCTTGCCCTTTCCCTGGGCAAATATCTTAATAGCTTGGCATATTAGCCGTATTGATGCTTCACGCACGTGAGACGGGTGAGGGTGATGCTTCAGCTTGTTGGATAAACAGCTGCAATGTGCCGATGCCGAGGTAGCTAGTGCCGGCGGGTGAAAAATACCAGACCGGAAGTAGACGCTGGCATGGCGGCAGCGCCCGGTACTAGCCTACACGTGTGACGGAGACGAGCACGCGACGATTCATGTCGCTAAATGAGCGAAACATTGACGCGAAAACAACTTGATATTCAAGCCGTCGCGGCGTGATTCGTAGACAGTAAAACTTCCAGAGCTGTAAAAAAAAAAAACCCGACCTGGGGGTCTGCTTCAACGGCAACTTGATTAATGAAAGTGTCTCAGTCTGTCCCGATCAAAAGCATTTCCCCGCCACCTTCGCATTGACCGCCTGGGCCACTCAAATTTGCAGGCTCGCTCGCGATTCCATTACGAAAAGGTTTCTGGTGGATTGCTTTTGAAAACTGACGTGACGAAATCTCACAATATAAGTCAATAAATTTCCTGACGTGTTTTAAGAGAAATGGAATCTCCCACGCCTCGTAACAAGGTAAATACATCTTTATATACTTCATACATGTTACACATTGTATGCGAGCAACATTCGCGGTCATTCCCCATGACGAAAGTCTGGTGACCCTAGGACTACTGGTCGTTTCCAGCTTATCGATGTCGTTCAAAGGTGTAATTCTGACGGAAAGACAACATTAACGACCGACCGGTGCAACAGATCCCTCTACAGCTGATGATCATCATGCAGACTTAGTCCCGCAATTTCAGGAGCCTGAATACCCTCTTCACCTTGATGGCCGTGGGTCACGTGATCGAAGTTAATGGTGTATCCTTTGCGGACGGAATTTTAATTGTGAGGTAATATAAGTGTCACACGACAAGGTTGGGATCAATATTATGGCGGTCGGATGAACAACTGACAACAGTTGATGTTTTCCAGTTTTGTTATTCACAAAAGTTAAATATATATACACAACACTGGAACCAGTCACGCGGATAACACCGGTATCGAGACACCCAGTCACGCTCGACGACACTGGCAGCGAGACACACAGTCACACCCGACGACTCCGGCAGCGCGACACACAGTCACACCCGACGACTCCGGCAGCGCGACACCCAGTCACGCCCGACGACTCCGGCAGCGAGACACACAGTCACGCCCGACGACTCCGGCAGCGAGACACACAGTCACGCCCGACGACTCCGGCAGCGAGACACACAGTCACGCCCGACGACACTGGCAGCGAGACACCCAGTTACGCTCGACGACTCCGGCAGCGAGACACACAGTCACGCCCGACGACTCCGGCAGCGAGACACACAGTCACGCCCGACGACACTGGCAGCGAGACACCCAGTCACGCTCGACGACTCCGGCAGCGCGACACACAGTCACACCCGACGACACAGACAGTACACAGCACACCAGAAGCAGTGGCAGAAGCAGTCCCGGATGTCTTCAGCCTGTCTCCCTCGGGGGCTCCTCTCTACACCTCCTTCCAGGCAATATATATACTGGGGTGCCGCACCCATAACAGACATGATTGGCCGATCGCCACCCATCCCACAAAAACACAAGGCCTATCACATGCAATCACTTGTCACACTAAAACCAAACACACTGAACTGCTAACTCAAAATCTACTCCCCTAACCCGGACCGCTTGCCTGAAACAAACATGACTCCAAATGAGTGACAGATGATGCGGGAAGCCTGCCGATAGGCGCGAAACTACATTGACGGTCTACCCCGTGACAATAAGACTTGTCACTGTCGATTTATGATCAGGTAAAGAAGATTCAATGACGCTGTTCCCTCGTTGCGCCGAAGATGATATTTGATTGACAGGCCCGGAGAGGAATCCCTACCGTATAAAGATCCCCGAGGCGCCATCTGCCGATTAAACTTGGACGCAGATATCCTGAAGGTTCGCGATAGAGGAGTCATTTTTGCAAAGCCTATTTGCATTATTTTTTCTAAATACGAGCTCTTTAGTCTTTGGTGAAGTCCGATAAGTGTCGTTCAATATACAGGAAGCTGCTGCGCCGGAAATTCAAGAATTTACGGGTCAAATGTAACAAAAACAGTCATTCGCCTTACTTTGCCATTACAGGTGAATTTTTTAACTCCCAAACATACTAATAGAGATAATTCAACTTTTTATATGAAAACGGGGCCCAAACAAGACATTTTTTGGTTTCAAGCTGTCTGCCAGCAACTGAGCTACTAAAGTTCCTCCTTTCCTTTAATTGGTATCATTAAAATGTCCAAAAGTGGGCATTGACTAGTCGATAATGTTGACTGAACTAGGGGAATGGAATACTTTGCCAAATAAATATTATTTTACCTTCGGGTGCATTATGTACATTATTATAGTAAATACTGCAGTGGCGGATCTAATGGGCAGAGTAAGCCCACCCCCCCCCCCCTTTCAAGCAAGGGGATGTCGAACACTGTTTTAGTCCAACGGAGGATTTTTTTTGTGTAAACAATATAAAAAATCCTCCATTTTTTTTTTATATACTGTTGACACACAAAAAAATTGGAGGCTCCAGGGAGTACGTCCACTCGCCCCTTGTTCATAAAAGCTATACGCAATCTTACGTGTGATCCCCATTCGCGGTCGTAACATGATCAAACCTACACGAATTGGATCATCCCGTCGCCAGGTTTCAAAATCGTGGATTCACGCCTGAATAGCGCGTCGATAAAGATTACCAGAAAGTACCAAAAACGAGATAACGGGTAGACGCGGCTGCACCGAAGGGGTAGTAGGCCTACTAGGGGGTACGTACTGAGAAGGGGTAGTAGGCCTACTAGGGGGTACGTACTGAGAAGGGGTAGTAGGCCTACTAGGGGGTACGTACTGAGAAGGGGTAGTAGGCCTACTAGGGGGTACGTACTGAGAAGGGGTAGTAGGCCTACTAGGGGGTACGTACTGAGAAGGGGTAGTAGGCCTACTAGGGGGTACTAAGTACTGAGAAGGGGTAGTTGGCCTACTAGGGGGTACTAAGTACTGAGAAGGGGTAGTAGGCCTACTAGGGGGTACGTACTGAGAAGGGGTAGTAGGCCTACTAGGGGGTACTAAGTACTGAGAAGTACTTCACAGGCGCAGTATTCTAATCAAGAAATAAACTTCATACCCCAAATATTGTGCTATCCCTGTATGTCGACCTCCCCTTAAAATGTTACGCATGACAGTAAAACACAATTTAGGTAAAAACTTTACGTCGTTTAATGGCTGAGAACATGCATGTAAACAATTTATAGGTTTAGTAAATAAAATAGTATATAAAATAATGTATATGCGCCGGGACTATAAACAGAGTTTTTGATTACGAGGAAGAAATAATAGAAGACGGTTAAAATAACGTATATCTATCAACTAAAATATGGTACCTGAGCAACACTGCATTCTATTTGCCAACACGCGGCCATTACTTGGATGACGTTGACGTCACAGACTAAAAACTACAATACACGTGACGTCAGTATATTTACTGGTTGCGTTTTACATACTTCATTACTTTTAATAACTTCCCTTCTAATTCCATGCTAAACTAGATAAATAAATAAATAAATGTCATAAAATAATTTAAGTGTTACATCTACAGGAACAGCCGATGGCGAATAGCCTGACAGTTTGAAACCGCTTTCGTTGTCTTTGAATCGATTCACCTTCACGGATGATCATGTCCATTAGGATGCAAGCATCCGGGCAATAACCGAATATAAAAACAGTTAAACTATCTATTAAATCCTGAAGAAAGCGCCTAGAGTCTTCTGCCCTTTTTGAAGGGGAACGGTTTTTGTTTTTTTCGTCTTTTTGGGTGCGCTCTTCTTGTCTGTCTTAGCCCGCTTGGCGGCGCCACCGTCTCCAGACTCCGCATCAAGACTTCGCTTAGCACCAGTAGTGACTCCTCGTGGCTGGCAGACTCCTACATTGCCCGCTAGTGGCGCTCTCTGTCTAGCGACGTCACCCGATATGGACCCCTTTCCTTGAAGGCTGCTGTCAGTATTTTCCTGATCACGTAGAGATTCGAGCACGCGAGTCACAGCAACGCAGCCAAGAGCTTCCGGCCTGGGCGCGGCGTGCACAATAGTCTTACTGACAAAAACAACACAAAAAACCAGCGTCAACAATTAACCTATCGGGAAGAAAGGAAATACCAGACACTTCTTCCGACATCCTACAGGTTCTTATCTTACCTGACTGACAACAGGTATACCATAAGGCGTTCTATAAAGTACCTCACCTGCCCCAAAGCACGCACGCTGTTCATGGCTCTCGGATGAAAGATATTCTAACTAAAATTGCACGATATAGCACCATGGAGTTATACATTATCAAAGGACCCATTGATCAATCTTGATCACAGGTGTGGTCCTGCTCTTATGGATATTATATACGGCATCTTGTATAACATCTTACCTGGGAATAAAGTCTTCCATGACAGTGTTGATAGCCGGACCACCGTTCCAACCGGAATCGTGCGCCGGTTTTGCCCACTCGTACGAGGACTGCTGGCCCAGCGGCAGGCGCCTCTGTTCGCATAATGGAAAGGCCAATTCACGTTATATACCGGTAGCAACTTTGTCGGATCTCATTAGTAACTGAGACGTTAGATCCTGATTGCGAAATAATATAAAAGTGGTGAACTCAGAGAACGGTATTAGACACACAACGTAGATTGAACTACTTTAAATTGGGTTCAGTTTACTTTATGACGATTTACTCTAAATTATTATGAATTCACGTTCGCGACAGCCTTTTGACAATAAAATCACCCTAAACTACGTAGTACTTGGTTTTCGGTGACAGAACTCTCGGTAATATACCTTCTTGGCTTTGGGTAACTTTATCTTCATTCTTTCAGACAGCGACAAGTTCTCAGGTGCCTCAGGACTATGCTCCACGGGGGATCTAGCAAAGTAAAAAAAAACACATAATTGTTTTGTTATGTCTAACTTCACCTATGAAAGAAAGTAATAAACTGTCAATTTTGCTCACACGATTGCGGGGCAACCGTAGTTTTAAATTGGAAAGAAAAAATATATCGTTATTTTTCGTTTAATTTTCTTCTTTGTCGTCTCTACAAAAAACAACACACCGCCGATAAAGGTTTCTTTTTCCTGACGGTATTTATCATACTGGGTTACGTGTCATTTATGTTTTAGTGGAACTCGAGAAATCGAGCAATTACATATAACCCAGTGCTAAAAATCCATAGTTTTGAAGAGAGGCATACCTGAATTTGGAGAGTAGAGATTGGAATCTAACAGGCGTCCTCTGACTAGTGATGACGTCAGTGAGGGCGGCGACGGGACTGATAGGACAGGGCTGAGCGCTGTGCTGGTCCAGCAGACATCGGATGACCTTCAGCGTCCTTCGACCGAGCAGACTGCCGCCCGCACTGGCGTTCTGCAAGACACGGAAATGATACGTCTAACACATAATCTACGAGGCTGTGTTCACTAACGAGTCCACTCAACCCAATGGTTACTGTGCCCTGTTCAGACAGCTCGAATTAATGCCCATGGCTTTGTTGCAGTTTTCACACAATACAAGGATCTGCCTGGATCGCTACAGTAAAGCCGTCGCCGGCATAATGCATCATTATAAGTGCAGACAATATCGAAAAACAATGACACAGATCTCTTACCGCTCAAATTAGCTCTGGAGGCGGTGAGATGTGTGTATGTGGGAGGGAGGTGGGGTGGTAGTTACACAGAACCCTAATTCGGACCACTCACTGACCCTTTTGGGACTAGACTCCTTCGTAGAGTCGATGACCCCGAGGATGACCTCTGCTCTGGCCATCAGTCGGTCTCTGACGTCATCCACGGACTGTTTGCGCAGCCTGCACTCTGGACACTTGGCGACGGTGTTCTTCAGAAGGCACAACACCTTGCGAATGGCAGATCTACAGCCGACAGACAAGAAATTCGCCACATTTTACCATAACGTGTATAACAAGAATTTGTCTTTTAATAAGCCATCATGATTGAGACACTTATCCATGGGCTTTAAAGGCACTTGCGGCAACTATAACACAGATTTAATAATTCCTGTCTATGTCTATAATCACGTCTTGGTCTATCACCTTGAATCGGAGTCCTCTTCAATGACTGTTTGTAGTTTGTGCATGAGGTCGGTGAAGTCTGACAGACCCTTGACATGAGGCGCCAGTCTGTGGCTGGAGTCCGGGGCGTAGCTCTTGCCACCCAGTCTGATCCTCATCACAAAGGAACTCGAAACCTGCAAACACAATCAAACAATAAGGACCTTCGTATCACAACACACGCGTTTTAACTGCTTTCAGATTTTAGGAAAGAAGTTTAATAAGTAGCCAGGTAGGTTTCTAATTGTCTTGCTAGTATCGTTCTGTGAGTGAGGCAGATTATACCGTTATTGTGTGTCATAACGTCAGCATGCATACTTCGCACACGTTGATCTCCTGTTGATCTGTTGACCTTTAGAAATCCACATACATGTATACCGAAGGCGATCGTTGTTGCTACTCAACAAAGTGTGATATCGACAATAACGATAACATTAACTAATAACTATGATATCGACTGAACAATTTGTAAATTTTTAATTTGGCAATGAAAGAAATATATTGATACCTGAAACATGGAGAGGTTCTTAGCCTGAGCCTCCTTCTTGACGTCATTAAAGGCCCGGTGGTTGAGGTCTCTATCCGGCACATTTATCACCCTGGCCAAAGCCAGCTCTGACCGAGAGTTAATCATCAGACTCAGGTAGCCGAGCATGATCTTCTCCACAAACGCCTGTCAAGGTCATAGAAAGGTAATGAAAGGTACGCAGAAACAGGGAAGCGTATTATGTAAGCTATTAAATCCATTCATTTCCTCGTGAACCAGTTTGTTGGCCCTGTTCTTCGTTCTGTCTTTGTGTGCATAAAAGTGCCCTAACGGACTGACATTTTAATTTCAAAATTTTAAAACAATTTTGGTGCCGAAGTAAAACTTGGGTGTGTCCATTATTTTACAGAGCGGATTTTTTTTTCACGACTGCCGGTATACAAAATATAAAACAAAATCCCACTCTATTCCTATGTGCGTTATACTAGGAGATATCTGAGAGGTATGTCTGATAAGTACAAAAACACATGTATCATGTACTATGTACAAGTGTACTTCAATATCTACCTCGGTGACACTCTTCCTCGCGTTCCCGTTTGCCGACCCAAGGCTGCTGGACAGCAAGTCGTCAATGGTGCAGTCTTCCACGATCAGCTTCTCTATGCAGCCGTCAGCCTTGTTTGTGCTGGACTCTAAGGGCTGCACCACCTTTACTGTCTTCACGGAGCGACCTTCCGCCAGGAATTCCAGGTAGGCTTTCTAAAACAGTCACGACGCAATAAATACAAGTTTGAGTAAGATATACTCAGAGACAATGGTTAATACCAGATCTTATAATATAGTTTAACATTAATATCGAATCCCAGTTACTGTTTGTAATTTAAATCAACACCCGACTGAAAGAGATACCGATGTTAATCAGTACCGTTACCTTTACTAAAAGAAATTTCTTCGTGTAACACTAGTTTCACAGGTGGTTTGAAGAATGTACATATGAAAGCAGGAAAACTGTGAATGCAGCAAGCAGATCACTCACCTCGCCAAGTGTGTGAGTCCCTTGGTTTAAATACAAGAAGTGACTGCTGCGAAAACTCTGCTGCATTGAGGCGTTCTGTGCAACATCTTCTTTGATACGTGTCAGCAGATCAGTGGGGTCCAGAACACTATTTATGCTACAAAACTCCTTGTATATATTTTTGAAAATCTGGTACTCCTCGTCCACAGTGGATAACGCAGTCACGGGGGCGGTCGACTCCAGCTGATCGAATGAAGACTCCAGAAGTGTGGACAGCGATGAATTCAGTACTGTTTCCTCTTGACCCAGGCTCCAATCTCGCAACTTTTCCTTCTCCAACCGCTTGATAAATGCTACAACCTTGCTGACCTCCACATTGAAGTCACCATTTTTCTACAAAGAGTGTTCACAATTTGGTCATATCCACAAACCGGGAGTACAAGGCCTCAGAAATTATAAAAGCAAGTGTACAATATAAGGGTACAGGTACGATATGATTAATTAGGGCTTCGCAATAGATCTGACAACATTTGTTAGAATATGCAAAGTCAAGAAATAGTGTGAATTGAACAATCATGGCTAATACTGCACTTAGCGGTACTATATATTACTATGTATCACTACATATTTAATCAAACACAAACATAGTTCTACTACTATAAACTAGAAATGTCATTAAATAACATTTATAAGATTGACAATATGTATGTAATGGTCCCTTACTCTCTTATTTTGCTCAGCTAAACAGAGCTGCACAGCAATCAGCTGATCTTCATCCGTAAGAAGTAATTCACGTTCATTTCGATGCAAATGGTGCAGTCTCAGCAGCTCCAGGAAATATTCTCTTAGACACTGAATTTCAAGGTCTTCTTCCCACTTAGTTAAAGTTTGACTCAGGCACTTCACAGGAATTTGGTTCATACCTGAAACTATAACAGAAGCCACATGAAAAAAAAATTTCAAACTTATTTTCAAAATTTATTAAGGAATCCTTAATGTACTTGTATGTATATCTATATATTTTAGAAATTGATTACTTTCAAACAAATATAAGAAATATTACTTGCCTTATTCAATGAACTTTTATCTTAGTGAAATAGTACCTAGGTAGATGAAGGTAGATGATACTTCCTAAATTAAAACCAATATCATACCCTCACTGCTACACATATGATAATTTACCTGTTAAATAGTTTAGCAGTTCAACATAAATCGATCTGGCAAATGACATAGGCTCATCATCGATATTCAGGATAAACAGCGAAGGGTTGCAATCAGTACTGTCACCCATTGTTTCAGCTACAGAGAGGGGTAACAGAAAGCAGCATGGAACTCAATCTGAAAAATGAATTGCAGGGACTTTAATACTTGAAAACAGCAAGATATCTATTTAGTCATAAGATGGTTGGGAGACTAGATGAAATAATAATACATGTAATTTATCTGGCTTCAGCTGTTCAGTGCCAAGCATGAATTAATTCTGCTGATCAATTCTAAAGGTGTCACAGTATTATACTAACATCAACATTTTCATTTTACAAAAAAATGTGCAATGATTGGAAAAAGGCTTAATAAACATATGCTCACTCAGATTTGTTGGGGTATAGGGATATATTTTTCATCACAAATATCCTCCCTCATGCATCAAGAAGCATCCATGGAACCCCCCACCAGATTTGTATAATGGTGCCAACCCTCTGGGGCACATATCTGCATATATGCACCTTTCCCTTTTACTAGGCCTGCCTCTAAGCAGCATGTTTGCCATTCAAATGCCACCCTGTGACCTGAGAGACACGAAGATATAACCCAAACAACATAGTGCTGAACACTCTTTCAATTTATTCTTTTTCTCGTAATATGATTTCTGGCGTCTAAAGAACTTTGCATGGACACCGTTGTGCCCCTAAAAAGCGGGTTTGCCTGGGGTCACTTACACCAAGGGTTAGGTGTGAAACTGGATTAGATCTAATTGGCATTCTTTGATAACAACTCAACCCCAAAAAGATGATCAGAGGATTTTTCTACATAATATTTGATGGGCTGGTACACATATAATTTTCCCTGCGTACGGCTCGGCGGTCTCAGCCCAAATGGCTACCCAGGCATGCCGAAGTCTCTCCCCAGAGGTACAAAGTCTTGCCCACCGAGAGGAGGGGGAGGGGGTGGCTCTCACCCGCCGAGCGGAGGGGGTGGGTAGGGGAGGGTCAGCTTGTGAGAGGTAGGGGTGGGGGGTGGGCACGGGTCGGGTCTCGCCGAAAGAGCGAGGGGGTCGGGATGGGGAAGTGTTAATAGCGGCTGGCAAGCAGGGTGGTGTTTGGCCTTGGGTTTGTGGGATGGCTTATATGTGGATATATATACATTTTTCGGACACCAAATTGCTTGGATGTCACTTTTTTTGTTGCATTGAGGTAAGGGCTTTCATAATATTATCATATCATCTTGGCGCAAGTGCCCCCAGGCAAGCCAGCTTTCTAGGGGCACAACGGTGTCCATGCAAAGTTCTTTAGACGCCAGTCGGGAATCGACTGTAGCTTTGATCATAATATGTGCGAGTACAATCATAGTGCTTACGTATTCTATATACCTTGATCTATCTTCTGACATCAAGAAAGTGTGTCAACACTAGGTTGTTTCAGTGATATTGTCGCGAAGAAATGTTGGAGCACATGACTTTTCCCGACCAACCGTCCGCCATATTTGTTTTTGGCGGACGCCGGTACCTGTGAATGCAACTTAGTTCCCCGCTCTGTTAGCATATGATTCTCCGCTTAGGGGGCGTTGTCAGTCGCTTACTTTGAACTTAAGGACAACAGCAGCGCCTTCTGCCACAGGTAATTCCCGGTTAGAAAGTTTGGGACCCAGGCTACAAATGGTTCAAATGATGGCAGGACTCGCCAGGTGGCGCGCCGCATACGCATGGCGGTTGGTCGGGAAAAGACTATGCTCCAACATTTCTTCGCGAAAATATAACCAAAACAACCTAGTGTTGACACACTTTCTTGATATCATAAGATAGAACAACGTATATAGAATATGTAAACACTATGATTGTACGTGCATACATTATGATCAAAGCTACTGTCAATTCCCGACTGGCGTCTAAAGAACTTTGCATGGACACCGTTGTGCCACTAGAACTGTAGAAAGCGGGCTTGTCTGGGGGCACTTGCGCCAACATATCATCGCACATTTACCCTTGGTGTCGATTTGTATCAACTTCAGAGGTTTTTTCGGCGTTACTTCGGGTTTTTGTACCAGCCCATATTTTATAGATATTTACCAGTTTACAAGTCACACCTTTCTGGGATGTGATGATACCAATTCAAACCTCTCCCCCCCCCCCCCCCACCCATACTAAGAGGTCGGGAGACCATACGGCCGTTTTGGTAGTACCACGGCCGTCCTGTCTATACTATAGACAGTGATAGACCCTGGCCTGGCACTGGCACTGCCCTCTGGACACAGTCTCAGTCCGAACTTGACGGAAGTGTCAAATGAAGAGAAGCGGCCTTTCGAAATGGAAATTTCTCGTAAATTTAATCAACCACAACTGTCGGTTTGCATAGACTACCTGGACAGGTCGAATAGTCGTTATCTGCACTGTAAATACGTCGTTTCCCCTTCTATTTCATTGAGCTGAAGAAGCTGAACTGGAGAAGCGTTGCCTCTCGACTGCTGGAGACCTTTAAAAACGCTTTGAATTCCCCGCGCCAATCAAAAAGCTTCAACTGCTGGTGCAGCTTTCCGCGAGACAGGAGTAAGCTCATATGAGGTTAATTACTAAAAACCAGAATGTAATAATATAGTTAGACATGTTCTCCCACGGGATGGTATACGTGAAACGACAGACCAAGTGAATTACTACAACAGTGATAACCAAACGACAGAACTGTCTATCTCAAGGTCTAGGTCTAATTACAGGTACCTAATATATATCTTAGCCTAATCTCGAGCAACCTTGGCTGTGACTTTCGATCGTAATTACTATGCTAATTTTTTCCACCTCGATATATCTGCTCTATAGCTATTTGTAATTGTTACTTGTTGTTAAAAAAAAAAAAACATTGCTCACGCACCAAAATAACTATTCATAGAGGGTTCATTTGTGTGTTTTTCTGTTTGCGACAATATTCTTCTGGAAGCGCCAGGCCGGCCAGCGTTCGATCATCAGCACTATGTTTAACGACCTTTCATTTCTGCCACTGATCCCCCCTCCACACACACACCTTGCCCTGTTACTACACTGCCTGGCGGAAAACAGTGCGTATGCTGTTTAATCTTCCGTATCGAACTCATTCCCTGCTACTACCTGTTATATGTAATGATCATTCGGTAGAACTACAATTACAACTACACTTAAGGCTCATGACGTTTGTTCGTAGTATCTTGACCAGTGAAAATGTGTGTACAAAGACCTGTGCCAGACTCGCTTTTAACGGAAGTAAGTCGAATATCAGTAAAAGTATTAACTACATATGTGATCAATATAAAATCTGTAAATATAACATTAAGACGTTTACCATCTCGGAAATTAAGTCACTCATGATGAATCACACCGCCTCTGTCTCTATTGAATACGAAATGCGCGCTGGTGCGATACTAGACGCGCTGGTGCGATACTAGACTTCCTGCAATTTAAGATGAATGACACTGACCCAGTTGAAGTACATAATTTGAACGAGATTATCAAATATTTATGCATAACATAGGCCCCCAATGCAACGTTGACGTTTAATTCAGTTGATTGTTATTTTACTCTTATAGTTTATCTCGTTTAATTCCCATTCTTTGTGTTGTATTCATTCTGTGTGTTAATGTATGGTGAACTTCGAGTTCGAATAAAGATATATATATATATATATATATATATGCGAACGAATACGAAGGGATTTGAGCTAGTATGACTGCAGAATCGCTCAAAGTATAGCATCAATTGATGATTTGTATATTTGTATGGTATATCATATTCTGTTCTGTGGTAGCTATTTGTCCACTATATATATTCATCTTTCCCTCTGCATAATGCTTTCAATTTGGTTCATATAGAAATAATCTGGACGTATTAATTATAGCTAAGCTTATATATATCTGTTTTAGTTTTAGCCTAGCTTGTCAAGTGCATTTATATGTTTAATTAGGAACATTCGTGCATGCATGCAGTGTCATATATCTCGTGACCATACGTGTACCAACAAATTTAACCATAGAAGAACCGCGCCATTTTGCTACCGGCCTCTACCGTACGTTATCAGCCTGACAAAAGGCTTATAAGTACATTTTAGTTGCTTACACTAGAGCAGATCAACTAGCTGGTCTCAATGCAATTTAATATTAAGACCACGATCGACCAATAGGGGTGTACGTGGAAGTCGGGTGGGGGGTAGGGGCCGGCCAGTATAGAGGGTCGATTTTTCCAAATTGTCAATGTCGAATGATTAACCGTCATTAAATCAGACTTCAGCAGATAAATGCTTTGACGGAACTAATCATAAGTGTTAAGTTCAATGTGCCACCACGAACTTCACATGAGCTTAAATTACATATAGATTTATTAGTGTCGGAAGGTAAAAGCAGGACTCGCTGAACATGAAACTTTTTCAGTGTCATAAGTTATTCTTGGCAATAAGACCTGTTCCGCTGTTGTAATACAATCTCTTATTTGTCATTCGTTCATGTAATTAACCAATCGTGCGAGACATTGTTAACATTACTTTGTTATAACGAACTCGATTGGACAAAAGTGAGACCAGGGCCAACCGGAAGAGTTGAATATTTATATTCTGCGCGGCTTGCTGTGTTGTGTTTTTCTCTTAGCTTTTCCGATAAATATATGATACGAAAAGAACTTATTGAACATGATTGAGTTTATTTGAGTCAAAAGCATGCGCAGGATCAACGAAGGAAATTTAGTATTATTATCTTGTCTAGCGAGTTGTGGTGCATCGCGCCCTGTCAAAATCACAAACCGTACCCATTATCGCCCATGACACAGTCCTGTGACAGTGTCTTTGACATCGGCTATAGCAACTCGAAATAACGACTGCACAGTTTCCGCTCCAGTACCCATGAAGAATTAGGTCGTGATCATGGCAAATGTCGGAGGTTTTGAAGGACAGGCTGGCCTACCAGTGCTAATTAAATCAGCTACCCAGTTTGATCCAACTTCTCATTATGCACAAAATGCAAGTATTGCCACTATTGGAACACAGCCACCAAGTTTTGGAACATCATCTATGTCGCTGCAAGGACATTTGGCAGATGTCCAGACCGGCTTGTTATCAGGCCCTTCAACTAGTCAAGAATCTCAGATACACAATATAGTTTCAACAAATGAACTAAATGGAAAAACTTCATCAGAAACATTGGAAAGTAAAATATCGGAGCCAGTACCCGAGGAGATTCCAAGTGATGATGTGCCTGTAGTGGATATTGTTATAAGCAATGTGGTCAGCAGTTTTTCAACAAAGTGTCATCTTAATTTGAAGAAAATTGCAGTGGAAGGATTTAATGTTATCTACAAAAGGGAACATGGAGTAAGTATTATCTTTAAAGTTACATATCAAGCTTTTTCCCAACAAAACTTAAAAAAGTCAAAATACAAATAAGAATCAGTTCTTAAATCATCCAAGATTTCTTTTGTCTATATTTCACACATACCAGACTGCCAAATGGAGTCTATTAGCCTTGCCTGTGATATCAATTTACTACCAGTTTTCAACTTAGTGGTTAACGTCATCACTTTGTATACTTTGTTATCAGTAGCAGTGCAGTGACAGAGTTCTGTGGCGCTCTGGGATAGATTTGTTTGCCACATCACAGCTGAAACAGCGATGTTTGTTAGGTTTCTAAATTTATAAAATGAAACAATTGAGTTTTCTGCAAATTGTGATATATATCGCCTGGGCTTAGTTTTGGCGGGAAAGAGCTTGATATGCAACTTTGAACTATATATTAAGGCAGTTGATATTTGACTGTGACCGGCTACTGATTGTGTGAGACTATTTATGCTGGCACTAGCAGCTGATTGGCTGTTGTTCATGATGTCACTATATTGGTGGTCATGGACCATTTGGTACTATTTCACTGGCAGGCTTTACGGCAGGCAAAGATATACATACATCTATAGCCTCAACCTAATACCCTGGCATTAAATGTAGTTATAAAGCCCCCTCCTTCCCGGAACTGTCTTAATAGAAGGTGCTCCTGAACTCCTCTCGACTGCCCTCCCCCCTGCCCCCCCTTCTCCTCCTTGCTATACCCTTTTTTTGTATCCCTGCTTACCATAATCCCATCTGGTTAACTAAGCCAAGTACTCTGGGGTCAATTGTTTATACAAACTGTTGTAATAACAAACCACCATTTGCCTCTTCCTCTGCTTTCACACCTCTTATCAAGTGTTGTGTCTGCCCAGTATCCAGTTTTGTGGCAGCCAAATCATGTTACACTGATGATGTTACGATGCAGTCAATGTCAGTATTTCACCTCCCCACTTCAAATAAACCTCCCCACCCCTTGCCATGTTTACTTGAAATCAGCAAAATGCTGTATTTGAAGCCGCAC
Organism: Arenicola marina; assembly: GCA_964019135.1. Classification (NCBI taxonomy): domain Eukaryota; kingdom Metazoa; phylum Annelida; class Polychaeta; family Arenicolidae; genus Arenicola; species Arenicola marina. Next base: position 8,148,604 of record OZ025249.1, on the reverse strand, counting down.
TGAGACTTTGCAGCCAAACCCGGGAAAGTGCATCATGCAACTTCCTAATAGTAGCAGCGGCTTCAAAAAGGCAGTTTACAGTACTGTATTCTTGAAACTGCTGCATTTATTATAATTATTACTGCACTTTTGAAACTGCAGCATGTATTATAGTTATTACTGCATTTTTGAAACTGCAGCATGTATTATAATTATTACTGCATTTTTGAAACTGCAGCATATATTATAAATTTAAGTGAAGATTTCATTATCCTTTCAAAGTTTGGTATTAGCCAGAGACCTATAATTTTTGTCAGGTAGGTAGGCATTCTGCTGCTGTTTACATATCTAAAACAAGGCCTTTTGGTCATGATGTCTGCAAAAACATCATAGCAATTACAATTTTATATGACACTGAGAATTGCTGCTGTTTGTTCAATTATAAATTGCTAGATCAAAATGTGACTGCCTACTCAGCTGGTGCCAGATTATTTGTTTACACCAGACACTTCTTTTTATCCGCCAAAACTTATCACAAGTTTGTCTGGTTAACCATAACAATTACTATAATATTTATATAAAGGGGATTGGGTGTGGCTACATGTGTGTGAGATGTCATATCTTGGGAGGAGGTGGAGTGTCGTAAGTTAGCTCAACAGTACAATTACCAGTACTGTAAGTTCCAAGGTATTAGTTGCACTCAGCCATCTTGAGAAATGTTTTGACTTGAGCTACCGGTATATATATAAGCTGCACTGTTGTGTAAGTCACATCTTCAGTGTGAAATTTGCCCGCTTCCTAGAAGTGACTTTACAGCATCTCTATATTTATACCACCATGTGTGCCCACCATTGTTAACTATTGCTCATAATTGCATTTTACTTTACACTAACAATAATGTCTTAGGGTAGCAAGTGGCTTCCTGTGCTAGGTACTGTTTGTTGCCAAAAGCTGCAAGTTTGTATCTCTTTGGAGGGGACGGAGAGCATTGTTTCAGCTGCTGTCTTAGAATAAGTGGTCCAGACAGAAACTTGTTACCGGCTATTATAAAACATGACAGTGCACTAAATTGGTTCTGGAGTAATTGGCTTCATTTGCTGGATGGGATTATGATGCTCTAATTTAGCTGCCATCTAACACTACCTACTGAATAGGCCTATTGAGCAATTCTGAAACTGTATTATTTCACACCTACGGGCAACATTGCCCTATGCATTGACAACAATTCTGTTGTCTTACATTTTTATTGACAACAAATATGATTAGGATAGACAGGATGCAGGAAAGCGTGCTGGGGTGTCAAGGGAGGAGAGAATGGCGAGGAAGTGGTGGTGGGTGTAGGCTGTATTCTGTCCCCAGTGAAGAGTGTCTACATATACAGAGAGAATTTATGTTAGGGGTGGGGAATACTGGGGATAAAGTCTTACTTAAGTTGAAGTCAAACCCAGTGAGTTGTCTACACATATACAGACAGACAGAACTGTGTATGCAGTAAGTATTCCTGTAAGTATAATGAAATCACAGCTTATCTTTCTTAAGGACTAAGAACAGTTTGTTACAGCCCTGTCTGTTAAGCTGCCCGTTAGGCATGCCTGGTTGCATGTGACAAGCATGTGGGTGCGCTCAGATTCGCATTAAAAGACCCATACAATCGCTTTATAACATGTTTTAATGGGTACACATCAGGTAAAGAGTTATGTATTCTGTAAAATATATATTTTGGAATTAGATTTTCAATTAATCCAAACCAAATAAATTCCACAAAGATCATCATTTCCGCACTGAAGATCATCAAAAAGCCTGGCATATGAAGGGGCCTGGAATGCGTAATTTGCAAAATACGACGCAGGCATATTTGAAAAATTGACCATTAAATTGACATTGACCCCCAAACTCCAAAACTGAAGATCGGAAAAAGTGACATCAACACAGAGAGTGGCATTTCAGAGTGAAAAACCCACAGAACTTGACATTCTGTGCTGGGAAATCTGAAACAATGGACACCCTTTCCAGACCTCTTATTTCAATGAAAATAAATCAGGCAGCCCTGTAGATAACTCACTCAAACTCGTTCTAAACGCTATTCCAGAAATACAATACCTAAACCAATCCCCAAACAGTCACTGTGCCATAAATGCCTACCTATTATTTCCAAGTATTATGTGTGGCAGTAAGATAATGCTAGATAATCTTTTTGTAGTAGTAATAACAACTATTGTTAAGTCCTGCAGTTCTGCTGTATGCATATTTGAATTTATTTACATCCATAATTTGTATTATGGTGACTGATATTAAGGCCTATACATATCAATACTTAAATACATTTTCTCATCGATATTGTCAATGCCATTGCTAAATGTATGCTGTTTGTTGACTACATTAACATCCACATGTTATTATTTTTAGATGGTGTCAATGAAACTGAGGAGTCCATATACCACTGCCAGTATTTGGTCATCAGGGAAAATTACTGTGACCGGAGCCACCAGGTGTGTCTTACCGAAAGTTCAACTTCATCTTCTGAACTCTTGGACAAGTCCCATTTCGAACGTTTGAAAATCAATTAATAAGAATATATTTGTACAAAAACAAAAAATGTATGTCTCAATTAAAAAGGAAGGGACAATGATAAGGAGTATCCATTCAATTAGGCAGACACTGATTTAGGGTTTCGCCAATCGCTAGTCCTACAATTTGTGACAGCAGAACTTGTTGTCGAGTGATTGTATTATTATATAAAGTATAACGCCAGAACAACAGCTACCTCACAGGAACTGAAGCATCTAAATTATTAATAATTAAGTGACAACGTTCCATCGATAATTTAGAAGTTAATGGCATTGCATGGTAGTAAGATAATCTAATCTACTAGTGTATGGTATTTCTCTCCGCTAATTAAAAACCCCCCATTCATGTCACAGTATCCATTTGTTCCACAGCGAGTTCGAAGCCAAGATTGCCTGTAGAAGAATCGCACGTATTATTCAGAAGTTGGGATTCAGAGTACGATTCTGCGACTTTAGGGTTGTGAATGTCCTTGGAACGTGTGGCTTTCCATGGGGTATTCGCATCACACAGTTTTCACAGGATAATTCTGCAAATGCCAGGTATGTCAGCCAGGTCACTGCTCAAATCGTTCTGTGTAACAATTCTAGCACGACCTACTATTGAAGCAGTCTTGTAAAATCGTGGTTTGTGCTTGAGAAGAAGGATATATGTTTGTCACTGTGAATGTTAAGTTAATTAACATCTTGGGAATCTTGGTTTGGTTTAAAAATGATGCATTTTACTATAACAAAAAAAAAATAAGCATATTATTGTAACTGTCTAGTAGTCCGCTTCTGATGATTCTTGTCATTGTAATTTATCTTTATGATGTATCATATTATATCTTGTGCGTTGCAAGCTATGAGCCGGAATTGCATCCTGGAGTCACATACCGGATCAAGGAGCCCAAAGCTACCATGAAGGTTTTCTCGACTGGAAGTGTCACCATTACAGGTACCGGTACATATGATTATAATGTGGCTAAAACGAAATTTTACCGACCCAACAGGATTAGCTAACGTGCCATGCTTGTGCGGGATAAAGATACTATGTCTGTCTTCGGCAAGAGTTGAGGTGCTCCAGCAGATATGGTTTCCTCTCTACCTCGATTCCCATTGTCATGTGACTTACAGGGCTTAAACGCGTCCTACTTATTCATCCAATTTACTGAGATAATCGACTGTAACACTCTTATATAACCGGCGTCTGTGACCGACTTCAGTATTCGTAGTTTATCTAAAGTTAGTCCCGTGTAACAAAGAAAATTTGTAACATTGTAAATGTCATATTAGTGTTCTTTCAAACCCAATCCTTGGGTCTTTGATGTGGCTCCAAGGGTAGTATGTGGAAGGGCCAGCACTTCAGGGTCATAACTTAGGCAATGTGATAGCCACTGTATTCTCGAAAAAAAGTAGGGAATTACCCTCCGGATCATAGCTTGTTCTACCCTCAGTCCTCCCAATTGACGCAAACGAACCTTCATGAGGTTAAAATGAGGTTATATATCCAGCCTTCAGCTGTTACGGACATACATATCTTCCATTTCCAGCACCGAGGGTGGAGAACGTCGGCTTGGCCATAGAACACTTGTACCCCATCGTGCTTAACTACAAGATGCCGAAGGCTAAGGTCAGCATGAATGACAACAGACACTCGCAGCTCTACCAGAACGAGGCTAAGCGTCGGAAGATGGGAGTGTACAAGAGGAGGCGCGTACAGATGGACGAGAGTGACGAAAAGGAATGTACATCAAGCAGTGATGATGATTACAACAGTGAAGAAAGTAAAGATTAATATACATGACAGTAAACATTCTCTGTGAGACGAATACAATTTCTTTGTGAAAGGAATACCATTTCTCTGCGAGTGGATTAAACTTCTCTGAGTGGATAAAAAAAGCTATTCACGATTAGGAATGTTACAGTTCGTGAGTTAGGTTACAAGTTTCGTTCAACATTGAATTCACAAATTATAATAGCCACCTTTGTTTGATATGAATTGTGGCTAAATGTCCTATTCAACAACTCACGCCATCTTTCTCTAATCAGAAAGAGTTTAGACATGATACATTTATTCGGTGAAGTTATTTTGTGGATACTTTGGAAACCAAAGCTTAATGAGGCCAAGAAAGTGTGAATAGTGCTGTCTGTGAACCCACCGACATGATTTGTCAAAACTGGCTACACGAATATGTGGTAATGCAGTTTCAATCTTAATGTCTTCGAAAAGGAATTTTGCATTGCGACTTTAGTTGATTAGTACACCAGCGTTTGTTCGATGTTGCCATATTAGAACTTTGCTTTCTTTTAGCCGAATTCAAGTTGCGGTACAAAGCCGCTACCGAATAAAATGATGCAGGGACCACTTCAGTTGAAAATTTGTTTTGGGTGAAGACTAGAGAAAAGATTTTCTCTTAAAGTGATGTACCGATATAATAACGTGCCTAACATGTAAACGACCTCATCCTATAGAATACGGTCATGTTGCTTCTAAAGGACTTTTCGTAAGATGTAAAAGCTATCTTTAAGCGGACAGTCCGACAGGAAAGACAATGTTTTGACGATGGACAGTAAAGAAAGTTAACGATGGCAAATGAAACTTTTGTTGGCAAGTATCTGTTTGTTCATGTAAATCACAAGTAGCAACAAGAGCTCAGGAAGGAAAATGGAGTCAGTTTTGAAAGGAAGCATAATGCTGGCCTACTTATGCTCATCTCGCTTGAAAGTGTTTTTCTTGGCTCATAAAATTATAACTTTCCGGACACTGAGGTTCAGGTAAGAATTCTAATTGAATAATTTTAATTAAACAACCTGCCTCTGCTACTCATTCTTAATAGTTCTGACTGAAGTAAAGTGTCTGAATAATGATGCGCGAGTGTTGTTGGGTGTTTCAGGGTGCAGGTTGCATCACATATGGAGATTTTGTTATGCAATAAATTTGGTACTAACTTACCTACTGTCGTTTTCTTTGCAGCACATTGTCCTGATAATCAATGTTTGAGTACCGGTATATATATTAGGATACAGCTCACAGGACACAGGCCACCTATTATAACAGTACGTCACTACCGCCCTTGTAATCAGGGAATACATGAGTGATAACTATACTAATGGTATATCATTTATATTATATGCATAAATATTGATATACGATTTCTTGTACTGGATGAAAGTTAATTGGCTACACTGGGGTGCACAGGAGATGTTGTACAGCGGTTCTTATTTCAATGCAAATTATCGGGAAATAGATTAAGGTAGATGCATAGATTACATTTTTTTCAGACAAACTTCTTGATATTTTTTCAACTGATAGTAATGTGTATCCAAAACGATAAAATAACATAAAAAAGATATGTCTTCTACCTACTTTTCTGTCAAAATGACGTTGAATAGGTAGGGGGTCACATCTAATTTGATAATGGCTATCAATGGAGAATTTTGGAATTTCGACACGAAATATTCAACACAAAAAAAACGGCTCAGACAAAGTTAATAAAAATTTGTCTGTAAGAAGCTTGCTCCTTGTTTGTTCAAATAAGAGAAAAAAACATATGGGTCTTTTACCTCGTTTTTTCGTAAAATGACTGAACATGGAAATTGTGCCGGTAATTCTGAGGGTCGGAATGGGTAACATGCTGAACTAGAGACACGACAAGTACTCACAAGATTGAATAAAATACTTGGTGTTATCAAATTTACATGAAAACATTTAAGCAACCAAACGTGTAAGCATATAAGCCTACGATGATGTGGGTGATCCCTACACCCCCTCCCACCTCCGCGCCTCTCCCACTGATTTACTGTGCCTGTGTAGTCAACGCTATGTAATTTGCCGGCTTGTTTCTATTGTCAGTTCGTTCAAAGATGTATTTATATATCCCAATAAGTTCTTAAGTTTGCTTGGACTTGCGTGTGTCTGTCAATTTCCCTTGACAGCGCATCAGTTTCGCGAATTTGTTACATAAACAAGAAATAAACGATGACGCGCTGCGGACAATAGAGCATTCGCCAGATTAGCCTGGCTCCGCGGCCCAACTTCGCTCGCTCGCTCACTTACAAGTATGCGTATGAGCGGCGGTACCAGCTTATCGCCAGATCGCAGCGGCATAGTTCACCAGATGGCGCCACAGTGATGCCGGGAACCTCCTTAACAGAAGCAGACTGCACCTGGCCCTAGTTCTTGATCTATTACTTTTACCACTTTTAGCTTCCATCATGTACAAAACCTCATACCTGAAGTCAAGGGCCTCAAAGCGAGAATGCCTAAACTTGTGACAACAAATTTTTTTCCGTTGGTCAAAAATATAAATATAAACGGCTTGCTTTTCCTTTTTTGTTTGAAAGTAGATCTTTCCAGTACTATAAATGCTCTCATAGAGCCTTAAAATGGAGCAGAATCTTAACACTTGAAACCCATTTGTATGTCTGTTGTTGAAATAGTAACCTCTAAGATCTTGAACGTCCCTTTCTGGGTTTGCTCGAGCAATTCATTTCACTTAATCATTGTGCTAAACACCTTCAATTTTATTTAGCCACATAAATGTTGCATTTTTCCCCTCCCAAAACATTGTTTTTATAAGTCAAATCACACCTTCATGCTCACAATGCATCATGGGATCAGTTTGGAAACAACAAAGCCACGTCGTCATGATGGTAGACAAGTAAATGATGAATGCCCGGGAGACCCTTTTATACAAATTTAGTTGGGGTGGGTGGGGGTCCCTGAGTTCTGCAATTCACGCGATAGGACTAGAAAAAAATCCAACCAACCAACAACGTGTCTAATAATGGCGTTTACCGACCGAACAGTGATTCTGGCCCCATTTTATGTAGTATAACACTGATACCCAAGGATGGCAAACCCCTCTTGAGGAGGGTTACCCCCGCTCAACCTTCCCCCACCGGAATCACGAGGATATGTGAGGAAAATCCTTTCTACATACAATTCTGGTTCATTCCAGTCTTGCCTCAAGCCTGGTTGAGGATTGGTGACGCTGACAAGGCAGTCATATGGCATGTTTCGCCGTGAAGGCTGCATCTCTCTCGAATCCCATGTGAGTACTGGATTAATGCATTTGCTAGGTTTGGGCGAGTTCCGCCTAAGCCTCCGCCCCCCCCCCCCTCCTTTTTCTGTGTGAAGGGGTCTCAATTTGTTTGTTATTGACCTGCTATACGCCACATTTCCATGGAAGTCCACTAGGTTTGTTTTTCCCCAGCAAACCTGCTCTACAGACACTTGTATACCCCTAGGATTACACCAGAACTTCTCAAGTTATACAATGTGGTATTGGTTTACATATGAAACATCCATTCTGTGGGGTAACTTTTTGAATATTTCAGGTCTGATGGGTATCTTTTTTATAAGAAATATCCACATTATGTACAGGCGTGTATAGGCATGCAAGCTCTCTCATGCATTACTGGAAGAGATCTCCCCCACTCATATCAGACATATATTATAATATGCTTACCAGAACCCTTGTTGATTGAAAACCTGCGACTGTGGAAACATGTAATTGGGCCAATCTTATGCCACATAGTTTCCTTTCCCCATTGGTGGTTTGCAGAGTGGCTAGCATACACCCAGCTAGACTAATAATAATTGAGATAACAAGTTTTTATAACTCCTTTTCCATATTTATTCAATTAGAACATAAGCCAAATAAAATATTTTGTGATACAAACTATATATTTAAAATTGATTAACCTTAAATTTCTAATCAAAGTTTACTAAATAAAGACATTTATCTATTTTATAACCCTTCATAATGATTTTTAAAAGAATTCATCAGCTTAATTCAACAATTTATCCCAAAAAATCCTATTACTGGCAGCAGTCTTGTAATCATAACAGACAAAATTCAGTGTCATTGAAAAATGTTATGTCATGTAACTAGACTATATAAGTCTAGTTAGTCTTTCTGCTTGAATAAAAAGCTTTGATCATGCCAAGTGGTAAATTTCTAGGTAAGATGTAATCCTTTTGGTTGAATGCAGCAAAATAATCTTGTCTTCAACTTGTTCAAGATGAGTCAACTTCTCCAATTGATGGATGAGTAAACATGCTTCTGAAGATCATCTGTCCAGTTGTCCAATCATAGATTCGATTTATTTCCCATACACAGCACAGCCACAGGTCGCTCGTCACATCAAATTCTGTTGAGGACCCTAGTCTTCAGGTCGTTCTGGGGGAGGTCCACAGGGCTGCACCATCCTTTCCATGAGATTAAATCGCACACGAGCTTTTGATTCGTTCTCCGCAACCGCGAAGAAGTTCATGAGGTCGAAGTGGCCCACGTACGAAGCGCAGCTGTCCCGATGTTGGTTGGTCAACCATTCCCATTTGTTTGTGTCGGCATGACCAGTTCCTATGTATTTCGACTGTAAATGTTCCAGCTGGCTATGAATGTTATATCTGTCACCCATGATTGTCAAGGTGATCAAAACTTAACGATCGTTTCGTAATGGTAAGCAAACTTGAAAATCACATAAAAGTTGCCGTGAAAGCGTATCACAACACCAAAAACGACCACACGCCGCAAAGACGGATGAAGACACGGTGAAGAACTATACCACGAACAAAGCTAGCCCGTAAATTGAGACCGCAATTTCAGCCCGCTAATTCACCATTGGCCCATTAGTCATTGTGACAATACCTCACAAATTATACCTTCTAGTCCACAGATTTAGCGGCTAATTTAGAACGGCGAACAGTACAACTATGTTTTATTGCACAAAGTCAAAAGGCAGGGACCCTAAACAGTACAACTAGGGCTTCAGACCGGCCGAACAAAAATCAGAAATGACCTCCCTATTGGTGTGTAGCCTAAAACGGAGGAGACACTTCCCAGTCAGATGGCCGCCCAAATGGCAGACATGGCCAGCCATTAGGGGGGGGGGGGGGGGTAGGACCACAAATAGGGGAGTACTGAGATCCTTTACTTAATTTTTTCGGCCGGTTTGAAGCTTTAGTCGTATGCTGGGGTCCCTGCCGGTTGAGTTTATGAAATGAAACGGAGGGGACACTTCCCAGTGTTGAAGCTAATTAGTGGCCGCCAAAATGGCCGACATGGCCATCCAATAAGGGGGTAGGACCCCAAATAGAGGGGTACTGAGGTCCTTTACTGATTTTGTTCGGCCGGTTTGAAGTTTTAGTCGTATTCTAGGGTCACTGCCGGTTGATTTTATGAAATAAGACGGCGTTGTACTTCTTGCCGTTCTGAAATTGGCCATTAAATCTGTGGACTAGAAGGTATCATTTGTGAGGTATTCCCAAAATGACTAATCGGCCAATGGTGAATTTGCGGGCTGAAATTGCGGGCTCAATTTGCGGGCTAGATGTGGTGCAGCGTTTCACTCTGCCTTCAACTCACTTGCGTAGCGCCACCGTGCGGGGAGCTTGGCAACGTTTACTTTTGCGATCCGTTCCTACGCAGATTGGGCTTGTCGCTCCAATCAATCATCCTCGCGGTCTAATACCTCAACACGATCAATTCTTTTCATTGGTTCCCTCTGTTTGAAAACCGCTTGTCAGTATGGTAAGTTGGCAAGCGTCTGTAATTTACACTGGATTTGGGATTCAAAAATCATCTTACGGATGATTGTATTCCTTCAATTATCGCTCACCACAATTTTTTGCAATACACTGTCACTGATAATGTGATAAGCTTAAAGTTGCATGTGGAGTTCTTTCCCGCCCAAACTAAGCCCAGGCGAAATTTATATCAAAATTTGCAGAAAACTCTATTGTTTCATTCTATAAATTTAGAAACCTGATAAACATTGCCGTTTCGGCTGTGGTATGGCAAATATATCTATCCCGGGACACCACAGAACTTGGTCGCGGCACTGCTACTTATACCAAAGCATCGCGAAGCACACAAACTGGTGACGTTTACCACTAAAATGAAAACTTGTGGTAAATTGATATCACGGACAAGGCTAATAGACACTATTTGGCAGCCTGGTATGGGTGGAGTATAGATAAAAGAAGTCTTGAATGATTCAAGGACTGATTGTTATATGTATTTTGACCTCCTTACTTTTGGTGGGAAAGAGCTCGACATGCAACTTTAAAATGACTTCGCTGTTCAAAAAACTTATTTTTCCATCTTTAGTACAACACACATTTGTCAGCCGTATTTTGAAATAAATTCTTCTTTGACATCAATCGAAACGTGGGGAGATCAGATTAGCATTTATTCAGGCAAGATGACTGCAATAAATCAATATTGACGATCAAACGAGCACTTGATCAGCTATGGCGTTTCATATTCAAATTATGCCTCTTAACTTGTGCCTCAACCACTTTTATAAATATTGTCTAATTGCTGTTAGTTGCTGTATGTCAAGTTGGTACAATAAAATTTTACTCTGAGTATACATATCAAATTAGTCTGAAAACCGCCCTGAAAACGTTACTGTCATCAGACAGTTGGTAAAGGGGCAAATTGTGATATCTGAACTCATGACACTTGGTCATTGCTCAAGAAACCTGTTTTCACATCTTAACTCAAATACATATTATGAGAGGACAGTAGTCTTCCTTAATAAAAATAAAAACCTGGGAAGATCTGTTGTAAACTGCCTTTTTTAAACCACATGCACTTTAGACTTTGGCTTCCGAACTGGGTTGGCATGCGCCAAGAACCATTTCCAGAAAATTATATATTATAAGCAGCACCTGAACTTTTGCCTCTTTTGACTCTTCCCCCCCCCTGCAAGTACCCCAAGGCAAGCCCACTTCTCTAGGGTCACAACAGTATCTATGCAAAGTTCTTTAGACAGCAGTCAGGAATCGACTGTAGCTTTTATCATAAGTGTGCGCATACAATCATAGTGATTACGTATTCTATATACCTGGTTCTATATTCTCTGAACAAGACTATACTCCCAACATTTCTTTGCAAAATGTATCAGAAAAAACCTAGTGTTGACACACTTTGTTGATGTCAGAGTATATAGAATAAATATACACATGATTGTATTCACATACCGTATTTCACGTATGTTTTCGGACACCCCCTCAAAGGCAGAAATAGGATAAATTTAGTGTAATGTAAGTTTTCAGACACTATCGGACCTAAATTAACAATGTGTCTAGGCTCCTTTGTTATTGTGTAGCGCCGGCCCCCATGATTGCACTTCACTGCTTGAGATTGCAGGCTTTCGGCGAGAGGGGCAAGTCGCTGTCTAGAGGATTATTTGTGCTGTGTATCAGGTGTGAAAGAGCAACACCTTGGTTGCTAAGTAATGAGCTGGACTTTGGTCTCCATTGTGCTGGCCGGTGGACGAGTCAGTCGGCGGATGAGTTGTTTATAAACCGCGAACGTAAACAAGCCTTAAATCACGAAATGCATGGAAACATTTGATTAATTTATTTTACTGAAGATCATATTACATATATACATCACGCAGTTGAGAATTCAGCCTTTAATCGTTTCTCAGCATCTTTGATCTCCTGAGCTGAGAAGCCTTCAAATTCGACCTCGTCGTCTTCACTGTCTGTAGCAATGCATGCATCCAGTGAATGCTCGTTGCGCCTCAAATTGTCAATACAGCCGTTCAGGTGGTTTGAAATCCCACACACTTTGAATGACTTGACGATTATCTGCCGGTCGATGCTCTCGAGGGCTGCAGCAATCCAGTCTATCAGTTGCTGCTTTGTTGGCGCTTTTAACTTGGCAGCGCTATCACTTGAAGCCTGAACGCGCTGTGCTTCTTCGCCGATGTAGTTTGCCCATGATTTCCGCATCAGTCGACTCGCCATGTAGTAATTCTTAATCGATATTTTGTTATGTATGTATGTCTTTGGACAGTGGATGCGGGAGTCCATTTTATTGACTGTAAATATTCGGACAGCCAGAAAAACAATTATTTTTAAGTGTCCGAAAACATACATGAAATATGGTACATTACAATAAAACCTACAGTCGATTCCTGACTGGCATCTAAAGAACTTTGCATAGACACTATTGTACCTCTTGAGAAGTGGGCTTGCCTGGGGGCACTTGTGCCAATGCTACCCCCTGCCCTTCCTGCTATCCAGTGCCATTTCCTGTATTCCTGCTTATCATAATCTCATTCTGCAAACCATTAATTACTCTGGCATCAATTGTTATATAAGCAGTCGTGATGACAAAACATTAACCTCTGCCATCACACCTCTTATCAAGTGTCACAACAGTGGCTGACTCCCTGGCATTTACTGTATCGATGAATCACTGACAGTTTATGGTACCGGGTACATCAATGTCTTATTTTTAGGCCAACATCAAACAAATATAACTACATGAAGCCATACAGTGCTTCCAGGCATGGGTAAATCTGACACTGATGGTGCAACTTGTATATGTGGCTAAATATTATGCAAAATCAGTTATATTTCTCAAAACCAGGCATTATTTGTAGATTTGATTACTTAGATAGTTCTATTTATATCAGATTTTATATCAGGGATTTTGGTTGCTTGGAGCTTTAACATGTACCGGTAACAATGTTCTGTGCATGGTGAAAAGCCTGTATAACAGGGAGTTGAATAATGAAGCGACTATATGGTGCAGACCACTGTACATCAGCATTCTACACTCCTTCGTACCGGTACTTGTTCTGTAGAACAAGTATTTTAAATTTTTACTTGTCCCACCTGTTATTTACTTGTTCCCCCCCCCAAAAAAACAACACATTGTTGTATTAAAGAGCTACTGCCATGGTTCCAATTACTATTGTCAAAGGGATTGTGGTACTCAATGACATTTTGACATTTTGAAACAGTGCTTAACAATGAGTGTTATCCCCCACAATCTTCTGACTACCAAGATATCTTGTTGCTCTAACACCAAACTGATGACATTAATGGCATTAAGATCCATCCTTTTCCAAATTGGCATGCATATGATGACAAACATACTATATATCAAACTTGATTGAGCACTCAGGTGAAGTTATATACTTGAAACATGCACTTCATTAACGGTAGGTCATCAGCTGTGCCTTATAATTTTGTATTTTATGTAAGATCAATCTTGCACAAAGCATATTATCATCATACATACTGCCACTTATGGCGGATCTCGATCTGTAGACTTACTGATATAGACATAGACATTAAGGAGTTTCAATCCTGTTTATGATATGTAATGAACATCACATGGTAGAGCAATCACTAAATTATAGCAAAAGTAAAAAAAAAATGGCGGACTCTGAATATAATATAAACTAGTTTGAGAAGCATAGTTAAGGACACAGCATACCTGATGCTGTGAAGCCACATGGGTTAAAGGAAAAACAATCACTGCACAGAAGTGATTGTGGCCAGCATAGAATCTATATTTGTGATGGTCAAGGGTTCGCATGGCCTATAAGGCGATCAGTAGGGAACTTCTCGAGCATCTCTTAAGTCACATCATTTGAGAGAGGACTAACAGCATCACTGGGCATAAGTGTACAGTTTGTTTGGATAAGCAGGATGCATGCCCAGACACTATGGAACATTGGGAATAATATCATCAGAATCCCACAACACCCAACTTAGATGGTTATGGACATTATCAGCTTGTGGGCTCCTGGGGGAAGCTGCTTTTGTGGGGCTAACATTCTTGACTGTAGACCCACAAGTTATGGGTTTAAACCCAACCTGTGCCCAGTCAGTTTACTACTTTCATCTCACTGTTCCATGAGTACTTTGGCCTGGTTAGTGTACAATGGTTATAATATATGCTTGGTGGTATGAATTCTGGTGATTTGCGCAGAAGTGTTGTTTGACTCTACATGCTATTTTTTCCCCTTCAGGGTGAGAGAAAGGGGCAAAACCATTACTATCCACCTGACTTTGACCCAAAGAAGCACAAATCTTTGGCTGGCTATCATGGACAACATCCACTGCGAGAGAGAGCCCGTAAACTGCACCAAGGCATCCTCATCATCAGGTATCAGCTTTTATTGATTTAACCTTTTATTGATTTGACCTTTATCTCTTTAACAATATACCTTGAGAGATCAATTGGACCAATATAAAAAGACGGTACTATATCATTGTGATAAGAAAACATTTCTACTTTGCTGCTCGTTTTCTTTTTTGATGTTGACATTCTTGTGGCGCCTCTATTACAGGTTTGAGATGCCATACAACATCTGGTGTGAAGGTTGCAACAACCACATTGGAATGGGAGTTCGATACAATGCCGAAAAATCTAAATTGGGCATGTACTACACCACACCCATATACAATTTCCGGATGAAATGTCATCTTTGCGACAACCATTTCGAGATCAAAACCGACCCAGCCGTAAGTGTTCAAAGTAGAATTGTACACGTATCTAGACAGCGGTGTAATATACAGTTGAACAACTTCTGTTATATTATTTCTTTTCTTTTGATCCTAGTCTGTTCGTATTTCAGAAAAAGCTTTTATAAGAAAGAAAGCGCAAGCAATGGATAGTTGTTACCCTCAATCAATTCTCGGGGGCCTCCCTGGTGTAGTGGTTAGCGCACTAGACCGCAGATCAATAGGTCCTGGGTTCGAATCCGGGCCCGGGCACCTAATCTGGGGCATGTTTCATTCCTTCATCCTTCATCGTCCCGGGAGGTTCCTTGGCCCAATTTAGCCTGTATGTGCACAAAAGTGGCCTAAAACACCAACATTTCATTTCATTTCAATCAATTCTCCATCTAAAGTATTGTCGTGTTGTTACCGGTTCTTGAAGGAAATAACGTTCAGATATTGCAATGCTATGTACATGATAGAAGTCTGATCATTTCATCTTAGAATCATGACTATGTCATCACAACTGGTGCGCGGAGAAAGGAACAACGTTGGGATCCAAAGGAGAATGAGCAGATTGTCCCTGAAGGTACATTGAATGGTGATACGTAGATGAGATTAGAGTATGTACGTACTGTGAAACATTTATTTTATAGTCCTCGAAAATATTTAAAATCGTAGTTGCGAATTCAGTGTCCGCCATTAAAATGTGTTCACGCAAAAGTTTGTAGCAAGGCGTAGAGGCAATGAGAAGGCTTCATTGGCTGTTGTTTTCCATGCAGTCTGACTCACCAGCCCTGTAAGGCTCGATGGATCCCATAACTTCAGCGCGTCCATCTATCTTCCCTTGTAGATCGAGATTCCCAGAAGAAATTGGCGCTGGATGCCATGTACAAACTGGAGCACGGCACTGAAGACCAGTCCAAGGTGAAGAAGGCAATGCCAATGCTCGCACGCATTGCCGAGAAGCAGGCTGGATTCAAAGAAGATTACTTGCTCAACAAATTGGCCCGAGAGAAATTCAGAGTAAGTTTGCTTGTATGTACGTTGAAGAAAACCTGTTCGTTCCAATTAGAAACATGTGCACGTACACTGACGTTTTTCAGTGCGGCATTAAGACTCTTTATCAATTAATTCATTAATGTCAATACCAATGATGTCAATGATGATGTCCATGATGTCAATACAAATCTTTCTCATGCGACAGGTATGTCGTATATTCTTATCGCATAACAGAATAGCCGCCCTGTAGTACTGTCTTGTTTGCGGGTATGTGTGCAGATGTCAACCCTTCTGACCATTATACGTACCGATATACGGGGAAAGGTAGCCGCTCTGAGACTCGCTATCCTCCCTGGCCAATGCTTTGTTTATCCCCAGTAATGGCACAGTAATGGTTACAATACATCTGGAACGTGCGTGGAGCTTGATACAACAACAGGTAGATCTGCCCAATAATATAGTATCTCGGTACCAGTCCGATGCGACATAAATATACCAAAGACTCTTCATTATTCCTTGGCGCATCGCGTTTGACGTGCCAAACTTCTCAGGTCAGTTCGTGACCCTTGATTCCCGTATACAGGGCTAGGTCAAGGGAGGAGTCAACGGAGGGCCGGGTCGAGAGGTAACACAATACAACAATCCATACTGCTGGCCCACGATATTAGGCTAATCTGCCGGATTCTGTTTGCAGGGCGAGAAAAAGGCGCTGAAAGCTGAGAAGGATCAAGACGAGGCTTTGTTGTCGAAAGCTTCTTTGGACATCAGTCTTGTCAAAGAACACGAGGAGGATATCCGTGTTGCGCGGCTATTCAAATACAACTCAGTCGATAGTAAGACATTTTTTACCAACCTAAACACGTGTATATATATATTGTATGCATGCATGAATTGGGGTGTAATTTGTGCACCCCGTGGGTTACACCAGACCTAGGAACCTCTTGGGATAACTGGACGAAAGATATGTGAAACAGACCCAGATTCCGAGTGCGAGTGGGTCTGTTGCTCAGCTTAACATGCTACGAGGCTTCCTGTGTAGATTTTAGTCACGTACATGATGTTACCTTCTAGACACATATAGGCAGGCACTCAGCCAGCAGAGGGAGCTCGTTTCTCACATCGACTTTGGCCCACGTAACCGTAGATTGAATTTTAGATTTTCTGCAGAATTTGAAAAATATAGACATGCTGTTGTCGTACGCTGACAATGGAAGAGTTAAACTGCCAATATATTTCTGAGGACACTAATTTTCATTTGTTTGCGTATGAAGGATAATTCTGATGGTTTAATTTGATGGACTATAGCGTAAGCTGAATGCCCTCTGCCGGAAGGTCGACAGACAGGTCTACCATTAAACTTCAAAAGGTCTAAGCTTAAACATTGTAGTGAAGTTGTTCCAACTGAAGCAGAGGCTTGTGCGTAGCTGTGATATCGATGTGATACGTACTAAACTATGTCTCAGTTCATTCATATTTCACAATATGGGGAGGTTTACTTGTAAAACTGATGTGAAGTACGTAAAACCTATTATTATATTTGCAGCCTTTGAAGAAAGACAGAAACAGAAGCGAGCAGAGATTGAGCGACGCTCCCTGTTTAGTGTCGCCCACACCGGCCCATCAAGTGCCACGACTCCGCAGTCTGTGATTTCCACCCCTTCGAGTGACAGCAGCAGTGGCGGCACCAGCAGCCGTAGGGACTGGTCGGCGGTGGGCTCGAGAGCAGCGGCAAAAACACAGCTACTATCAGACACGAGAGCCAAGTTTGGACTGGCTTTCAAGTCGAGGAAAAGGACTTCTTCGGGGTCTGAGAAGCACGCTTGCAACTCGACTAACAAAGACTCGTCATCAGCAACACTTGCCTTCAGTAGGCCTGTTGGTGATGTCAATGACAGGCCAAGTAATGCAACCTCGTCATCAACGGAACATGGTTTGCAGAACGAAACCCCGACTGACAGCATAGACATGGTCAAAAGAGACAGCAACACCCAGCTATGGTGTGATGAGGGCAAGTTCTTGGTGCAAGAGAGTTTAGTATCTTACGCTGGTGATACATCAGGGAACTCAAGTGAAGAAGAAAGTGGAGAGAAATCTTGATAGCAAATCAACAAATCTTGAATGCCGTAACTCGAACCTGATTTTTTAAGTTAAAGACAGCTAAGCGGCCTATTTTGGCTTAACCGTCTGCTCTTTAAAGCCGTTCCGCAAGTTTAAAGGTGTTAGCGTAGTTATATGGTCTGCTCGTCGTTGTTAGGGTGGTAATGTGGAATAAAGTCCGGGTATACTGGAACTGTTGTGCAAAGTTGTGCAGATATTAAAGTTAATTCCCACATCCAAGCTATATTTATCGTCTCTAATACTACAACTACCGTAACTTACTGAAAAGAAATGGAGCCATTAATGGTTTAGGCATAACCATATGCTTCCGAAATAACGAAGGCGAGAAGGTTTTCGTCAAATAATCATCTTATTCAATTTGACGATCGTGCCCCCAAAAGCGACGAGACGAAAGCGCGAGGGACGCTAATTGGGAAAATAGTTCATCAATGTTCTCTTAAACTGTAAAGCCGAAAAGAGAAGTAAATGAGAAGAGAACCGATTCCATTCGGCAGTCATAAATCACGCATATATACAGTTCTACTCACGAACGATGGTGATAACAAAGTTTGGTCGATAATCCCTCGTACCATGCAATAAGCTTTTGAATTAGATCTTCTTGGTGCTTCACCGGGACTGTGGTTGGTTTAAATAAGGCTCAATTACCTCTAAGTCCTGACGACAATGGGTAGGGTCAAGGTAGATAGGAGCCTCCGGGAATAACCTTCTACTCTACAGAAGACCTGGGATCTTTATCCTGCGCAGACTGAAGCAATGCGAGGACATGAACAGACTTTTAAGGGCGTGATCGATTCGCTTCTTCCAAAGTCTACCTCTTCCGGAAGAGTGCATGCAGTACGATCGTTTTGCCTCTTCTATTCCAAGAAAACCTGTTATGCTCTTCCTCCCAGGTACGTGGAAGAGAGAAGAGGTAGATGCTATTCCAAGATGGGGCAAGCTACTATGGAATATTCGCTCAGTGTGACAAAATAGGTTTTAGGGGAAATACATGAATGAAACAATGAATAAAATTATGTGAAACATATGTAAGACCTTATATTTTGTTATTTGAAAGATATGTGTTAGGTATATGAGCGCCCATATATGCAGTTAACCATGTTAGACTGAAGCAATGCGAGGACATAAACAGACTTTTAAGGGCGTGATCGATTCGCTTCTTCCAAAGTCTACCTCTTCCGGAAGAGTGCATGCAGTACGATCGTTTTGCCTCTTCTATTCCAAGAAGACCTCTCATGCTCTTCCTCTCAGGTAGGTGGAAGAGAGAAGAGGTAGATGCTATTCCAAGATGGGGCAAGCTACTATGGAATATTCGCTCAGTGTGACAAAATAGGTTTTAGGGGAAATACATGAATGAAACAATGAATAATATTATGTGAAACATATGTAAGACCTTATATTTTGTTATTTGAAAGATATGTGTTAGGTATATGAGCGCCCATATATGCAGTTAACCATGTTAGACTGAAGCAATGCGAGGACATAAACAGACTTTTAAGGGCGTGATCGATTCGCTTCTTCCAAAGTCTACCTCTTCCGGAAGAGTGCATGCAGTACGATCGTTTTGCCTCTTCTATTCCAAGAAGACCTCTCATGCTCTTCCTCTCAGGTAGGTGGAAGAGAGAAGAGGTAGATGCTATTCCAAGATGGGGCAAGCTACTATGCAATATTCGCTCAGTGTGACAAAATAGGTTTTAGGGGAAATACATGAATGAAACAATGAATAAAATTATGTGCAACCTATGTAAGACCTTCTATTTTGTTATTTGAAAGATATGTGTTAGGTATATGAGCGCCCATATATGCAGTTAACCATGTATCTATCTGTTGAAGTTGGGCGATAATATATGGACGTGGGCGATAAATTGTGAGCTATAAGTGAGTTTCCGTTGGCCATATTGCAACTACTCTTCTAACTCATCAGACGCGATCGATTCATCGCTCATATTCTCTATTCTTGGAGGAGCTCTTCTCTTCCGGGAAGAGTTAAATCGATCACTCTTAGACTTGGCACAGCTAATTTCAATCAAACATGGTGTCAGACAATCAAAGAAACTACGAGCAAGTGTTCTGGTCAGCCCTACCAGAGTTCCAAACTAGTTTAAATTGGACTTTTGGTTAAGTTACAGACTACTAATACACGATTTCCTAAACTACTGCGCCATCTATCGGCAGCGGGAAACACCTCGGTCGCGGGTCGAGGCCCAAAACCTGGAGCGCGCGAGTGACGCCGTTTAACACGCACGCGGGGCGGATTTCCTCAAAGAGAGTAGACCCCTCGTACACAATGCCAGTGTTTTCTATTAGTAATGATTGATTTATGTACATACTTTTACCACTTTGAGCAAGATAAACGTCTACGGTATGCAGATATATAATTCTAGATGGACTCAACCGGTTTCTTCGGCTGTTATCATGAGTTTAAATCGTCGTGTGGTTTGTGAGCGGACTGCAGGTTTTGTTGTTTTCCTGAAGAGCTGTTTTCAGTAGGGCAGGTTTGCCAGAATCTTTAAGGTCCCAGGCCCTGTACTTCTTTAATGTCATTGGGGGGAAAGTAACATGGCAGCGACCATCGAATCTGTGTGACAGCTACCACACTGAGTGCAATCTTTGACTTGTAACTAACATCAATGCTGCGCGATCACCTAGTATACGGCAACTTTAAAAATCTTTTAAAAATGTCTCAATCGTAACTATGTACAAAATAGAGGAATGCGATGTCTGCCAGCTAGAGACTGGGGCACCATCTATATATTTCTGTCAGTGATGTGGTAGCCTGCAAATCAAAGTGTGTACACATGTATTGAAAACATATGACAGATGCATAAACACAAAGAAATGCAGAGCCTATCTACACACAACAACTACTGAATGAAATCAGCGGCCACCAGTTGATAGAGATGCAGGCCTAGTGCCGAATCTCCAGCTTCGTGGTCACTGAATAAATAACTAAGCGCTCCCTGCGCCAACCAGTGGAAGAGTCAGCCACTGCTAGTTTCCACAACCCCATGTACAATGTAAACAAACTTCACTGGGCGATTCTAATTCAACTTTGTTGAGATACGTAAACGAGAATCAAGAAAAGTATCTATCAAAGTACCAACATAAATGATCCATCTAAGTGTCTTTGAAAATGAAATGTTGTTAGCGTAAATAATTTAAGAAGAAAATGGAAATTACAAGGATACTTCCAGGCATATGGCGGACATTTGCAAAGGCTGTCATTTTGTCCTCAAGACAGCACATTGTATGGTACTAATGACTCATTCATTTCGTGGGATCAAAAGACAAAAGAATATGTATTACATTCTCTGATGATTTGTCTTAGTCCTGATCCATTTTTCACGAACAAAAAGACTGGTTGTCCTACGAATCGAATAAGTTTAGTACGGAGAAGTTTTGAGGGTTCATACGGCTCAAGGCTGTGCGGCGCTCGTTCCTCTAATCCCCGACCCGCAACCGACGCGCCAGACGAGTTAGGCGGCACTGCGCATGCTCGTAGGAAATCGTCTATTACTGTAGTCACCGTGAAAATGTTCTGGCAGTTCAACAAGGCTTGTAACCAAACTATCTAATGCAAAGGGTCCATTAATGGCCAGAAATACCGGGGATTAGCTGTCGAAGAACGTTCATATGGAATAACGGTCTCTGTGTCTTCTCAAGACTTAACCGGACCAATTACATTGGTAGCAAGTTTAAAACTGCAACATTTTATATCCTCCAGTATGCTTGCGTTTTATGAACTCTTTGATGGAGACAGCCAGGCGACAGGAGTGAAAGAAATAAGAAAAGTCTGGCTATACTCCAAAGGTACAGCAGATTTATTTAATAAATATCAGTTGTAGGTAGTGCGAAAAGTAAGATACCAGAATGGCACAAAAGCCATTGCCACAGAGATTAACGACGGTTAAGTAGATTATTATCTACGTATAGAACTTTAATGCGATTCGCGTAACTGAAAAGGATTTCGGTACTGGATTACCTTGAGTTGTCTTTGGCTAAAGAGAGCATGCTCACTGTCGTACACCTAAAATCTAATAAACCTGTTAAATTCGAAAACAACCCTGGTCAAATATGAGACCACGAATGAAAACGCGCGTACATACATTGTGCGTCCATCTGTAGAAAACTAAAAACTCCACAAACTGTTAGTTTCTGTTTTATTTACGGCCAATTCCTTACATTGCAACGATCACAGGCTCCAGACATTACACCCTACTCATACTGATACCACAGCAATTCCACACAGATGACGCTCGATACCTCTTGTGGTGCCAGGAAATTAGCAAAGCGGCTTTAACTAAGGTTCACATGTTCGAAGACCGGCAGACATGTCGTTGATCTCACGAATCTGTCGTCGACTCCTGGTTGCTTCCCAGCGATTCTGCCTGTCCAGCGATGAATGATACAAGTCACGTACGAACATTGCCTAAGGTGACAAGAGCCTATCCCATACGCCAGACGATGTAGAGCTCCTTGAACTTGTCGAACCCAGCCAACACACCGGCTCCAGCCACACCACGCAGGATGTTGGCACCTGAAAGCAACATCAATAAGTTATCAACGTTTTCCCAACAAACTATACACTACCACACGTTTGTTGTGCAGAACCCAAGTTTAAGTAGACTAACAGTAAATATAAGGTTTGTTAAGATGCTTCAGTTTGGCAGTGTGAAAAGTAAGCTATTGTCAAGTCAAATTTGAATGCTTGTTAAAATGTAATTGGAATTCCAACGATGTTTGGCAGTAATGAAAGCATAACAGCTTGCATCCTCCATTACGCAACTTAATTGGAATAGTTTGCAAACTATTGTAATAAGACCCACCGGCTCCCTTCATCATGGACATGAAGCCCTCGTTCTTGATGATCTGCATAGCGCAGTCCATGGATCCCTTGTACTTGACGGCCTCGCCAGACGTCATCATCATACGTCTCCTGATGGTGTCGATGGGGTAGGAAATCAGACCAGAGGTGATGGTCACGGCTGGAAAGTGACACAATTTCATGTTAAAATATTCATATTACATAATCTTCAAACAAAACAATCGATTACCTATCATTGACCTATAAAGAAAATACACTGAATATTACCTTTTTGAATTTAATACAGTTTCATTTTTAAGTCTTACACAGCACACATGCAATCAGTAGTTGTAGCCAACATGATGCATCCCTAAAACGAGCAAAACACTTGCCATATCCGAGCGCGAATGACATCACCAAGCTAGCGTCGTCTC
This sequence comes from Arenicola marina, assembly GCA_964019135.1. Lineage (NCBI taxonomy): Eukaryota > Metazoa > Annelida > Polychaeta > Arenicolidae > Arenicola > Arenicola marina. The sequence goes on along the minus strand of OZ025249.1, from coordinate 8,125,462 downwards.
CGAGGACGATGGGCTTCAGCGTGTCGTAGAAGCCGAAGTAGCAACCTCTGTATACGACGATCCCGACACAGGAAATGACGAATCCTCTGTACAGCCCAATGAAGCCATCGCTCTTGAGGGTCTTGCGGTAAACATCGACGAGCCCATTGAACTGCCGTTCACCACCCTTCTTGCCAGCCTTGGCATCATTGGCCAACCTGGTTCGGGCATAGTCCAAGGAATATACAAAGCAGAGGGACATAGCTCCAGCCACTCCACCAGATGCGATGTTCTTTGAGAACTTGACAGCATAGCTGTCGGTCTTGCTCATCTTGAACATAGTTTTGATCTGGTCCTTAAATGCGAAGTTCAGGGCCTGAGTGGGGAAGTATCTGATGCAGTTGGCCAAGTTGCCTCTCCAGAAGGGCAGGACACCTGAACAAAATTGCATCAATATTAATATATTGTCACTAAGCCTTAAATATCCACAACATATAAATGTAAGCACCAGCAATATTATTATATATTATATTATTATATATATATATTATTATATATATATATTATTATATATATAAACCTTAAATATCCATAACATATAAATGTAAGCACCAGCAATATTATTATATATTATATTATTATATATATATTATTATATATATAAACCTTAAATATCCATAATATATAAATGTAAGCACCAGCAATATTATTATTATATTTCGAAGGCAGTAAAAGTGCATATTGTTTAGATGATGGCCCAAAAGAATTTGTAGTGGTCAACATCTTGGGTCTCAAATTGTTCACACCTTCATTCCTGAAGGTACGGGCTGTGCAGTCAATCACGCCCTTGTATGGCTTGTCCAAACGGCCAGCTTTTATCATTTCATCTTGATTCTGGACCAATAACTTCACTCTCTCAATGGGAGCTGCTGCAGTCTTGGAGATAACAGCGGCCGCACCACTGAGGCCGAAGCTTTCAGCAAAACTCAATTTGGAACCCTTAGACATCTGTGAAAAAGAGACAAAAAAAGACATCAATGTATTAGCTTAACAATTCGGTACATTTGTTATTACTCCATGTGAATAGTATTACCCCAAACCTGGTGTATATATCTGAACACATTATATCAAAGATGTGAATGTGTTACATTACCAATTCCCTAGTGTCCTTTATGTTATTGTAACCTCTGTAGGTCTTATTGTGAGAAACAGAAGGGCTAATCTTTTACTATGGCCGAGGGGTGTGACTAAGTCTAACCTTGTGCCTCAGGACCCCCCATCCACTAGGCCTTTGACAAAAAACAGTGTGTGGCAGCTGAGTTAAAAACAAGGGCAATAGTTAACAATGGTGGGCACAAGTCACAATATGCAGTCCAGCTTCCGCAATGCAGAACTGTGTAGAGATGTCTGCTGGAATGAACTTTGAAGGGTTTAGCTCAGACTAGGAGACTATCTCTTTGCCTACCCCAACCACTTTCCGGGCTGGCTGCCAGCACAGCTCTCCAGCGCACATACCACACACAGCTGTGGGCTTAAATACCAGAGCAGGGCTGCAGCCCAGCTCTGCCGCATGGCTGCATACACAGGTTGAGCTGCAATACGCTTACTGCAGCTACTAAGATTATTTAAACAGAGGAACCAACCTTTAAAATATCTCCCAGTATAATACACATCGATAAATTCGTATCCAACCTGCATCAGTTTAATCCACAGGCGCTCAGATCAGTTAATACGAAGCCCGTCTGCCACACATAAATATGTGATGCAGGTGGGCTTTGTATCAACTGATCTGAGCGCCTGTGGTTTAATCCAAGCAGGATCCAAGTCCTGATCAAAACCATCAAAAGATTCACCAGGGTCACTCTCTGAAGGATTTACTGCAGCCATTTTGCCAGCTAAGTCAGCAAGTGACGCTATATTTCCTGCCCCAATCCCTCTCAGCCCTGGATCCAAGCCCATGATCCAGACATTGAGCGCATCAATGCGTCAATGGTAGGCAAAGAGTTATTGAGTTAGATAGGCAGTAAGTTTGTAAGATGTACAAATATAATTATAACTAATCACAGTAAAAGATGCGAATTGCTTCCGTAACAAATCAATCCTTTCCCTAACGTAATTCCAACCACACTGTCATGCACACATTGCTTTGACATTCAGGCAAATCTCACACCAAAGGCAAGATTTATATGACTCCAGTCTAAAAAATTCTCAAAATCAGGGGGTGGGACTTATACACCTGGGAGACTAAAACCCAGAAATTACAGTAATCAGCAGCCGATATTCTGCTTGAAAAACTGAAAACTCATGCAGGTCTCTGGCTAATACTTGACTTGGTCAGCAGGGTAAATTATTTTTAAAGCATTTTAGCTCATTTTAGGCTTATTTGAAGAAAAATACCCTATTTGGTCTTACTTGGTCCTAGCATATTAGAAAAGGATCAATGAAATTATCTATGAATAAAAGCAATCTGTATTAATATCATCAGATAATACCTTACTCTGTATATTCTTTAACCAACGATCTATAATAGACTAATATTCCTTTGGAAACATAAAGTAGAGCACTTTCCAAAGGAATATTAGTCTATCACTGATCAGTGGTTAAAGAATATAATGAGTAAGGTAACATCTGATGATATCAATACAGATTGCTTATATTCATAGATTATTTCAATAATCCTTTTTTAATATGCTTGTTACATAATATATTAACATATTCAACTAGCCTGTAGGAAATATATGGCACACATAGAGCAAGTTAAAAATACTGTTAAATATGTGTAAGTTACATTCATTGACCTTCAAAATATACTTCAATACTTCTGCAAACACTGGCTCTAGTTTATACATGGTTGGTTTTTATAAATAGGCTACAGCTAACGTTACAACCCTGTTTGGCAGTTCACAATTATATACCCTTTACAGATATTATCCAAATTTCCATGTATTTAACAAAAGTGTATTGTACCTTGATGTGAGATAAAACTTATTATATATTATTTATAGATAGTCTGCCTTTAGTCCATGTCCCAAGGTTAGGATTCTGAATAAATCTTAGATCTTATATTTACCGGATAAAAATAAATCTATTAATCTTTTAACACGCATAGGTATATATTTCACTAATAATGATATAGGGCACAAACTTCTCAACTTTTACCCAGATCATGGCAGATGCGTGAGATGGCCAGAGGCAACACATTGACCTTTTGGCAGGTCACAATGTAATATTGTTCAATAAGTCAAAGTTCCCACTTCATATTCATAGACACAATGTTATATCAATGTCCAATGCTAGGCTTCAAAGAAATGCATGGCTAATTATTACACAAGCACGTAATTATTTATGATCCATGTGAAACATCAAAAAGATCATACACGCACGGGTCACCGGATATAATTATAACGCTGTGTCTGAACAAGACTCGTGGCTGTTCTGTGTTCAGCCTGCCGCACTCCCAAGTCCAGAATTGGAATTCCTTACGATTACTTGCAAATAAGCAAATGAGAATGTAAATAATCTAAATATCAAATATAGCCGGATAGGACTCTGATTGAACGAGTAGTGGCCATTTTCCTGAAACTTTCATTCATCGAACGACCTGCTGATTCCATTCAGAATGGGTTGAGACAAGCAAAGGGTGAGATTTTCGGGGGTCGGTCCCAGATTTTCCAAGTTCTGAGAACCGGCGTTTGGCATAAATTCATTTAACGACTCATGATATCTTACAAATACCCAGTATATTTACAGATATCTAGTAAACATTACACGCGTTTCATATTAAAACCGATTTCATTTCAATACTGAATTAGTCTTACCTTTTAGGATAGTAAATGCCACTGCACCAGTCGAGCTTCCTTCCCCAACTGTCCTCTACACTGCAAGAGGCCGGTCACATGTAGAAGGTCACTAATATAGTACCAATCTGGGTCAGACAAAGTGGAATAAGTAGTACATGTTGAATATCAGGCTTGATCAGCACAATAGCTAGGTAATATCGAGGACAGCATATTTTAATGTTATATTTATTGAAAGGGGATAATTATTTCAAGAAGTAACTATGTCGAAAAACAAGAATAGAGTTCAGGATTTCGACTTGATTAGAGTAAATGTGTATTATAGTCATGCCATGATGACGTCACAAATTACGTCAAACGCAAGGTGAAGGACTATCCGGGTACTTTGAACATGGGTGCCCCCGGTCGGTAGGATACGTCATTTTACTACAAGGTTGTTCAAATGACTAAGCCGTGTTTGACCAGTTTGTGTTTTGTCGTAATGCCACAAGAGACAAATAAGGCATAAACGTACAGAATAGTATATTCAGTTGTACTGATGAAAAGCGATGATGTCTTTGTAGCTTGCCTTAGTTTACACTTTATGACTGTGTCTTTACTGTTTATTCTATTTGGGCAGTGTCTGTCCTCCGTGACACTGACTGACAATGAAGCTTGACACTGACAGTGACGCAAATAAAATGAACTCATTATCAGTGTCACAGTGTATGCCCCCTATGACAGCGGTTCGTTTTGACCTCTGGATGATTTGACTGGAATCGATGTAATTTCCAATCCAACAATCTTCTTCCAATATATTGTTTACGGGGGGCAATGTTAAAAAGGGTGGTTTATAATGATAGAATACATGTTCATCGCTATTATACTCCATTGTCAGGATGATATGGTGTATCTATGCAAAAGTGAATCTGGCTGCCATGATACTGCTCAAAGAGTTCAAGCATGCGGCAAGATTTGAGCAGTGTCATGATAACCAATTATCTCAATCCCTCTTCTTCTAGGCATCTACACCCTCAAACATTGACCAACAAACCCCTCACACCATACACAACCCAAGCTTAGCCCCCCAATCCAACTGGTGATTGAATCATCCAGCAGTCAAAACCGGCATAAACCGGTGACACTGTCGGTCTCTTTTCATATCATTGACCAGCTGACTTGGGGAGGGGGTGGGGTAGTTGCTAGTTGCATTGTCTCACTAGCTAGTATAAACAGCTGGTCGGCCATCTCGATCGATCCACAGTATGTTAAAATTGCATATCGAGCTGACAATTGCAATATGAGCACAAAAATAAACTTTTTTATACTTCAGTCTAAATTGGGTGTTTGTGGCAAGTGAAAGTTTGCTCGATGTGTCAAACAATCAAGAGATGTGGGGAACAGCCATTTAGACCTGACTCACCCCCCATGCTGTGGAGCACCTGCTTACTATGAGGTTCAAACATTCAACACATAGTGCAATGGCCACTGGCAAGGGAAAGTGGTGCTCTAGAGGCTTCTGATGCCGGATATAGTTTTGGACTAGGGTGCCCCCTGTCAGTGGGACTGGTAAACAAATATATAATAGATGTTTACAGTGTGTTATGAACCTTAAGGCCTTAGGTTTGTGTTCTATCCAAAATCAACATTCAAAAATAGCAAAACAGCTCGATATGCAACTTTACTTTTAATCCATCAGGTTCTTTTAAAGTTTGCCACTCCAACTCCAACAAGCAACTGACCAAGCCCTCACAACCAGCATCCCCACTGCCCTGCCCAACAAGGGTATTAGGCAGAATGTTTGGTCAAAATGCAAAATACCACCCAAAATGTTTTCTTTTAATTATTATTTTTGAGAGAGATTCAGGGATAGTTTCAAAAATTTAATTATTGTCATTTTTGCATGAGGTTTTTGTTTTCAATGCTTAACCCACATGTGTGCAAATGTGTGGACTATTATTCTTGTCAGTCCTTACAAAATGTCCTTCTTTTTCTTGCAGGTCTCCATCATAGTAATGGGAGGAGAGACTTCAAAAACAGCAAGGGATACTAGCTGTCATGATTTTCAGGCATTGCTTGAGCAAACCCCTCCTGTACCATGGACACACATAGGGTCAATTGTATGGCAGAAATGGAAAGGAGATATAGCAGAGTTGTGGGGTTTCGATCACCAGACTGAATGGGGTGGCAAAAATTTGAAAGTCCACAAGAGACCATGGTCAAGCTTTTGTGTCATAGGGAAAAATAGAGCTGGAAAGGATCAGAAATTGTGCTCGTTTTCCAGTGAGGTTTTTGAAACTGGAAGAGAAGAGAAAATTGGTGCATGGATAAAAGATCTTAGCGTTATTGAATTCCATCCACAAATTATTGTTGTCCAAGCAATTTTATCGAAGTCTGTGAAGTTGTTGGTTGTAGACTGGCACACAACTCATTTGTTGGGCACCTATAGCTTTGCATACACCAAGGAACCTTGTCTTCAGGAATGTTTTCTGTCTCCGGACGCCAGTGTGATGCTCTGCCGGCAGAACTTCCCACTGCGACGTAAATACAACCACATATGCAGCTTCGATGCCAACATTCGAGTGATACAGATCAAAGATGGACTGTGCAAGCGTTTATTTGTAATAGAAGACAACTTGGTGCACGATACTCTGGGTTCTGGAATTTCGTTTGACCCAAGATACCTGGAAGGAAGGGTCTTTATCGTCTCAAGCACCCTTCAAAGTGGTGAATCACACCATGATGGTATACAGGTATATGACATACCTGGACGCCAACTGGTCCAGTCCTCTGAAGGTCAAGCCCAGAGACTGGTTCACCATGCCAGACACAGTCCTGATGGCAAGTTATGTGCTGTGGCATGTGTAAACACTTCGGCTTACATATCATTCACAATCAGACTCCATAGTATTCAACTTTACAACTCTGATACTATGGAACTTATGCACGTCATATCCATGCCCAACGAACCCTGCAAATTAAGCAATATTGGCCTGTTTCCCATGTTTTCGCGAAATTCCGAACTGTTGGCTCAGATTACAGGTGACAAGTCTCCTCATGTACAAATCTACCAACTGCCTGTGACATTTGAAACGCTGCAAGAGCGTTGTCGTCATGTAATTCTTAGATGCACCGCAAGTGAAAATATGCATAAGCTACCACTGCCAAGGAAGTTGTTGGACTTTCTGCGATTCGTCGGAATCTCCTAAACCCTCACCTGTTCAATCTGTAGTCTCTGTGCTTTCGAGTGCATTTGATGCTTTATCTAGTTCAAAAATCTGACGACCTCTTTGAACTGGGTTTGATAGCCCTGTTTGTCCAGTCTAGTCACCATATTTGCCTGTTACATTCTTCAGTGCAATATATCCTATTATTATTTGATGCCAGATCCATTAACGTTTTTTGTTACATGTATCTTGGTGTAAGTTTGATACTATCCTTTTAGTTGAGTGAAATCCTAGTAGTTTTGTTTTTCCACTTTAACACCACACGTTGATACTTTGTGGTTCAGTATGTTAGTGGTATATTCTTTATTGTTCCTGCTTGATCATTTTATGTTAGTTATTTTGTTCTAGTCAAATGTATAGTATTAATAATATTTCTGATGTACTGGTAGTCATTTTATGTCATCTGCGCATGTAGTTATCATACTTTAATGATGCTTAGTTGTCAGTGTCTTTCGGTGAATATGCAAATTGCACTGTAAACAGGTTTACTGTAAGCAGGTTCGGTTAATTTTAAAATCCATTGTCTTAGCGCCATTTTGCCTTCATTGGGTTGAAAAATGTTTGATGTCCTAGGTGTATACTTTATTGTTACTGCTCTGTATTCTATGGTCATTGATATTTATTGAAGCTTCTGTGCTCATGCTATCTATTGCTCATGCTATCTTGTTACCATGGTTAGTTACACGAAATCACCTGCAGGGGAAAATATTATGATAATGCCTGAATATGGGATGATTTGTGTGGAAATATTTGTTCAATTTAATAGGAAATTTAAAAGATGCTAACATCAATGGCATGAATACTAGTTTTATTGTTCGGCGTGTGAAACGGACTGGCAAACACTTGACTTTCCTTTGTGAGTATACTTGTTCGGGCAACCGCCATAATCATTTGTTTTGCTGTATCACTACCTGGTGTATTAGACTTGCGTCTTTCCATGTCAATTGTCAAATACATATTTCATTACTATAGCTGTCTGCCTGCTTCAAATTTTATGGTACTGCATAATGCCGGTATTCCACCATGTTAGCGATGATACTATAAGTTTAACATTAGACTAATTAACTGCCAGGACCTCCATAACTCTAGTTCTAGTGAATGAAAAATGCCAACTTCGCCTCCCCACCCACACACGTTCTTGAATATGGTTAAGCAGAACCTCGCCCTCATGACAATTCTTAACGTATATCAACTTTAAACAGTGTTATAGTTGAGTATGTTATACTATTGTTTCCACTCGGGTTGGATATATACGTATGCCATTATCACCCTTTCATATGGTTTGCCCTAAATAAATAATGTTGAGCATGTTTTATTTATTATTCTTGCGTTGAATGTGGAAGAATTTCTCCTGGATCGGTCTATTAGAAACTTTTTATGTGAAATGTCGCTGACAATAAATGTTGCTTTGACTATAAGTGTTAAAACTGTCGTACTGAGCTAAACGGTTATCACACCGCCAGTGATTACCCTCAATTATAAGCCACCACCTATGGTAGGTTGAACAAACGTACGTAGCAAAATTCAAAACCAACCATTCCAAAATGCTAATATACAGGGCGTGTGTTCTAAGCGGCCTGCTGTATGGCAGTGAAAAGTGTACCACCTATCGTGGCCAAGAAAGGATATCGAACAATTTTCGTTGCTTGCGAAACACTTTAGGCATATCTTGGCAAGACAAAAATGTATTCCTTGGCTTGGGAACGTTCATCGTATGCATGGCACGATATAGCCTTCCAGGCTGGAAGTGCCGTTAAGCCCCAATCAAATCATCGTATGCAAAATGAACGCATTCCAAAGGATGTGCTCTACGGCCGAAGCTCAGGTTTAAGGGTTTGCAAGCGTGACCTGAAGGCTTTCGGCATCGATTCGAATTCTTGGGAGGATCTAGCACTGTTATACAAAAGATGGTGGGTGGGTTCCGCCTGATGTAAAAGATACCCCTATCAGGGCGGATCTAGGGGGTTTACCCGCCCCCCCCCCCCTCTTGGGAACTCCGAGCAACCCCCCGCAACCCCGCCCTCCCCCACCCCGGTCGCGCAAGTTTTCAGAGAAGACTACCCCGGTCGCAAATTTTTAGAGAGCAATCTCCCCTTTGCAACTTCCTAGATCCGCCCCTGCCTATAGAGCGGACATTTATAATGAAAACGATACCCCTATAGCGGACATTTTAAAACTTGCCACCGGGGCGGGGCTCTGAAAAATGTGCGTTCATAGAGCGTGTTGCCGCGAAAAATACCCCTTCCGACCGGATTTTGGCGGGAAAGCGTCCCGACTGAGTGGATTTTGGCGGTAAAACCCCGACCGAGCGGATTTGGGGGTTAAAACGCCCCAACCGAGCGTTTTATTGATGGAGAATGTGAATTACCGACATACTTTTGTAATAACATTCTACCACACGTACAACATCATGAACATGTATACAATCTAGTCCAATATGTCTTTATTGAGAAACATTCTAGCACATAAGACAGCCATTAATATTTAGGCTTGGGGAAATAACACGGAGGGTATGTGAAATTTAGGGACCTCCTATACCTCTGATCTACAGCGACCCCCAGTTATTTAGAATCCCAAAACCGGTACACCTAAAAGCTTGCCTGCGTCACAAAAACCCTGATGCGGCAGTAATAAGTCTTTATAGTATACGTCATAAATGTCTACATTGTTGTGGTATATTCAGCGAAAATAATGTTTAGGAAATGTGTTGTAATAAATGCTTGAATAATCCACAACAATTTTGGCTGGTAAAAACACGGTTTGGTCTATGCACATAATATGGCGCCAGCAACAGTTTGGTATGGGGCGCCAAGTGTTACCCCCTTCATTACCTAAAAGACCGTAAGAAGCATGTGACAAAAGAAATCCAAAGGAATGTACGAATCGATCGCTCGGGTGATAGATAAACCTATAGATCTACCCATTTTCGTTTTGAAATTTGCTGAAAGGATAAAACGGTATCGCGCGAGTGTTACCTATTTTCGTTTTGTACTTTACAAATCGTAAAATGTATCGCTCGAGTGTTACCTATTTTCGTTTGGCTCTTTTTAAAAAGGGCAAGGGGTTTCTGATAATTTTTACGGCAAAGGTAAAAGGAATTGCCGAACCCCTTTTCTGCTTTAGGCCTAACCTTTTGTGAATTGAAAAAGGGAAAATTCTGCTGTTATGATGTTCAGAAGCAAAAGAAAAACGAACAAACGGTATATCCCGGGATCATATATCTATTGAGTCTCATTAAAGCTGATATATATATACACCGTTGCCTTAAATTAACTACCTTTTAGATTGGTAGTCTTCTCACTGCAGTCTGCACACGTTGATCTGTTGACACCTTGAATGCTTGGCTTTACAATATATATAAACTTTAGACTTTTTTTACCTTTGGTTGCCAAGAGGCGAACGCGTGAACGATCGGGTATATTCATGACGTCACAAAGAACATACATAACAACGGTTGTCATCTGTACTTAAAACTAACAATAAACAATGTGTTCGTACCATTATTTATTATTGCTCAGAGTTAACTTGGTTTGGGAAGATCCAATTTGCTTTAATGGGAGTTAAAACCTACAGAAATCTTATTTGGATCCGAGGTTGGGGTGGGGGTGGGGTACTTAAAACATGGGTGTGTCTTTTTCATCACAAACGTCCGCTCCATCAGGCATCAAGTGGCACCGGGCGAAATTCACTCGGCCACAATTACTCCCGCTTTTTCCTGTTATCCTAATTAAAGTTCATGTCGATGACACTTTGTTGGGTTGTGTCAGTATATCCGGAAGGCAGCCCAAACAAACCCCCTCCACCCGTAACATAAATCGAAGGTCTTCGAGAACGCGAGGGCGAGAATGCGAGATCGCGCGAGGACGACAACGCGAGATGGATCTCGCCCTCTCATTCTCGCGATCTCTCCGCTCCATGCTCTACACTATAGCTCCGGGTGCCGGGCTATGGTCCTCAGCGCAGGGCTATGGCTCCATGTGATGGACTATGGCTCCGGTCGCGGGCTATGGCTCCGTGCGCTGGACTATCCTCCCGGGCTCCTGGATATGGCTCTGGGCGCCGGGCTATGGCGCTGGGCGCGGGCTATGGCTCCGGTTACCGGAAATATTTAACCTGAGCGGCCTGGTACCTCAAAATACGTTTTCACTGTGGCCCTCATACGCTTCTGTAACTTACACTAAGCATGGAATGCATAAAAAAGGGTCCCGTTGGAGTTTCGCGGGCTCATGGAATTGTTATTTCAGCCTTTACTTTAAGGCAGTATATATTTGACCGTGACCGACTACTAGCATTTTGCCGGCACAAGCAGCTGATTGGCTGTTGTTGATGACGTCACTATATGGCGGGTCCTGGACCGTTCGGCGCAATGCCGGGACATCGCACTGAGACACGGCCGGCAAAGATACACGTATCTATTCATTGTCTGCTGGACCAATGTTTAAGAAACAAACACATGTAAAAACAGCCTGTAAAAACAGCCTCTGAGTACAGCAGGCTTAGGTATTATTGCTTGTGGCGAGAATGTTCCTGAACGCTCTGAGTGGCATTGCTAATATAATATTGCAATAAAGTTAGCCCCGGCATCCGGTATCGCCTCAGAACTGGGGTGCAGTTAAGTACTCTTTGTTGTGTTTTGTACTACGTGCTGTCAATCCGTTGTCGAGGCACGGACGTTCAGATTGCATATCTGTTACGAGAGCCATGCAGAATCCGCGTTGTATATATATAGAGGGAGAGAGGGGTGGCGGGAGAGGGAGAGCGGGATGGAGAGACAGAGTCAAGGTGGGGGGGGGGGGGGGCGGGGCTGGCGGAGAGAGCGCTTGGTTGCGATCCGTGGATTTGTGTGTGTAGCCCTTGTCGTTAGTCCTTGACGGTAGCCCTAGTCGGTAGCTCTGGTTGAGATCCTGAAGCAGGGTTTTATTTAGATCGGATTCAGGCTCCCTGCATGGCTGCTGCTGGGCGTCCATGCACACACAAAGGGTTACACGATGTTGAAGCTAGTAGGATATGTTTTGGTCTGGCATTGTGTCATATCTTACTCATCTGGAGCATCACTTGTCAGCGAAGGTAACGCTTAAGACTTTCTTAGACATATAAATGTCACTTTAAGGCTATACCTACAGAAGTATTTCATTCATGTCTTTCCACTTCTTCTTTGTAGCTTTGACACATGTTTTGGAATATGCTTGCTTAGTATATCAATATCGATCAACACATATTTACATATCGTTATCGAAGAATGTATGGGGCGTATATTTGACCAGCCTGCGCGTACAATATGTGAACTCATTACATCGCATCGTTCTATAGATGTTATCGCTATAATGGCGTGCGAAGAGTGTCGCTTTATTTTATTTTACCGTTATATGTACCATATCTAGATCGTTATATTACCACGCATTGCAGAAGAGATTAATTTAATCCTGAACTGACTAAACATGGCGAGTATACGTACCCTGCAGTTTGGTAAGTTATAGGCTAAGGCTTACCTAGCTATATAGCCGTGCCCACAAAACTTTGACAAACACATATCTAAAAATAAAATTCGAGATCCCGTGACCCGGGCAAGAAAGCCATCTCTTAGCGTACGACGATTCAATCACTGATTGTCCGTGATTGAACCTGCAGTCAGCCAGCGTCGGTCACGCCAGTGTTGGATGCAGATCTGGTTTGTCGTTACCGACGTTTCGCGTGTTCTCATCTCTCATTGTTTGGCGCTATAGGTGGCTTGAGCTAAAATAGATCATATTGGCCCACCCACTGCCCTGCCCTTTCGAGGTATGGATCCCCCTATTTCTTTAGTGGGGGCGCTCCCCCCATTTTTGTGAGGGCACGACTTGTTCCTGTGGGAATATGCAGTTTTGCGGATGGTTCCGCACCCCGCCCCCCCTTTCCTGCATTGTGCTTCATTTTGCGGGATTTTTTTAGGAAGAATATCGTTTTTCAATGCAACATTTAGGCCCGGTGTGGCGTGGACCCCTCCCCCCCCCCCGCCCCCCCCCCCCTTTGAGGAAGAACGATATCTGAGGCGGCGTAGACACCCCCCCCCACTCGGTCACAAGTTTTCAGTGGATCCCCCCCCCCGGTCGCAAGTTTGCCCCTTTTCCAATTCCTGGATCCGCCCCTGCTCGTCCTCGATTGTGCGTACAGCGTCATAGCCCGTTTGCACAATTAAACAGAATTCTATATGCCAACCAATTCAATGTTCGCTATGTTTATCAGGATGTTTTTTGCCTATGTTCTGGCATTCTTTTTCGACATGGAGAACTAAAAAGCTGCGCCATTACGCTGTACAACTGGCACTTAGCGACGCTTCGTATACTAACAGTTACCTATATACACATGTATATGATCGTTGGCTGAACCAACATCCTCCCACGTATATGGGTCACCTCTTAACTGGCCCATTTGTGGAGTGGAGCTGGATTGGCCGATCATGTACTGCCTGATAAGCAGCACTGACGTACTGGCCTTATCGTCCTAACACAGCTGGAACAGAAGTAACCCAAATCCCCATATACAGGGCTCAGTACTGGAAAGACGTGGCACATATTGTCCCGCTGCCTTACATTTATTAACACATAAATATAGTCGTAGGAAATAGGGGGGTCGGGGGATGGGGAGTCATGCTTTTGACCACACATATGAGGTCGTGAGGGAGTATCTGCGTGAACGGAGGAACGAAGCTCCACCTAGCGGATAAGCTTGGAACGCATTGGTTAATACCCGATGGCCCTGTACGGTATGACGTAACGGCTATAGGCTCTTAAACAGGCGACCAGCTTTATCGGCACAGGATTCATGCTACCCTCTAAATTGAGGCTTACATACCTTTTCAAGACAATAGACGCAGTAAAGTCTGAGCCGCCGGATTCAGCAGTTTGCACGAATAAGGGGCGTGGTGTGGGGCCGGGTATGGATGGGGGGTGGTTTCGGTGGAGTAAACAACTTGCTCGCTCACATAAAAATACTAGCCGCCCCGCGAGCGGAAGCGTTCGTACTAATAAGCGAAAGAAATAACAGTATGACAGTATTTTGTTTGTACAGAATACTCAAATTGCGGCTAAAGCACGCTAATAAACGAATATCAGTCCAGTAAAACTAAGGCCCAAGCTCTTACATTGATTGAGTAAAAAAAGGGGGGTTGATTGAGTTAAAAAAGGGGCTGTTTCTCGACCGTTGTTCGTCATTTAGCGTACCTTCAGTGGACAAAATTTGCTACTGATGGAAAGTTGTGGACGCGAGGCAGTACGGGATTTGTTTGTTTTGATGACGGTTCGGACGATAATGCGTTGGGAAAAATATTATTACTGTTGGCACCAAGCCAGGTAGCCCGCCGCAGACAGGGTCAACATGCGGGATAAGCACCCGAAAGCGATATTATGCGCGGGATAAGGTGATAAGCACCCAGCGGTAGTGTTGACACGTGCGATAGCGTTGACACAGCCCTGTTGCATGCCCCTCCCTGGCTTATCCGCTCTGGGGAGCGGGCCGGAGGGCCATGAAGCCAGTGTCGGTTGCGATTGTTGATTTAAAAATCAGCGCCCTTCGGCCGTCGATTGCAGAAAGTACAGAAGTAAACGGTCCTTATCAATTTGTCAAGTTGTTCTTCATACCTTTATAGTTCCAAGGGCAATGAGATTGAAAACAAACAAAATCCACCACTTTTTGTACTGGTGAAAGTTTTCAACAACAATTTTCAACAACTCTCCGCGCCGCCATGTCGCTGTTACGTCACAGTTATCGTCGATCTCCCGGCAGAGGGCGTTACGCGTACGCCATAGTCCCAGGAAAAATTGTGATGCGAGGAACGAGCTCCGTCTGCCGGGAGATCGACGAGAACTGTGACGTAACAGCGACATGGCGGCGGGGAGAGTTGTTGAAAATTGTTGTTGAAAACTTTCACCAGTACAAAAAGTGGTGGATTTTGTTTGTTTTCAATCTCATTGCCCTTGGAAATATAAAGGTATGAAGAACAACTTGACAAATTGATCAGGACCGTTTATTTCTGTACTTTCTGCAATCGACGGCCGAAGGGCGCTGATTTTTAAACCAACGCTCACAACCGAAACTGGCTTCATGGCTCTCTCTCGTCTCCTTTAGGTGCGAGGTCAAGAGAGCCATGTGTCAAGGCTAGCGTTGACACATCTAAGAGCGACAATGTTGATACATCCAAGGCGGACCAAGCAGTGCGTGCAAGCAGTGGTTCGGTTGGATATAGGTTCAAGGCGGCTGCTGATGCCAATGCGCTCTTGCATGCATCGGCATAGTGGGACAGACAGCTTCATTTTATTAGTATAGATAAAACTGCTGGACCCCCAGCGACACATCTAAGAGCGACAATGTTGATACATCCAAGGCGGACCAAGCAGTGCGTGCAAGCAGTGGTTCGGTTGGATATAGGTTCAAGGCGGCTGCTGATGCCAATGCGCTCTTGCATGCATCGGCATAGTGGGACAGACAGCTTCATTTTATTAGTATAGATAAAACCGCTGGACCCCGCCCCCCCCCCCCCCGCCGCCTCAATTACTGGATCCGCCAGTGCCATAACATACATACAGGATCTGGGATCATAGGTTTTACACATGACCTGTAAGTGATCGCACGAAAATCTGTCGACGGGTTTTCACGTGTCCGACACGCATGCGCACATGTGAAAATAGCACGTGAGTTATATAATATTTTAACAGAACGTACGTACAATGGTACGAGTTACGTACGTGATATCATGAGAATTACTGGTGATTAAACGGAAAAGTAATCTTGTTCGTGGGTACGGGTTTTATTCGGAATGCGTCCTTCAACCGGTCGATACGGGTAGACAATTCCGGCTGAGCCTGACAACCCTCCACCATATTTATAATTAAATCCACGGTATTACACAGTTTGAGTCATTCCATCAACCAGATATGCAATTAATCAACTTAAAGAACATGCAAATGATTCAAAACGCACGCCGCCAAAATCCGCCCTGGCGGGATAATGTTCCTTTCAGACGCCCGCTCCGCTTGTTCTTTTATATCCCCCAAACCCGCTCCATGTTAGCACATTTTCAAAGCCCCCCCCCCCCCCCCTATGCGGTCGCAAAGTTTTAAAATATCCGCTCTATACGGGTATTTTTCTCATCACAAATGCCCTCTCCCTCAAGGCTTCGAGAGGCATCCGCGGAACCCCACCATCATTATTGGTATAATAGTCCCCCCCCCCCCCCTGGCCTCCACTTACATGACATGCGGCTTTATAACTGTTATGCCATGGTGGGGGGGGGGGGGTGCGGTGAAGGAAACCACTAGTTCGCTCAGGAACCCCTGGGCGCCCTGTTAAAATCTAACCGCCCCCCCCCCCCAGATATGAGGTCGGATGTTCACCTACAACAACGCGAGCGGCGTCATCACCCCAGGATGTACGATTCCTTCGCATGTTCTTTAAAGTTGCTTGTCGAGCTTTTCCCGCCAAATGTAAGCCCAGGCGATATATATATCACAATTTGCAGAAAACCCGATTATTTCATTCCATAAAATTGAGAAACCTGATAAACATCTCCGTTTCGGCTGTATGTATTTCCCGGGACACCGCAGGACCCTGTCGTGGCACCGCTACTCATAACAAAGTATCGCGAAGCTCAAAGACTGATGACGTTTACCACTAAGTTGAAAACCTGTGGTTAATTAATATCACAGGCAAGGCTAAGAGACTCGGCATGCATAGACAAAGGACATTTTGGATGAATCAAGGATACATTCTTATTTGTATTTTGATCTCTTTAGTTTTGGCGGGAAAGAGCTCCATGATATGTAACTTTAAGTTGTTTTCACGAAAAGCTTTCGTAGACTGAATGCCCGTGTCCTCAATACAATACAGGGGGTTGCACTTGGTGCGGTATAGTCATCCGTTTGTTTCGACGAAATTGTAATGGCGGGAACGGTGTTAATTAACTGGGGCGGGTCTAGGACTTTGAAAAGGAGGGGGGGGGTCCAAACTTGCGACGGGGGGGCGGGGGGGGGGGGGGGGGGGGAGGAGGCTCTGAACAAAATTGCGACCGGGGTATCAACCTAAATTATTGACGATCGGGGAGAGGCGATCCACTTAAAACTTGCGACCTGGGGGGAGGGTCCACCCCGCCTCCGATAGCGTTCTTCCTCAGGGCTTCCAGCGGTCGGCGGACATGTAGGAGATATACTATGTGGCCTTCACACGGGCTCGGGTTTCCAAGGCCTCCCATCTCCGCCATTAAATGGAGCGAAAACCTATCCCTGATCCAAATACTGACTGACAATTCACCAGCTGTCATCTTATATCAAGCGCATAGAGACCCCGATATGTGAACTCTATTGACTGTGTAAGTACGCCAGCTCTACCACCGTGCATGGTAACTGACGGGGTATTTAAAACCGAAGTTCAGATGTCGCTAAAAGATATAAAAGGAGGCCGAACTGAACTAAATGTACTGACATTCATGTCATTTCATAGCGCACTCTAGATTATCCGTCATGAAATCCAATCAGTTGTCTTGAGTGAACCTGCCACAATGGATCTTTTTTCACAAAAAGATATACGGCTAACAACACGTCATTCTTAGCCATCTCAAGTTAAATAAGCTGGCGAGACATACCCGACCCTCGCTGACCTACAGCGGCAGTCTAGCCACATTGTCAACTCGGATGACGTAGTAATATACACATTTTCGCCGTTCATAAACCATGAGCCGCTTTCACAATAAGGTAGTGGACCTACTGCTAAACTGCCGTACATCAGTGATGGTCGGTGTCGAACATTGGAGATCATAAGACATTTGATCATAATGTCACTCACTGCCCTTCGCAGGTTCATGTCGTAAAACGGAGCACCGATGCGAAGATGGCAGCTGTATCCCCGGCATGTGGCGCTGCGACGGAGACGCAGACTGCCCCAGAGGCAGCGATGAGGTCGGATGTTTACCGACTACAACGCGAGCGGCGTTATCACCCCAGGATGTACGAGACCAGTGTCGCCCTGGTTACATCCCCTGCCCCGGGGGGCCGCGGTCGTGCATTCCGCAGGGGTGGCGGTGTGACGGGATGAAGGATTGCGCCGACGGTAGTGACGAGACCGGATGCCCCACAACTCACAGCAGCACCACCGTCACTATGACGACTACCACCATGGCCGCCACCACTACTAGCGTCCCGCCACCGGCAGCGTGCGGGGCAGCCAAGTTCGCGTGTTCCCCTATGGGACCCTGCGTCCCCAAAGACTGGCGTTGCGATGGCGACAAGGACTGTGACAACGGCAGGGACGAGAAGCGCTGTCCGCCGGTCACAGCGTACGTCAACCCTGCCGGTAATCGATACCATATATGTACCTAGTCACGTTGATGTCTGTAAAACCGGGTCACACAGGCACTTTTTCTATTTTTACATGTATGATGACATTGTAAATATGTTTTGAGAAGTATACTGGATCAAAATAATATATCGTAGATCATAAGGATATATCTTATGGTTAGTGGCGTATTAGCAGCTTAATTTAAAAGTGATCGCTTTCAGTAGGTATCGATGGTGATAAGGTGGGAAGCGTATATATGTGTATGAGATATAAAGGGAGTAGAAGTCCGTAATAAGTCTAACATAATAACACATAATTGACACATAATAGTGGGAACATTTAGTTTTTTTGATGATTTCGCGTTTTTAGGTGTGTTTTAGGTTTTTCTCCGCATTCTATATTGACATTTTTCTTGTCGCTGTTCTCTGACAGACGCTCCGTTGCCCAGGGACTGCTTCGTGTGCACCTCGGGGGTGCAGTGCATCTCGCGCTGGTGGGTCTGTGACGGGGAGCCCGACTGTGATGACGGCAGTGACGAGGTGGGGTGCGGCCCGGGGGGTGAAGTCTCTCCGACGCCGGTGTCGGGCTGCCCCGCGGAGGAATTCCGCTGCGCGTCGGGCGACACCCACTGCATCCCGGTCCACTGGAGCTGCGACTCGGAGGCCGACTGTGACGACGGCAGTGACGAGCTGAACTGCCCCGAGTGCACCACGGAAGAGTTCCGGTGCGAGTCCGGCCAGTGCTTGCCACTCGCCTGGCGCTGCGACGACGCCGCCGACTGCCTGGACGGCACGGACGAGGTGGCCTGCGACGGAGGGGGACCCCCCACTTCCCCGACCCCGCCACCCACCACCCCACCACCGACTTGCCCACCGACTGAGATGCGGTGCGGCACTGGGGAGTTGGTGTGCGTCCCCGAGGCGTCGCGCTGTGACGGCAGGACGGACTGTCCGGACGGTAGTGACGAGCGGGGATGCTACAACGGCCCGGGGCCATTTCCCTGGTGCGCCTTCCTTTGCCATGGCGGCGCGGTGGAGTGTGTGCCCGAGGAGTGGCGGTGCGACGGCTCCGAGGACTGCGAGAATGCTAGGGATGAGCAGGACTGCCCGACATGATTTTACACGAGAATACAATTATGGCTGTCTTCCGCGCCTGTCACAATGAAGGAACGCTCTTTCTAGTCGTTCTATATGCAGTCATCGCGCCTTATCATGCTGAACTCGCGTCGCTGTAATTCTTTGCCAAACAATTCGTGCATATATATGTGCATATCTGGGGAAACTGGGAGGTTGGGAACGACAAAGGCAGATTTGTATTTAGATATGAGATCCATTAGCAACTAGACTGGCCGAATTAATAGTCTGAAACTACACACAGGATCCAGCGATCGACTACGGCCGATTCTTGTGATTCGTATAATTATAAGGAAAAGTATCGGTCTATCTCATTGGCACAACGTAAGGGACGTAAATGCCATGGGACACAATGTGGCTCATTGACCCGCGACGCATAATCCCAGCCCCCCTCACCACCACCACCTGGGGTGTAATATAGCACCCTATCCCGGCACATAACCAGATACTGTAGCCTTCTGCCCATTTCTCTGTGCACGTGATGTACCGCTACCCCTCTGGGACATACTAGTTGTGATGAGCGGGGCGAATTTATGACGTACAACTTAAATTGCGAATTATGTTATTAAAGAATATATTATCTGAAGATGGGTTGCTTAGTTTGTTAATACTGTTCTTGGCGGTCAGTATGCAATAAGACATTAAAAACTGGGGATGAAGATACGTAATAACAAACAACGTATCATTTCGTAGAAAATTCAATTGTTTACTAATTTAAAAATCAGAACATACAAAACGCGTCCTTTTTCAAATATAGTCCTAACGCGACTAAGCAGTAGTGACACTAATATTTAACTAATATTTAAGCTATATTAAAGCAGCGGCTACATTCCATCTGGCGGCTAATTGATATATTGGTATTCAAGGACACAAGTCACTGAACTTCTATAAATTTGGACAATACATTTGTGCATTATACCTATCATATATAATGATAACTTAATGATATTATTGGTATAACCTCTGTGAACCGATTCTAGTTCCTTGCACGCGCTAAAGTCCAAATCCTTAGCTTAATTACTGCTTCAACCTGGAGATAACGCCACCTTCATATGTCACATAATCTTCCAAGTGGTCACACTGCGTGGGCTTTCTGAACATATTATTAACCCTTTGGACCTTGTCACTACCACGATATAATGGTAAACACAGAAATCAGGACTAAATGCATGGGACT
Source organism: Arenicola marina (assembly GCA_964019135.1). Taxonomy (NCBI): domain Eukaryota; kingdom Metazoa; phylum Annelida; class Polychaeta; family Arenicolidae; genus Arenicola; species Arenicola marina. The sequence continues at coordinate 8,104,866 of OZ025249.1, read as the reverse complement.
GCAGCGTGGACACGCAACAACTGTACACACGCAGTTGGTTTCAGCACTAAAAGTCAAACTTGCCCGTTCATATTCAAACGTGAAATGAGCTGTTGGCCTGCACCCTTTTTTATTGATAAAATGAACCTCGTTATTCATACATTATGCAAAACCAGTTATTTACATATATCTCTATATATTGTTCGAACGACATGTGACCGATAACATTGCATGTTTCTGTGTTTAGCACCAATAACTTGGACGATGACGCTTTTTGATTGGTCACACAATGGCAAAATATGTCACATTTCATACATACATCTGTCCCACATTACCACATAAAATGTATCAAATAAACGTTTCTGCCAAGAATTTATCTCTGTCATATTTGACGAATCAAAACAATCTGCAGTACTTTAACGGCTTCAGCTTTAAAGGGTTCCTCCCGCTTGGTATATGCTGTTTCATAATCCTTGTACGCTACATAATATTGATAGACATACTTTAACCTATTTTATGTGGACAGACCGCAGCTATCAGTGTGAATAACTTGAACCATCCTGTTCTCAAGTGATCTCAGCGTTGACACCGTCATGTTGATGAACGTCATATATATATATATATCAATAAAAACATGGAGTAAATATTTAAGAAACATATTTAACCCTCGCCTTTGATGATATAGCGCTATAAATACAGCGATACGACCCTCGAGTGTGCTCTTCCTCGCAGAATCGGCATATTATATATTACAACGGTTATATGTAGTATATTATTATATATAACACAATGATATATGCAAATATAAATAATATATATAATACAAATGATATATATAATACAAATGATATATATAATACAAATGATATATATAATACAAATCATATACATAATATATATGTAATACAAATAATGGACATCATCTGTCATAAACATAATACCAAATAAAACCGATTGATAGCCTACTCTAATATAAAATAGCTAACTGGATATATTATGTGTAATGTCTAATTTACAAAACAGCAGTTTTTACCACTAATTTGTTATCGTTATGAAGGTGACAAACCCATACACCGTATATATTGCAATCGGTGCCTATTGTATATCGTAAAGACATATGCCTATGTAAAGATGTTACCAGTAAAAATAGTCGTGAAAACATGTGGATTTATTTTACCAAACTGTAGCACCATTGCGTAACGGATTCTAAGACGAACAGTATTGCCGTGTTATATGAGTTGCAACGCTTTTTTGATTAACACCGGTGTGTGCAGATCAAGTACACTGACACCGATGTTTCTGAGCCCAGACTGGACAATATAGATGTTCGTCTCATAATACTACGCAGAGAATGACCCCGGAATATCCCACTCGCTATTATAATTATATAGTTGCACAGAATTGTGCATACGGAGATTCGATAACAGGTTCAAATAACTTATATTTTCAATTAGTCTCCTCTTGGGCATCCATTGACACAGTAGTCATAGTCATATGAATATTCGATTACTGTTTTAAACACTTGCAACTTCAAAATAAATACGCAAAAACATTTTTCTATTATGAGTTTGAACCAACAAACAGGTATCTACATGAGTATTTAGCATAAGCTGACGAAGGCAGATTCGGTGCTGCTAGGACGTACATCTTTAGGTAATGAACTTTCAATCATACAGTAATTTATACTGCGTCATGGACGAATGTTGTCTGTCCCGATAGCCTCCCAAAAACCTCACACCTCGAGATGCACATCACACATTGATTCGATCCGTCCTTTTGGTCATTGAAACGCGCGCACTAAGCATGTATTTAGCGTTTAAAGGCCTTCAGAAATGTTCAATCCGCCCTTACAGTGAACGCCCTTACAGTGAACATACTAAAGAGTATGCCTCACCTCCATAGACTATAAGACACATGTACTTAAGTCATATCAAAGCTGAACATGCTCTTGGTGCTGCACGGACACACCGATAACACGCTTCTTATTATGTTACATGATAGGTCGGCGCCGGAGAGGTTTCGGGTGATGACGTATGACGGCTGTTGATCCCAGCTATTGGCGGCGCGGTAGGTCTTCAGATGTCGCCCCGCCCCTTGAGGACGACAAGCCAGATAAGGAAGCCGCCCGACACGAAGGAGAACACACAGGCAGCCACCTCGAAGCCCCAGGAGTAGGAGAGGTGATTGGTGTTCGGGTCCTCGCCGCCTACCCAGAAGTCTTTGCATTGCAACCGGAAGGCGTTATCGGCAAATATCATGACGGTCATCATGAGGAACATCCCTGAGACAAAACAGAATTGCAAATATGTAAACTATTATCTCTCACTGGGCGGGGTCCAAGAATCGCAATTTTTGGCCATGTTGCTGATTGCTGCGGTATAAAGCTGCCGTTATTGTTATTTGGAGCAGATCATACGCCGAACACGTGACCCAGATGGAATTAGGCATGCCCGCCAAGAAGACTGACCGTGTTATAGTCTTTCTGACTATGACCCCGACTCTCCCAATACACCTACGTACCTGCCAATATCCAGACGATAGGCGCCGCATACAGCAGGATCTTCCCGCAGATGTCGTCATCGGGATCGCACATGATGCACTTGCAGAGGACCCAGATGAGGAGCAGGATGACCAGGATGAGGCCAACGACCTCTAGGACCAGTGCGATCACGGCCAACACCCGACATGCCACCAGCCAGGCTGCAAGGGAAACACACCCTAATTAATCACCATGGCAAATCCGTCAGCTCTCACAACCATTTTGAAAAAGATCTTTGAACCTTGAATCATTTCTCACATCCCCCCGGGGGTGTGTGTTGGGGGGGGGGCACTGTTATACGAAGCTGGCGGGGGAGGGTTCCGTGGATGCCTGAGGGAGCGGACATTTGTGATGAAACAGATACTCCAATCGAGCGGACATTAATGATGACAAATATACCCCTATAGAGCGGATTGAGAGGGGGCTCTAAAAATGTGCGTTCATAGAGCGGGTTGCCGTCGGAAAAGACCCCTTCTGAGCTAACAGCGCTATTTTGTAATGTGATCTCTCCAACCAAAAGCTTAGGTTGGAGAGATCACATGACAAAATGGCGCTGGATGATGAAGTTATCTATCGGTTAGTCTCTTCCGCAGACTGCCGCTGCACGGCGCTACCGCGGATCCGCTTTTGAGGAGAGCTAATGAAGCAGACTAAGCTAAGGCTAAACCAACTGAGCTGGTGGTAGAGATTGGAGCGCCCGAAGATGTCAGGAGGGACCAAAAAAGTGCGCTCGGAGACGATCCAGAAAAACCGGATGACCAAAAAAGTGCAACCAGTTTTTCAACAGGACAAAAAAGTGCAACACTCCTAAGTGAAAGTTCCTCAGCTGACTTTGTTAGGAAGAGTTTTGATCGCATATTCCGAAGAGTAGACTATTTTTTACCCCGCGCTGGCTCTTGCATAGTCGGCAATGTTGTACTAGTTAAATTAGTTACGCTGATTTGTCCAAATGAAATAATATTGCTAACTATGGTCGGATTAAACGTGTATGAAATATCTTACCAGGGAACCAGCCGGTCGAATTCTAAGGCTGAGATCCTACTCCGGGTTCACTAGTATAGGTCACGACTGTCATCGGGCGGAACATTTATGTCTGGGTCGGATGTTATTTAATCGTATACCGGTGGGAGGTTATGAATATAAAGTAATAACTAAAAGTTTAAGATGTGGCCTCCTGTATTATTATAGAATATATCTGCCTTGGGTTGCCGGTGGTAAGAGCGCCTTAGTGACGGCGTTAGTAACCAAGCTGGAACATTTCTTTGCAACCCGAGAGCTAGCGTGTCGGCCTGGTCATCAGAGGGTCTTGGGTTCGCGCCTCGTTCAGCGGTGGTCTCCTAATATTTGGAAGGAACCTCTTCCGGAATATCAGATACGCATGAAATTATTGACCCTAATCGTTTCCAATCTGCCTTAACTGCTTTAACGTGGACATTCACCTTACAGAAGAAAATTTTCCTGACACTTTTTGATATATTTTAAGTTGATGGTTTCCGAGGTTCGCGATATATATCGTCATATCTAGATCCATAACTTCCAGCTTGTGTAGGGAATAAATGCTGCATTGGTATGTCATACATAACGTGTGTTGGAATAAATGCTGCATTGGTATACCATACATAACGTGTGTTGGAATAAATGCTGCATTGGTATGCCATACATAACTGATAACGTGTGTTGGAATAAATGCTGCATTGGTATGCCATACATAACGTGTGTTGGAATAAATGCTGCATTGGTATGCCATACATAACTGATAACGTGTGTTGGAATAAATGCTGCATTGGTATGCCATACATAACGTGTGTTGGAATAAATGCTGCATTGGTATACCATACATAACGTGTGTTGGAATAAATGCTGCATTGGTATGCCATACATAACTGATAACGTGTGTTGGAATAAATGCTGCATTGGTATGCCATACATAACGTGTGTTAGAATAAATGCTGCATTGGTATACCATACATAACGTGTGTTGGAATAAATGCTGCATTGGTATACCATACATAACGTGTGTTGGAATAAATGCTGCATTGGTATGCCATACATAACTGATAACGTGTGTTGGAATAAATGCTGCATTGGTATGCCATACATAACTGATAACGTGTTTTGGAATAAATGCTGCATTGGTATGCCATACATAACTGATAACGTGTGTTGGAATAAATGCTGCATTGGTATGCCATACATAACGTGTGTTGGAATAAATGCTGCATTGGTATGCCATACATAACTGATAACGTGTGTTGGAATAAATGCTGCATTGGTATGCCATATATAACGTGTGTTGGAATAAATGCTGCTTTGGTATGCCATACATAACTGATAACGTGTGTCACGTGTGTTGGAATAAATGCTGCATTGGTATGCCATACATAACGTGTGTTGGAATAAATGCTGCATTGGTATGCCATACATAACTGATAACGTGTGTTGGAATAAATGCTGCATTGGTATGCCATACATAACGTGTGTTGGAATAAAGGCTGCTTTGGTATGCCATACATAACTGATAACGTGTGTCACGTGTGTTGGAATAAATGCTGCATTGGTATGCCATACATAACGTGTGTTGCTGCGTCTGGGAGATGATTGCAACGTTAGATCAACAAGAGACTCATTTACCAACTATTCACCAAGTTACAAAACAGGCCGTGAGGGGGCAGAGGATTATCTTCGATGAGTGAGTCAGTCAGTGGAGCTGTGCCAGCACCGTGGAGCGCTCCGCTCTGTATGTTAACCGAGATGACACCGTGTCCCCTGTATCCGAGACCCAAGAATCGACGTCTGTGTCCCAAGCGATATGGGTCATCCGTGAACGGCGAACACTCGGCTGTTCACTTGACACTTGGCTAAAAACTGTTCGTACAAACATGATAATAAATTCGTATTCCTGGCAAGAAAACAGGCTATCATCCGGGGCTATATATAATATGGCTAAATTGTGGCTGAGGGAGAAACTTTAGCAATGTTGTGTCTAGATGAACACTCAGTAAAAAAATGGGAGGTCCACCTGGGTCGAGCGAACTGTCTGAAAAACTTGGTAAAGGGGAGAAGAGGGAAGGGTGGGGGGGGGGGTAAAAAAAAGAGGCCTCATAATTCCAAAAGATGGCCTGCGTCTATACCAGGCCAGGGGCGTGTGCAGGAATTCTTGAAAGGTGTGTGTGTGGGGGGGGGGGGGGGCACAATGCCACAAAAATAAAAACAAAATAGTGTAAAAGCCAATAAGACGTATAGGTGACGTGAGCGTGGAGCATAAACTTTGAATGGGGGGGGGGGGGCAACCCCCGCCCCCTTCTGGGTGAATGATATGGGTGAACGTCATGAGTAAGTGACAGAATTAAATACCTTGCGGATTATCACGGGTGAATGCTTTGAGTTAACTGCATGTTCTGACAGCACAAGCGAAGCCCAGAGCAAGATGTTAATGAAGTTTTCATTTCGCGTTGCCTGCGGTGTCCCAGCATTCAATACTTACACGGTATCAACCAATCCCGAATGGTAAAATAATGATCCGAGTAGAGCCCATCGCAGCCGTCGTAGACCTTGGGTGGGTTTTCGTGTGGATGAATGTATTCATCGAAACAAGCCGTCCAGAGACCAATGTTGAGAAAGTTGGTCTGGTAGGTCGAGCTCGACCGGAGCCAGTAGTTGGTAATGATGGCCACAAGATGGCATATGATGGCCACCAGTACCAAGATAACCACGATACAGATCAACAAAGTCTGAGTGAACCTCATTTTGACAGGTGAAAAACCTTAAAATCTAGGTCGATATTATCCGAGTGAAGTGGTATACTTAGTTGAAAATGATGCTCAACTTCGTGCACCGTGCAAACTGTGATGTTGTGTTCCAACTATCGAGCCAAGGCAGCCATGACTGGGATTCGCCGGTATTTCCTACGGAGGCAGCGGAGGGGGCCGAGTGAAGTTAGTGGCTGGTGTTCTAAATAAGGCAGGCCTATAACTGTGTAGGAGTAAGGTGAGGCGAGCGGCAGGCCAGCCAGCCGCGCTGGTAGGCGGAGTGCCATGCCAGTCAGCGTGCAGACCGGCAATCTAGTATACCCCGCTAGACCCTCCCTCCCCAACCCCACCGTGCGCATATCTAACAGTAACACTACCCTTGCAGCTATCGACCTCAGCACACCTCTTCTATATCAAGGAATACCCCCGTTCCGCCCCCCCACCCCCCCCAACACCCTGACCCCGCTAGTCATGAAGGTTTGTTTGTCGATGAGATGGCCCAGTTGTACGCGGCGGCGCAGGCCCACCGCTGGCTTGCCTCATGTTCAGTGAGGCTGCCCGCGAGGCTGCCTCGCCCACCCGACATAAACGCCTGGCCGAGTGCGCCACGCCAGGCGGTGAGTGGTGTGGTCCCGGGTCTGGTCCGGGGCCCCGGGAACTTGCCAGCTGTGCGGTGGCTGACTGTACACAGGTTCTTATGAATGACTCCAGAATGAGTCTGTACAGGCCGGGGGGAGGCGATGTGTTTGGCAGCATAGCATCCACCTTTTGAAGTATCAGCGAACGCTTTAATTAGGGGTCCATGGAGGTATTTACAAGGGGTGTCTTTTGGGGTGTTTAATCGCCGGAGCGAAAACGCAGCCCCCCATTGGAAAATCGCGGGATTGGTAGGTTCCGGAGGATGGGGGCCATGCTTAATACTTTGCTGGGGTTGCGTTCTGTGGAAAAGCCCCCCCCCCCCACCCCGCCCTCCTTTTCACCTATAAAATCCGCTATTTGTTTGCCACAGACCAGCTTAAGGAGCATTTCCATGCACACTCATTTGATTTCTTCTTTTTCCGGCAACCATGCTCCAGGGGTGGATCTAGGAATTTGAAAATGGGGTGGGGTGGGGGGGAGCATGCGAAAACGGCATTCTTCCACCAAATTGGTCACTGAAGAAAGGTATTCAATTTAAACTGTCGTTAAGATTCCCTTTGCTTTAGGGAGGAGAGTTAACCCCCCCCCCCTCTTCCCTTTGGATCCGCCACGTACTGCGGCGTGCTCTACATGACAGATATACTATATGTGTCACCTTAGGGACACAAGAACTGCCAAAAGTACCGTACTTTACAAAATTAGTGTCGATTGGCATATTTAACAGTTTAAAATTGGTGCACTTTAGGTGAGAAAGTAAGTATCGCTTATTGTATATATGTCATCAAAAATCTAATTTGTACCTAGCTGCGTTTTTTGTGTTTTTTTTTTAACACGCATTAATTAAGATAGATATACCGGTAGTAGTACACATACATTTCTTAAAGAGTTGACACTATGATTGGCCTACAATGTTTCAAGTATATCTGTACAGAGAAACTTACATAAGTGGACGATAGCTGTATATGAGCTACTGTAAATATGGTGAAATATGATAGAACATGTACTTGCGAAAATAATTAGACTGAATTCTATAGCCATTATTCAGTCCTGAATTTAATATGCAGAATCGATGCGGAGGCGTTCTCTAATTTTTGTTTGACTGCGTCTTCGACTGCAACGCTAATTTGTCTCTTTTGCAATATTACAGATAGGTACAAAAAATGTGTAAAATCACGTATAAGCGTTCCACAGAACCCCCCCCCCCCCCGCCGCCGTCCGGGCCTCCCCCCGGGCCCTTCCTTCTGTGTCAGCGGATTTACTATGTCTGTGCCTCAAACCGTAAGATTGAATATGATCGCACATCACTATATATATAGCTGCATATATATGCCATATTAAATATCGCATTATCTATTTATAGAATGTAGGGGAACATGGGGCAAAATGACCCATCGGGGTCAAATGGCCCACTACAATATCGCGCATTTGCGGTGCTGCCACCTGTATTGAAGCGTTTTATATTTATTCCTGTTTGTTACGTGATACCTTAACAAATCTACATGGGCGCAGAAGCAGACAGCTGACCTTCGTTACCGAAGCAACAGATTCTGGGCTGTTTCCATCTACGAATATACTGCGCCGTATTTTTCATACAGCGGTCAAATGTTAAGGTTACTAATTTGGGCAAAATGACCCACGCTGCTTGGGGCAAAAGGACCCACGTACGCTGCTTGGGGCAGAATGACCCAGTGGGCCGTTTTACCCACATCCAATTTAATATGTATACTCTAACAGAAACGATTATCTTTTGCAAAATGGATGATATGTCCACTGAATCGGAACATCTTTGATGAATATGCTTGAAGAAGAAAACGATGTGCGTCACAGGGAGCTTGAAGAAGGAAGAGTTGTGCGCCCCTGGGAACCGGAAGCGTTGATTGAGGCAGATCGAGCCAGGCGGCACGCGACATCGTGTCTCCATTCGATATATACAGCTCGCCAGGATAAAACGCAGATGGGGAGGGGGGGGGGGCACTATTATACAAATCTGGTGGGGGGGGGGGTTCCGCGGGTGCCTTGATGCATGAGAGAGCGGATATTTGTGATGAAAAAGATACCCCTACAGAGCGGACATTTATGATGAAAAAGATACCCATATAGAGCGGACATTTATGATGAAGATACCAATATAGAACGAATATTTTAAAACGTGCGATCTTGGGGGGTGGGGGGGGGGGTGGCTTTGAAAATGTGCGTTCATAGAGCGGATTTTGGCGGTTGAAAAGTGGGGGGGGGCTTTACTCCGGAAGCCCCCAAACCCAGCAATGTATTTTTTACCCCCCTCTCTAAATCCGCGGGGCCGGTTTCAGGGTCGGATCCAGATATGCTGGATAGGGGGTATAAATTATATACATTTCTTCCCTAAAAAGAGGGGCCGGGGTCTGTTCAACAGTAGGACTTCGCATGAAAACTGAGTTCCGCGCCTCAGATGGTCTAAATGTTGCACTGAAAAATGGCAAAAAGTGGGGGAAGAGGGTGTCCCCCTCGCCCGATCCGCCTCTGCTGACGTAAACGTTTTTTTGGAATTCCTGTGTGTGCTCTTTCTGGGTCAAACTGTTCCAGAGAGTTAGAAGTTTGCCTTCTTAGGCTGTTCAGTTCACTCATTAACATGCTGACCATTTTGCCCCATTAGGGGGGCAAAATGACCCACTGTGACATAAAACATGTTTTTGTGCTGGTAAAAATTTTATTCGTGTCACTCGCATGCATCTAAGCTATGTTATTTACAATACTACTGTTGTCAGTTTACCGAAATTTGGCTGTTTTTATAGCACTGCTTGTCCTCCAAAAAATACAAAGAAAGTTAAGGTGGTAATTTTGCCCCATGTTCCCCTACCTGTATAAGCATGTTGATTGTCAAATCCAACGAGAATATTTAAGACATAGAACCCGAACACTTCGTATGTTAACAAATCCATTTATTAACACATCAAATACCTGTAGTCACCGCCCTAATTTTGTGACCAGGAAGCCGATCGAGAGACAGATCGTCTCTACCGTCCACTTATGTAAATTCATAAAACAATGGAAAGCGGCGCTAACAACATACACAAATATGATGTGTTCATTGGCATTCCATTGGCATTGGCATTCCACCCTTTCATATAACACAACACGCAGATATGTCAAGAATTTTGAATAAACGCCTATGTGACGGACACAAAGTGAACAGCAGTATCATTATTTGTGCTTTAAACCAGTTTTCAACTGACAAGAGATTACCACTCCGCGGAAAATGTTGGAAATGTATCAAACACCTGCCCAGTAAAGATGTCATAAAAATATATAAACGCAAATGGAACACAATTTCAAGAGCATTTAGTGCTATATATCTGACTCGTCAATGACCCGCGGTTGTCCACTGCTTAAACAGCTTTTCGGCCGACGGTTTCTGGAACTGTGCGATGAACGGAATCTGCAGGACCTCAGAAAACCCTTCGTCAATGCTGGGGTCCTCATAGTTCTTCCGGAATACATTGTAACCCACGTCGGGAACGCGCCGGATTTCACCCCCGCTCAGGTTCTGGCGGAAGTAGTTCAGGTGGCAAGCCAGCTCCCGTGACGTGGCCATGTGGAAACATCGGCAGGGTACTCCTGTAACCATGGCAGCAAATCATGGAAGATGGCCTGCTAAATTATTGACTACTATTGACGAGTAGCTTATACGACAAATCGTTGCGTCATAAAGATCTATATTCACAATTTATAACTTATATGTATGCGGTTTTTATGATTATTTTTATTACATTTTTTCCGTTTGGTTAAGTGATTATTACAATGGAAAGGGGATCATTGCCTCAGGTTTGACGCTTTGAAATTATCAATACGGAGAGTTACAGATCTTAATATGAAATAAATATTAATATTGCATGTGTTCGCGTTGAACATGGTCCACAACAATTCAGACCGACTCGCTAACCTGCATTCTTAGCGATCGCAATGTAGTCTGCTCGGACCGCTTTCGATGGGTTCGTGTTGTCGATGACAACGCTCTTTCCGTCGGCCAGTGACGCCTCTGCCGCCTAGCAACGGACAAAATTTATAGGGTGAGGGTTCTGTGGTAGCATATGGACTGAACCTGAATTGGCGGACTACATGACTGACGAAGTAACGGCCTGTAATCACCAACCGACACATGTACGCTATGATAAAAAGACAAAACACTCCCGAGTGCACTAATCGGATAAGGCAGGTTACCAGTGGTTACAGGACACGGTGTAGCGCTATCCGCATTCGGACGTCCACATTGACCAATGCGAGCGCCACTTTCGGACGTCCACATTGACCAATGCGAGCGCCACTTTCGGACGTCTACATTGACCAAACAGAGCCCCACTTTCGGACGTGCACATTGACCAAGAAAAGCGCCACTTTCGGATGTTCACATTGACCTACTAGACCACCACTTTCGGACGTCCACATTGACCAATGAGAGCGCCGCATTCGGATGTCAACATTAACCAATAAGAGCGCCACTTTCGGACGTCCACATTGACCAATGAGAGCGCCGCATTCGGATGTCAACATTAATCAATAAGAGCGCCACTTTCGGACGTCCACATTGACCAATAAGGGCACCACTTTCGGACGTCCACATTGACCAATAAGGGCACCGCTTTCGGACGTCCATATTGACCAATAAGGGCACCGCTTTCGGACAACCACTTTGGCCAAAATACCACTATCCGCGGATATTGAGTGCGGAAAACGATCTTACGTCACGCAAATAGAATTACGAAAATATTTATTCATAACATAACCTACCTTGAAACACTTAGCTGGAGTTCCCATTGTGTCTCTATTGACAACATCATAGCCATGACTCTTAAGGTAAGTTTTGCTGAATGTGCTTTTGCCTGAAGCGGGATATCCAACCATGACTACCAGTTCTTGCTTCTACAAACGAAACAACAAATAAGGTACAGCCAATCAGAATGTTTTTCGTATTCAGATTATAATGCTATGATCTATTTTATACGATAAAACCTTATGGCTATAAATCTACAGTAAACAGTAGCCTTATTAGGGTGTAGCCTTATATGGATGGGACTATTTTCTTGGTGAAACATATGGTAATTAGGTTTATCCGGCTTCCTGTATTTGACATTACAATCCGTCATTTCAATAAAGAACTTCAAATCATTAACATGGTGGTCCTGTAAAGTCAATTCTACACAGATAAATCAAGCATCCAAAGATGATATTCCACAGTGTATTTAAACTAGTTGGATTTAAAAAATTCACACACCGCCGAGTGATAGACCTTCTTGTCATTGTTGGGCATCGCCTTCAAGGCTGCGGCAGGATCTATTGAGGCCCATGCAAATTTTGCGGGTGCTTCACCCAGGAAAAATTCTTCTGGAGTTTGGAAACCTAAAACAAGTTCATGATTTAACATAATGTAATCAGACGCAACAATAATTGCGCACCCTGTAAAGCCAATATCTGGCATCAACCAAATCTAGTGGTAAAACTAACACATCTACCTGCCGGATTAACATATACCTCTTTTAGTCTTTTAGCTAATTGTGCGCATTATTTTATACCGTATTTACTCGCGAATACCCATTCGCACGCACGGCTGGGCACATCTGTGCTTGGTAACAGATACATAGGAAGTGTGGCTGGCTACTTGATAGCATGATTTGTGCTGCATGGCTATATGCGGAATGATAGCCACAGCTACAATGTTATATACTGCATAAGTCCCGTTATACACGGGACATTAAGGCTCAAGTTTTGAAATCCGGGATAGGATTGTCGTTTTATGATCGATATCGTCTTATAAACTTTTACGCTACTTATCAAGAAACATACATATAGGTTCTAATACATACCAATGCCGATATTAGCTGCAAACATTCTGTCACTACAGGAAAAGTCCCTTTTCTTTCCAGGTTGCCAATCTTTTGGTCGGCCTGCCGCATCACCAACATATATGCTTTGTTCCAGATCTACCTCTATTCCTTTGTTGCTTGTCTTCACAAACTGATCCCACATGAATGTACTGGGTTTTCTGAAGTGATTTTGGCCAGTGCAGGCATAGCACTGTAAAAAAGTACAAAGCATGATTAATGATCAAAGTAGATCATAAAGAAATATAGTGGAAATTCTTAAATTTTCCTTAAAGTACCAATCAACTTTGATTAATATAAAAATGAACTATAAATAGTTATTCCATGCATGAGTGATATTTTACCAAAGTAACTTTATAACACCTTGTGATTCACTTTATAATTCATTTAATATGCCTTTACCAATATGAGACAAGATTTTCACTTACAAAGACAGGTATATCCAGTGTTTCCACAATATCATTAACTTTAGTTATAACTTCCTTTGGGCTGACTTTATGTTTTTCAATTCCAGCCTGATTGGTAAAGAAGACAATGCGATAGCCTTCATCATGTAGTTCTTTGAGTTTTTCAGGGACATTGCTGTACAGCCATTTCCAGTCTTTGGCACCTATAAAAATCAAATACTGGTGGTTAAGATATATTTGCTGGTATCTATAATTGCTGTATGAACTTCTATAGATATAATTACATAATTATCCTACTGTTACATTTAAGTTTTTATACCACATAGGTTAAAAAAATACTTTGAACAATATTCTCCCCCTTTCACTCCGTATCATTATACATATCTCTTTCAGTCATTCACAATATGGATCTAAACTGATTTACACAGATCCATCACACATCAAATACCTCATATATATATCTGCCCAAGTCACTGTTACATGGCTTAACCCTTCCATATATATACTTGTCTATATATTACTATATAATCATAAAAAGTGTTTTTGTAATTGATTTACAATTGTTATAGTGTATCCAATAATCCAGAAGGGAAATAATCCTATGTGTTCCATATATTATAGTTAAATTAACTGGTAACTTCGTTAAAGATATTACTAAAAATGTCATACCAGTAGCAAAGGTCCTGCCACTTTTTGTACATATCAAGGTATAATCTATGTCAAAGCCAGCCACTTTGTTGCTACCGGGAAGGTCGCCATCAAGGTACATGACAGGCGCTATTCCAGACGACCCATCGGCATCTTTGTCCCATTTGAGATTAAACTTCGGAATGCCGTATTCTTCTGCCCCGTTTTTAAGCTTTTTCCTCTTGTCATCAGACGCTTGGGCAGCTTTCCTTTTGGGTGGCATGATGTTTAGTGTCAGGATGTCAGTTCGGTTTAATCACTTGCACGACAGCTTCATGCTTTTATACCACACGCACTAGGCCCTAGCGTCAATATTATGGCCAACTCAGCAAAAAGCGTCTGCTACATCCGCACAGGTGAGAGCACCTGCTCAGACATGCCTATAGTATATAGCCGATATGACGGATAGCGCGGCATGTGTGAACACGTTGAGTCACTCTCTGTCTTCGACACGCCCACTCCGCTAGGGCCACGAGGCTTTGGGAGCGCCACCAGGCGGAGAGCTGATGCATTTTCGTAGGTGGCGCTTTCATGGCGGACTATTTGTAGAGATTGAACATAACAGTGAGCGATAATACAGTGATCAAACACTCCATTGTCAACAAGCATTACAAGTTAAATGAGCCACATTTAGGAGATACTGATGTGTCATGGAAGAAGAAGAAGTTGACATTGTTGGTGACTTCGAAATACAACAAAGGTGTTTTATGTGGTTTACCTTTATGAGGAAAGCATTTAAAACTGCATGCTCGAGGTTTTGCCCTACAACAAAATCTGGCCACAAAAACAAAATCTAACTACTGCAATCCAACACAGGCAACAGACTGAATCCAAGGTTGGCGCAAGTGCCCCCAGGCAAGCCCGCTTCTCTAGGGGCACAACAGTAACAATGTTAAAATCCTTCGACGTTAGTAGGGAATCGACTGTAGCTTTTATGTGTGCTGGTTACCAGCATGTATGAGAGCCATGTATGAGAGCTGGGAGAGGTTTGCATTGGTGCAGGGGGTATGGTCTAGTTGGCACAGAAAATATGGTTTATGCCCCTTTTTGACCGTGGGATGTTTTGACCACCAGTGGGATTTGGAGGGTACAGTTGGGCATGGTGTAGGGGGTTTGGTGGTTAATGTTTAAGGGGGTAGTCCTGCCGGTGTATACTCGGATCGGCCGAACTGCGAAACGGCAGAGCCGCTCTCACCACCCCCTACCATGGGTGGAGGGGGGCGGGGGGGGGCAGGTCGTCGAGCCTCGACGATTGGCTTGGTGTCGGCTTCGGCATCGGCTGGGGGAGGGGGGGGGCAGGGTCTGGCTCAGGGTAGATGAAGCTGGCGATTGGTGTCAATTGTGTTTGTGTTGCTGGATGTGTATGGGTGGAGGGGCGTGTAAGGATATAGGCCTATCATGCCATTTCAAGTGGGTCTATCATATGAGTAGTAGGCAAAGAATGTTCGGGTCAGAGGATTCACTCAATACAATAAAGAATACTTATAATAAAAGCAAAAACAATAGTAGGTCCATAGACTGTTATGTCAAAGCGAGTTAAAAAATATAAGGGGGCTTTCTGGTCAATTGACCCTTGCTGCATGCCGCGGGAAATACCCCACTTTTTTTCAAATTTACTCACCCAAAAAGACCCTCATTTTTCCAATGTACTTGCTCCAGAACACATACACCCTTTTCATCTGCCTGAAATCGGTCATTTTATTACTTAAATCACCCGGGAGCTATTTCGCAGCGAACCCGCAGCAGTGTCTCCCATTAGATTTCACGCGTTGGGCAAGTCACGCAGTTTGTGTTTGCAGGCACAGCCTTGTTTTGGCGTCAATATGGCGATTCCGTGAATAAGGCGAATGTATTGATAACGCGGAATTTGCACGCTGCCCGAAAAAATTTTCACACGGAAACTCAGCTTCATTCATTCCGATTTCACACGATTTCATTTTCGTGGCTTTCTCAATATCTTCTCAATGGCCATTTAATTTTTGATTGGTATTTTTGATGGCACATGTGCAGTGGCCTTTGATAACAACTTATAACAGTAACACCACGTGGCCCGAAACATTTTTCAGTCTTTTTGTGAATCCTAATTCACGAGGCCCCAATTCTGATTTTAGCAATCAGCTACAGCAGCCTTTGATAACAACTTGTGAAGCCTTGGCTTCTGGTCGGTCCGGTAACATAGTTTCTGACTCCATGGTCACATTGGCATGCAATTAAATCCTGGCTTCTTCTTGACTGAGTTGCAGTGGCAGTAGTGGTTACTCAGTGGTAGTTAACGTTATTGAATAAATTTGTTATTAAATCTTTATAAGTTTCCGTTATCTTTCGCTGCATAAACCAACTGACACAGCAAATTTCCACGTTATCATTACTTATTATTATTGAATAATGAAAATCGCGTGAAATCAGAATGAATGAAGCTGAGTTTCCGTGTGAAAAATGTTTCGGGCCGCGTGCAAATTCAATGCTCATAACGGGCCACATGATGAATGTTATCCATGCTCGTTACGGGGCCGTTGACTATTCCCAAAATTTAGTGATTACTAAGCCAGCAACACAAACGAAAGTGACACCAAACACCAGATTATTCCACGCGTGCCGGATGCAGCCCCATCCCCCCTCTCCCACCCGATGCCGAAGCCATCAGGGCCGACGCCAAGCCAGACACCCAATCGGCGAGGCGCAGACTAATCCGCTGGCGGCTCTGGCTCGACGACCCCCCCCCCCCCACCCCATTCACCCCCCCACCAAACCACCCCATCCCCCCTTCCCCCCACCCCCCCTTAAATACCTCGGCCGTTTCACAGTTCGGCCGTTCTGCATGGCATTCGTCCTGCCCAGGTAAAGAGGGATTGAAATAGCTGGTTGTTATCATTAATCAGCTGAAACATGGCAGCTGGGGTGAGCAACAGGATAGGGTGTCACTAGACCGCTGCGCCAGCTACATCAGCTGAGTCCTATCAGCTCTCGCGGTGGGAATACAGGGTTGGGAATCCCAGAGTCCCAGAGTAGCAAGACAGGGTTCCATTCCCCAGCTACATATGGAACCTATACCCCCTTCCCCTTTGGGAAAATGGACTGCGGTCAAAGTGGGCATACTCTGTTCATTTAGTCCTCTATCATGTTTTGTGGGTGATAGTATTGCAGGCGGGGTTGCTGGTATTTTGGGAGGAGGGTTAGGTCATATCCCATAACTTCAATTACATGCATTTCTTGTACCTGTCATATGCCCATAGAATCTATAAATTCATTTCTTACTATCTTTCAGACTTTCATAAAACTTTTGCTTTTGGAAGCTAACGTAACTGTAAGGTCATGAAATGTGTATGGACAATTAATGCTATTGCTTTTTCCTAATATTAGACTCTTCTACTGGGGTACTTTTTTAACTAGTGAAAACATTGCTGGAGACTATTGTGTTGTGCTGTTATTAAGCAAGATACACTATTAAATATGTTATAATCAAAAGGGTCTCGTGTAATAGAGTACATAAATGCATAAATTGTGGCTGCAAATGGTGTACCGATAAATTGTTTGACAACAGCGAAGTGGCAAATATTAAATGTGCTGACTCTATAGTAAAAATAACACTCACCGTTTAAATGCCTAATTCCTGTTTCATATATTCTTGTGAGGCATCCTGCGATCAGTGCAACGTCTTTCAGATTAATCAGCACATTCAGCTAACTTTCAAAATTAAGGATTGCTGCAAATTTCAAACTTTCCTCAATATAGTCTGAGGCTCTACAGACTGAGCTAACTAAACTTCCATGTTGATAATTATTGATGGCTTGTTCTTATTTTGTGTTTTGCATTGATATAATATCAGCTGTTTGTCTTTTCCCCTGTCTTATAGTGATCGTTTGGAAATAGAGGATGCTGACCTGCCATCTAGAAGTGTCCAGCTGCAGCCCGAGTTTACCCAACATCCATGGGTCCTTGATCAGGTACCACAGAATTATTTGTATTAGATATAGTTAAATTACCAAGTATACAGTTTTAATTCAACTACCGGTAGTTTCATGGATCCTCGACCAGGTACCATGGAAACGTTTATATTATATATAGTTAAATTATCATAGATACATTTTTAATTCAATTAATTATCTAGTACCGGTAGAAGACTGATTCCTGCTCAGTCTCTCAACCCTCATCTTTTGCCACTTTATCCACAGCAAATGGGTTGAAGTGGGAAAAGAAGAGTATATCTTTAAGTTTGGGTAACTGCCATATCTACAGTTCCTTGGATCTCCTGTCAATGTCCTGCTTTATATATACACTGCCAGCAAGCTTTTCTGCATAGCAGCACTTTTACTACTGCTCTGTGTCGAGTTGATACAATCATTAGCTCATTGTTACTTTCAAAATTGGAATATGTATGATTTTATTTTCGACGCTGATGGAAACATAAAAAAATGACACTAAACTTTATTTTTCAATAACAAGGTTTGTATTGCTGTTATTGTTGGTATGTGAATTATTTTACCAAGATGAAGGAGTTATTATTCTATGATGAATTTTATATATATTTGTTTAGGGATGGTCATTGCATCACTGTGCAGATGAAAAGAGCAGATTGGCAATAGAGAAAATGCTTCAAGAAGAACAGTATCCATTTTTGCCGAAGCTGTTGGCCAGGCAATGCAAAGGAAAAGTACTGCTTTGTCATTCACTTTTCCCTATTGTCTAGTGATTTGTCATAAACACGTCGACCTGTTTGACCAGTTTTCCATTTACATGTAGGTGTACATATAGAAGGCCTACATTATGAGGCCTTGTATCCATAAGTGTATAAAAGGTTGCATGGATAACTTGTAACAGCAGTTTGATATATCAATAGGCCAATATCAAACAGGTATACAATATTTTCTGGTAGTTTATGTGCAGTAGATATATATTTATGTTAATATACAAGACTTCATCAATCTAAAACCAATAATCTTAACCACTCACAAGACTGTATTTGGATGGTAAAAGTGCTCCTGCCTCAAGTTCTTACAAAAGTCATGGCTCGAAGGAAGGGGCGAAGCCGAGACCGCCGCAGTCAGCATGTGCAGTTCCCAAGAGAATCCCTTGGACTGAAAAAGAGAAGACAATATTCTTTGAAGCTCTTGTAAGTCTAAGTGTACATCTAATAGCCTGATGAAAATTGAATTGAAGTTCTGAAAAATAAATTATGGACATGATATGGGTGTAAACACAAGTTACAAAACTTACAACTGGACTATTCATTCGCTTCATCCAGTGTATGATTCTATTTTGTGTTGAGTCAAAATAAAAAATGGATTAAATATTTCTATTCCATTACCTCGGTTTCTTGAAATGATCACATGTTCTATGTGGTTCTAAGTTGTCTCCTAAGATGCATTAAGATTCATGCAAAATATAAACTTCTTGTTCAGGAGAAATTCGGAAGGCGCTGGACGAAAATAAAGGAACTGTTACCCAACAGATCTCACCAGCAGGTTAAACACTTTGGTTTGATGCACTTCAAGAGGAAGGTAAGACTTTGCCTTTCGTCTAATTGTATGTTTGAACCTATCATTTGGCTAACGGATAACTTTGTAATTTAGTAGTATAGAGTATTTCATGGACTTTGCTGTTACATACTCCAGCATCCTTGGTTTACAATGGTTTATAGGATAACATTGAGGAGACTGCATCGCCGGAAGCAAGAGCGAAAACCTTTAACAGCCACATCCTGAATCAGAGGTCACAGAGACTTCCTGGTGCAGCCCACCCTAAAGACAACAGCCATACCTCTTCGGAATTGCGACTGATGAGGCCGTCAGGTACCTTCCTCGATCGTTTCCGGATTTTCGGCTCTGTACAGTTTGTAACTAAATGTTCCTGATGCCTGCAGTAGCTAGGTTCGTGATCTGTCATTTGTTTCGTTTTAGTTGGAAAGCTAAGCAGTCGTAAGACATCAGCCAACGTGGACCTTGCGGAAGTCGTCAGGATCAAGCGGGTCTCGGACTCGGACTCCGACGACGTAGATATTGACGTCGACGTCGACGATGAGATAGACGGTGACACCGTCGACATAAACCCAGTGTCGTGTGGCCAGGGTTCTAGGGTCGACATACACCCAGTGTCGTGTGGCCAGGGTTCTAGGGTCGACATAAACCCAGTGTCGTGTGGCCAGGGTTCTAGGGTCGACATAAACCCAGTGTCGTGTGGCCAGGGTTCTAGGGTCGACATAAACCCAGTGTCGTGTGGCCAGGGTTCTAAGGTCGACATAAACCCAGTGTCGTGTGGCCAGGGTTCTAGGGTCGACAGAAAAATAATGTTGTCAGTGAAGGCGTCTGGGGGAGAGCCAAGCCGCGTGTCCCACGTGCATCATCCCGATCCCTTGCCGGCCGTTTCATTGCTTGCGACTGCTGAGCACGAACCGATCGCAGTCGCCGATATGGTCAATATTTTGTCATGTTCTCGCAGTCATGTTTCGGAATCAAAGTTGAGCTGTGATAAAACATGCGTGTCTCCTGACACTGTAGAATATCCTGGTGAACCTACCGCGGATATGGCCGGTCGAGCAGAACCTTGTGGTGATCGCGGTGACACAGCAGACATGTACCGAGGACCTAAGAGACCATCTGATACAAAGTTGGCGTTTACTGATATAACTTGCGGAGGTGATAGTTGTATAGGTGGCAGTGGAACTGGGAAGGGACCCCCATTTAGTGGCGGCGAGGGACAAGCAGGATATGACCCCATGCTGACCTCTGTTGAACGGCTGCTGGACGCTGGATCACCTACACGTGATCGCGAGGACCAAGAATCTCTGACCGATGAAAACTCTGACGCCGGCCTAGACCTGGATTCACGGAATGCAGGTAATCTATGCTGTCTAAATGGTGGTAAAGAGGCTTCGTAGATCTCATTCCTTGCATGATGATTCTCTGTGCGATGTGACATGTATACCACGACGCAGTTTTGTGGAGTAAGGAAGATTCATTATAGATGGTTTGAAATGCGGACTGTTACTATTATTTTGCGAGGTGATTTACATATTTTAGCTGTATTGTAGAATACCGTGTATGTATTACTGTATCATTTGGATGAAATACTGTGTTGCAGTGACGCTTGGTTCCTTCCAGAATTTGCCATTTTATCGTCTAATGGAGATGTCATCTTTCTGCCGAACCCGTCAGAGGAAGTGATTCTGAAACATTCGGAAATCAGTGACGAAGAAAGAAGGATACACGCAGAATTCTTCGATGGCAAACCTGGAGTAAAGAGCCCTGAGAGATACTTAAAGATCAGAAACTTTATCATTGATGCCTGGTGTGTTCTTTATTACTTGAAGTTAAAGTTTACCTTCAGCAGTTGACATTTATTTGACAAAAGATTAATTACTGGCTGGACAAATCCGCTATTATCCTCCCTGTGCCATTTGTAGTGCCTAGCTAAAAACTAGTCTGATTTCAGACACTTGATTGTTGCAGTCTAACGTACCGATGTGGTTAGCTCACTGTTGTTAGTACCCGTACTTTGGGATTATTTACACAATCGGTTTACGGACAATGTGCTCCCAATCACGATGTGCAAAATCGTGTCAATGTGACACCAATTTGTCTACTGCTGTCAATCAACTCAAGCTGTAATTATATTTCATGAGTTACTCTTGTTTTGTTCATAGCGGTGATTTTTAGTACTGTTTTTTTGTTTTGGCCATCAATTGGCACAGGCAGAAGAACAAGCCCGAGTATATGATGAAAACGTCGGCGAGACATGGACTAAGAAATTGCGGCGATGTCAATTGCATTGGGCGGATTCATGCTTATCTGGAACAGACCGGAGCCATCAACTTTGGTTGTGGTAAGGACATGTAGTGTGCTATATAATAAGATACGGTCACTTTCATTTCCCATAAATCTTTCTCTGCTCCATAATGTTTGCTAACTTCCAGTTTGTGTGCGTACTTTTGCTTATCATATTAGTGATATTGTTGCGAACGAACATTATCACATTGATGTAATTTGTGCGCGTCTAAGTTTTATTGATGCCATACCTGTCATTTATAGCATTCCAGATCCACCGGTCCGAGTATGTATAATGCATGCATGGCGTATGTGTTTGCACGTCTAAACACATGTTCTATAAAGAAATTAAAGATATCATATTTAACATGTTTTCCGATGAATAGACTGTTGCCTTTTTATATACATCATCTTTTACTGTAGATACTTGAGTGAGTTAGAGTTAGAAAGTTTGTATTCTTACTCTAGGCGAAATGAAACGTGCCATTGTTCCCTTGGTAGCCCAAGCCCAGTACAACAACCCCAGTAAACATCAAGTTCCGAAACGCCACAAGAAGAAATTATATATCGACCAGAAAGCTGCCGTAGAAGCTGAACGAAAGGAAAGCATGGTATCATTCATTGAAGACTTGCAACTATTGCATATTGTATTGTTCAAATTCCAATGGAACTTGCCACACTACGGTAGGCAGTAAATGTGAAAGAAAGACATTCCAATAGATTTATGGTTTTGCTAATTTTTGCTTTATACGTCTGGTACTTTTAAAGAGTGCATTTAGCTTCTGAGACTTTATCAATTTGTTTACATGTTTGCTATTTGACTGTTTTGGTTGTAGCGGGCGCGGAGGCGACGTGTGCGGGACCAAGCCGGCCAGTGGGTCGACGAAAAGGAGCTGGAGGGAAAGACTATTGAGGTCAGACGACGGCGTAGCTTTGTCACTGTCTCATCCCCTTACTCTGTGGTTAAATTCAAATGCCCACGTATAATTTAATTACCTGATTGACTTGCTGCCAGAAGTAGGAGAACAAAATGGAACATTTATAAATCCAAATGAATGTCCCATTTACAGAATCAATCACTGTCTAGATCTATATTCAGTGAGGATGTTGCCATGATTTTTATAACAAAGATGGTATCTTGTGGTTGATAGATGATGCGTTTGTGTTTTAGCACGGGCAGCTGGAGGTGAAGTACCCCAAGCCTGTGCGAGTGAAGGTGGCGAGGGGTGCCCTAAACCGCTACGACCCTTTCATGCTGGTTCCCTGTTTAAAGTTCAATGACAATCACAAAGTAAGATCATGTAATGGCTATGACATCACCATCGCGCTGTTAACAATTATCAGTGTGGAGTAGCGTTTTCTATGGTGCATGAAGGTACAGATATAGACGGTAATTCAGAATGCCTGGTTCTCCCTTACTGAACTTATAACCACCTTACTTACCGGTACCATTGGATTTGACGCAAACCTGAAACCATTACTTTTAGAAAAGAATGTACATTTTTCATCTTTTCATTTGTAGGCTCCATTCACCCTTTCGCTTGAATCGAAGAGTTTGGTTGTCATGGACATGCACGCCCACTTGTCGAAGGCGGAAGTGATAGGACTTCTGGGCGGGACCTACTGCAAAGACACAGCAGCGATGAAGGTCACAATGGCGGAACCCTGCGACAGCCTCAGCACTGGGATGCAGTGTGACATGGACCCTGGTCAGTGACTTGTTTCGCGATGTTGGCATAATAACTGATACACATAGAGCGCGTTTGTTTATTCTTAACCTGTTGAAGGTTTAATGTTTACGTTTAGCTGTGTTGAAGAATCTTCAACGTAAACCTGTTGAGGATAAAAAAAAACGCGTTTATTGTGTGTTGGGGTTTCTGTTGAATATGTTGATGTCATGTTGTAAACCAATGTTTACAAGGTTGAACTTGTTGACGAAGTTGAAGTACACTGGTTGAGGTTTCATATTTGTTGAGAATAAAGAAATGCGCTTGAGCAGGCTTACGTTTAAGGTTTAACCTCTTTGCTAATTCAAGAAATGTACTGACCAACCAGCGATACGAGAATAAGTAAACAATATGAGCTATGTCATGACAGTGTCGCAGACCCAGGCATGTGAGCGCATCATGGAAACAGGGAACCAGGTGGTGGGCTGGTACCACTCACATCCCATGTTTGAAGCCAATCCCTCCGTGAGGGACATGGAGACACAACAAGAGTTTCAGGTATTTTTGGCTCATATTTTTAAATGTGTGCGGCTTCCTAAAAACCGAAATGTCGCTATGTACAGATAAGACTGAAAGGAACTGGCAAGTGTTTCCACTCCGTAGAAGCAGATGATTCTACTTGTATAATGACTATTAAACATGATTCCGTGACCTCTACAGTTAGTACCTGGCTATTAGTGAACGTTTCATACATGCGCTTTTTTTGACAATCACTTGTGTCAGTGAAGTTATTTTCTCTCGTAATTGTTTTATTTGTGTTACATTTGCAGAGTTGGTTTGCCAAGGGAGGCAGCGCATTTGTTGGAATCATTGTCAGCCCTTACAACCGTGGCGTTACCTCCCTCCGCTCGGACGTCACGTGTCTAATAGTCGATAGCGACGGGTCTGCAAATACATCCACGCGGGGTATGCATAGCACATAGCACGCTTTGCTTATATGTATATATATATATATATATATATATACCATGGAAGACCTGCCATATGCCACCCTTTACTCATGAATACCAAGAAAGATCTTATATTATACGCTTTACTCATAAATACCAAGAAAGACCTCTCATATTAGACGCGTTACTCATAAGTACCAGGAAAGACCTTTCATATTAGACCCATTACCAAGAAAGTCATGGAACCCTTGCAACGAACGATATTATTACCGCAGTTTAAATTAGGTATTTCATTAAAATCCATTATCCCGCTCGTATTGTTCTTTGATGTAATTACTTAAGGTTTTACTTGTCCTTTCCGTGGTTTGTGGTGATTTTGGTTCGATTATGTTGACTTAACGATGCTCTCTCGACAGGGACGCCTTACAAGTTTGCATATCGCGTGACGCATGGACAGTGGGATCCGGCGCTTGTCCTGGCAACGGCGCAAACCTTAGCGGATAAATACTCACACTACCACAGCCAGGTGGACCTTCTGCATCACTACAAGTCCCTTAGCAATGTGACTTGTCTACAAAAGGTAAACACAGGTCATTAGGAGTCTACTTGAAGCCGCGATGGCTCGTGTGGTAAACGGGCTCATCTGGTTCGCAGCCTGGCTCCTGCCTCTGGAGCGCATATCTCAATACCATTATATTGTCCCGAGGGAGTGCCAAAAACACTCACATTTCATTTTCGGTCTTGAGGACGGATGAATTTGCGTGCTTTTCTATGATGTCGTGTAATTCTGTATGCCTTACGCTTGACACAGTTGTGTAGCATGTCAGATTCAGATCCTGGAGGACCTATCTAAATTTCTCATATAATCACCATTATTATCGTCATTACCTTTACCAAATTATGTCACCCACCAATCTGGTTTGTTTTAGTTTATTTTGTGAGAAGTACATGGGAAAAAGCGCCTCAAACCAGAAATGATTCGTTCTTTTTTGGCAGATGCTGGAATCTCTGAGGCAGTTTTGGCCCAGTGATACATCGTTTGGAGATGGACATGACGAAATTAGTCTGATGGAACAAATAGAGAGACTCTTCAAGGACTCCTGTTGCAAAGATATGATCAGCTGCGAAACCAGCGCGGATTGAAGGTTTAAATAGCTTTCCGTGAAAAACGTGTTAACCAGTGCGCAATAAAGAGTGTTCTGTATTCTAACTGTTAGTGTCTTCTCATTCGTTTTGTTGTACATGTACTTCGACTGACATCATAATGCTGGTAATAGTGTTGATTGCGTATTCCTGTATTGTATTGAAAGACGTTCAGCTCGGCGTAGGCTGCAGTTATTTTGTAGACGGTTAAGTGTACATAATTTTACATAAGACGTTTTTTGGGTTGATCGTGGGGTCCAATAGAAGGGCCTCGTAACAGTAGCAAGACAAACCATGCGTGACGTATAGCGCCATGTATATGTACATTATTCACCCTGGCATTATCATTGTCGGTCAATTATCATCTTTGTCGGTTGCTAATCATTCGTGTTATCGTATTTTTTATGGCGATTCACGCAGCCAATGCTGGCTAGGTAAATTCTGTCATCTTAAACGGTTTTTGAAGCAAATTCTTCAATATTCTACTGACACTAAGCCCCTGTAGATATCCGCCGGTCTGATTGCGTATTAGAGGAGGGGGGGGGGGGGGGGGGAGGGGGGAGGTTACGGATACACCACTCTGGGTCGGTTTGATCGCCGATTTGGGGTTATTTTCACGTATCCTTCAATTTCATTTCCCTGGATGTTTTTCCGCCCTGTAAAA
This sequence comes from Arenicola marina, assembly GCA_964019135.1. Classification (NCBI taxonomy): domain Eukaryota; kingdom Metazoa; phylum Annelida; class Polychaeta; family Arenicolidae; genus Arenicola; species Arenicola marina. The sequence goes on along the minus strand of OZ025249.1, from coordinate 8,078,827 downwards.
CATGTCGATTAACACTAGATTAACTTTTAATCATTCTATTAGAATGATAACTTCAATTGTTGGACCAGCAATGTATTATGACACCGCCAACACAATTTTCATCATATGCAGAAAACCTTTATTCCACATCAACAAATCTTCATCTGAAAACACCATTTGTAGACATGGCCATGTTTGGCATGTTAAGGTTTTGGACTCTTACAAGTTCTCACAGCTGGCGCCCATATACGTTTATGTTAACTGTTACACTCTGCAATCGCTAAGGCCTGCCAGGGGGCTCTTCTAAAGACAGGAATCTGCGGAGCGCTACGATGCGGGGAGCGTAGTGACGCGTCTCAAGTCCGGCCGCCCACCCCTGGTGGCCCCTGGGGAGGTGGTGGGGTGGTGTTGTCACTGCCGGGTGCCGGCGTGGTGTCCCACGCTCCAGGGTCGTCCCCTCCCACGGGCGGCCCGTCAGGAGGCACGGGGGTGGTGTTGTCACTGCCGGGTACCGGCGTGGTGTCCCACTCCTCCGGGTCCTCCTCTCCCACGGGCGGCCCGTCAGGAGGCACGGGGGTGGTGTTGTCACTGCCGGGTACCGGCGTGGTGTCCCACTCCTCCGGGTCGTCCTCTCCCACGGGCGGCCCGTCAGGAGGCACGGGGGTGGTGTTGTCACTGCCGGGTACCGGCGTGGTGTCCCACTCCTCCGGGTCGTCCCCCGGGTCGTCCTCTCCCACGGGCGGCCCGTCAGTGGGCGCGGGGGTGTCCCACTCCCCTGTACCCTCCTCAGGCGTCGTGGATGCGGCTCTGGTGGTCTTCGAGATGTCTTCCTCACACACTGTCTCGCCCGCCTGTTTCAAGACAATGGTATCTCAGAAAAAAAAATATACAAGAGAAACAACAAAGCTGAGATGATGTCACAGATAGTCTTCGTATGGGAGGTGAAGGGTTCGATGAAGTCGTTCCGGCCCCAGGATTTAACCGCTCGCTATTTTTTTAGCAATGTAAACCACATCTTTATATCCGCTAGTGGAACCTTTATGGTGAAAGCTACTATATAGCTCAGACTCACGTTTCTTAACAAAGTGATCAACATGTGGAACAGACTGAGCCTCTCCGCTGCGTCCATGCGCCTGATGACTCCAAACACGTGTTTCCTGCAGCCTCGGACACTGCGGGAGTCCCATTCGTCGTCCTCATTCTTCTTGGATGATTTCTTACTTCCCTTCCCGGACACGGTAGATGCCGCCACCAGTATGAGGCCAGTCATTAAAACGAGTGTCAGTCCGAACCGCATGCTGCTTGATCTCTCTCTAAAGTCATCACAGGTGCATGGTAATATATACGGGGAGGGGGGTGGGGGCGTTCGATGTGGGGCACCTCCCCCAATGCCCACCCCCCACCACCCTTCACCAACTTTATATACATGTATATATATATGGTTATAAACCGCTGCCACTACATTTTGAACTTCAGGGAGTCTCTCATATATAGAAACTTTGAGCATTGTCGTCATAAATAAATTTGTTTGAAGCATACATTCTGGAACCACATATATATATCTGACTTCGGACACACTGACTTTGCTTACCTCAAATTAAACCTTTGTGGATTATGGCCCGCGTGTATATGGCGTCTCCATATCAACTACAACACAATAACGTAAGCTCTCACAATATTAAATTAGGCCTATTAATTATTATTAAGGACTTCGCATAGCTGGTTTCACGTGGTGACGACTGTTTAACGTACCTTCGCCTTCCCGATCCGATGTGGCGGTCGTTGGCGCTGTCCGGTCAGTGGCTCCACCTGGCGGATAAGGCCTGAGCAACCCTCCCTGCCATGTTATATAGGAAGCACATATTTACTTTTAATTTGCCGGCCACTCTCAACTTGTTTTCAATGGCAATAAGAACGGTTTAATCAATGTGCACGTAAAATAAACTTCACCGTCTATTCATAAGCCACTGCGTAGGGCGCAAGCTCACTCAGCCCGTAACCCGCTTATTACTCGCCAGATGGTGTCCTGTGATCCGCCAATATGAACACATCGCGACAATAATTACGGTGCAGAACCTCTATCAAAGTGAAGACGGCGGGAACGCGTCGACTCGGCCGTGACGTCATAATTAGACGATGAATGTCAATAGTTTTTGTACGACAAAGGTAGTTTTGGACAGAATTCACATCTAGCCGGTAGGCGTTCGATCGGGAGGATTGAAGGTCCCGTGTAGTGTGTTGCGAGGAGATTTACTAATGTGTGACGTGTGTTAATCACACCGGGTCTCCCCCGTCTGCGCCTCCGCCTTGCCCCCCCCCCCCCCCACCCCCCCAGCCTCATTGTGACCCCGGTCCGTGGGCGTGGGCTGCTGCTTGGATGTATCAAGGCCAGGTCAATGCAGTCAGGATTTCCAAATATCAGAATCTATCGATCGATTTCTTCTGTGCGTCCACGCAGAATTCACCCTCGAATACCTCCTGTGGCTCCCGGCCACCCACTATAGGCTCTCTGCCGAAATACGTCAGGCACATCGCAAACTTGTCCATGCAGGATTGGCTTTCCATACCCTCCATGACATCATATCGCTCTTTCTGTCATTCACGATTCACCTTAGATACCCTCCAAGACATCTTACCCCCCACTAGTCCACGCAAAAATTCACCCCCAGAACGTTCTGTGCCAGGAAACCTGGTATCGCTCTCTTGTCAAGCAGGACCTCCCTCCGCCAATACGCTCGGTCACAAGAGTTTGCGTCCCTTCACATGACCCTGCCCGCGTTACCCCTAAACCTAAACAAGACATTAGTTGTTACGGCTATGATTCATACCATGCGGATATTAAGAAAACAATATGCAGGAACTACCGTACAATAAATCTTTTATTATTTAAAATAAAATAAAATTAATACAACAAATGTAATTATCCGGTACAACAAATATAGAAAAGTATTACCTGATGTTTTGCATATATATGTAATTGGTTAGTAAATAAATAAACATATAAATAGAGGCGGGTCGCATCAGGACAACAATGTATAGACAATAATGAATAGTGTTACTCTAATTTGATGAAGAATAGATAAATGATAAATAATAGGGTACTTAAGCAAGTTATAAATCGCACAGCTGAATGTTCCCCATACGACCAGTGATCGTGAGAGAGGCTTACAAGTAAATGTACACCATTCAAGAATAATGTCTTTATACTTGACTGCCAGATAAGAGGGAAATCAAACCGTTGTGCGCAACTACAACCAAAGCAAACACCTGTACATCTGATTCTACAGCATAAGTTACCTTAAATTACATACACAAGCTGGTGCTGGTCAATTTGTTCTACCGCGGAGATCCGCGAAAACGCCATGCTACGGGGTTATTAAGTACAGTAAATGATAACGGATAAGACTACTTGGGTTAACAGCTGTCGCAAATGTCTGATCCATCGAGATCTCAAGCCGTTTGACGACAAGGCGGGTCAATGTGTTACACATGCGGTCATTTCAAATTGTGAAGCCACGAAACGCCACCAATTTATTTGATACTTGGCGCCAGCTCCTCTGGATAGCACCACGGGAATGTCATTACGCGCAGCCACTTAGGTGATGACATGGATCATGATACAGTCTCCACATCACATGCGCAGGACAGAGTACGAGGCCTGGGAAACTGGCCGGTTCTGCTTCACAATCTCCAAACATTGGCCCAGCACCTGAAACACAAGGAATTATAACAGATTTTACACAATTATATTATATATAATTATATATTTTCCTCTTGGAAATAGTGATTCCATCACGCAACAAACATCCTGAGTAAGTATATTATACACCATATGCAGCACAGTATAAGATAACAGCAACATTTGCAGTGCAGACTAAACGGTGATTTATATGTTGAATGTAAAGTTCGGTTCCGTTCTCACCCGACGCGTGTCGCTAGGCAACAGGACGCCGTCGTCCCAGCTCCTGGACGACCCGTAGATGGCGCTGGTCTTCGTGAAGACCTCCTCGCGGACCTTTGCTGCCAGCGCCTTAGCATCGACATCGGAGTCTTGTGCTAACGCCTCCTACACCAAAACAATAAGGTTACAAGCAATGTGGGCTGCGAAAAAACTACCCCGAACGACTTCAGAAAATGAGATCAATTTGGCTGTCAGTCTTCATGCGAAGGGTTTTACTCGAACGCTTTGAGCCTGACTATGCGAACGTGATGCATAAACGGTCGAGTACATAGCACGACAAAGGGTGAACCAGCGTAGAAACGCACCAGCGTAAGCACCAAAGTGATCGATTGAAAAGTATTCAGAAAAAAGCCATACGTATCATAACAAAGAGTCATTATATTGCGCACACTGAACCCTTATTTAAGCGATTGAAGCTCCTTAAAATAGACGACATTCACGAGTTACAGACGCAAGCAAAATATAATTATACCCAGTACCAAGCACAAATTTGCCGAAAACTGCATCCGCTATTACTTAAACAATTTAATAAACCAAACTTCAAACGAGACTTTAACGAAGATATTTACCCATACAATAGCGGGATACTCAACCTATATCAAAAATAGACTTCTTGATAGTTACTGTTTTGACTGTTTTATAGTTAATTGTTATGTCTGCCAAAAAGAATTACGTTATATCTAGTCCCCCAAAATATTATTCTTATTTCATATTTGTACTATCGAACTATAATGGTGTATTTGGGTAATTGTTAATTTGTCTTTATAGAGTCTTGTCCTCCGCTGTTTTTGTGTTGTTGTTTTTTTGTGTGTGTTTTTTTTCGTTGAGGTGGCCACCATGCCAGCGACTCTGTCATAATGGTGGTCTCCTTGACCAGGGATTATATATACATATATATTTTTTTTTGTCTGTTGTGTGCTATATTGTATTGATTCCTGGTCGAAATAAATGATGATGATGATGATGATGATATCACACTGACCTCCATAAGGCTCTTGACTAGACTCTTGGGATCCTGCAGAGCCATCCTGGCGTTCGGCCACGAAAAGGTGAAGTTTGGGCTAAAAGACCGGCCGCTCTGAGCGAAAAAACACACCAAAGTATTAAAATATTGCAACATTTTACTAGAATGCGACATTCATCCTAATCACCCGTGTCAAGTTGTTTCGCTACAGTAGTGAGAGCTGAGGGATTAGCTACCCCCATGACCCACTCACCCCCCCCTCCCCCCCCCCTCCCCCCCCCCCTCCCCCGTGTCAAGTTGTTTCGCTACTATCATTAGTTACAGGTCATCTTGTTATTTATATTCTAGCGTACAGTCGGTAATGTTTCTGTCGGTGTCACTCACCATGGTATAGTTGCCGACGCCAAAGCTATTGCCCACGATGACTGTGATTCGAGGCACCGAGGCGCAGGCGATCGACCCCATCAGCTTGGCCTCCGCGCGGATCTTCTTCCCCAGCTCCACCGCTGTTAACACAGCAAAGGTATCACCAGTCATTGTCAACACCAACCATATCGACCAACATAGGGAGATCTGGCAGTGGCCACCGCTGTTCACTCAGCAAAGGTATCACCAGTCTACCAAACATATCGACCAACATTGGGAGATCTGGCAGTGGCCACCGCTGTTCACACAGCAAAGGTATCACCAGTCATTATCAACACCAACCATATCGACCAACATAGGGAGATCTGGCAGTGGCCACCGCTGTTCACACAGCAAAGGTATCACCAGTCATTGTCAACACCAACCATATCGACCAACATAGGGAGATCTGGGAGTGGCCACCGCTGTTCACTCAGCAAAGGTATCACAAGTCATTATCAACACCAACCATATCGACCAACATAGGGAGTTCTGGCAGTGGCCACCGCTGTTAACACAGCAAAGGTATCACCAGTCATTTTCAACACCAGCCATATCGACCAACATAGGGAGATCTGGCAGTGGCCACCGCTGTTCACACAGCAAAGGTATCACCAGTCATTGTCAACACCAACCATATCGACCAACATAGGGAGATCTGGCAGTGGCCACCGCTGTTCACTCAGCAAAGGTATCACCAGTCTACCAAACATATCGACCAACATAGGGAGATCTGGTAGTGGCCACCGCTGTTCACTCAGCAAAGGTATCACCAGTCATTGTCAACACCAACCATATCGACCAACATATGGAGATCTGGCAGTGGCCACCGCTGTTCACACAGCAAAGGTATCACCAGTCATTGTCAACACCAACCATATCGACCAACATAGGGAGATCTGGCAGTGGCCACCGCTGTTCACACAGCAAAGGTAACACCATTCATTGTCAACACCAACCATATCGACCAACATATGGAGATCTGGCAGTGGCCACCGCTGTTTACTAAGCAAAGGTATCACCAGTCATTGTCAACACCAACCATATCGACCAGCATAGGGAGATCTGGCAGTAGCTACCGCTGTTCACACAGCAAAGGTATCACCAGTCATTGTCAACACCAACCATATCGACCAACATAGGGAGATCTGGCAGTGCCCACTGCTATTCACACAGCAAAGATATCACCAGTCATTATCAACACCAACCATATCGACCAACATAGGGAGATCTGGCAGTGGCCACCGCTGTTCACACGGCAAAGGTATCACCAGTCATTGTCAACACTAACCATATCGACCAACATAGGGAGATCTGGCAGTGGCCACCGCTGTTCACACAGCAAAGGTATCACCAGTCATTGTCAACACCAACCATATCGACCAACATAGGGAGATCTGGCAGTAGCCACCGCTGTTCACTCGGCAAAGGTATCACAAGTCATTATCAACACCAACCATATCGACCAACATAGGGAGTTCTGGTAGTGGCCACCGCTGTTCACACAGCAAAGGTAACACCATTCATTGTCAACACCAACCATATCGCCCAACATATGGAGATCTGGCAGTGGCCACCGCTGTTCACACAGCAAAGGTATCACCAGTCTACCAAACATATCGACCAACATAGGGAGATCTGGCAGTGGCCACCGCTGTTCACTCAGCAAAGGTATCACCAGTCTACCAAACATATCGACCAACATTGGGAGATCTGGCAGTGGCCACCGCTGTTCACTCAGCAAAGGTATCACCAGTCTACCAAACATATCGACCAACATAGGGAGATCTGGTAGTGGCCACCGCTGTTCACTCAGCAAAGGTATCACCAGTCATTGTCAACACCAACCATATCGACCAACATATGGAGATCTGGCAGTGGCCACCGCTGTTCACACAGCAAAGGTATCACCAGTCATTGTCAACACCAACCATATCGACCAACATAGGGAGATCTGGCAGTGGCCACCGCTGTTCACTCAGCAAAGGTATCACCAGTCTACCAAACATATCGACCAACATTGGGAGATCTGGCAGTGGCCACCGCTGTTCACACAGCAAAGGTATCATCCTGGTCATTATCAACACCAACCATATCGACCAACATATGGAGATCTGGCAGTGGCCACCGCTGTTCACACAGCAAAGGTATCACCAGTCATTGTCAACACCAACCATATCGACCAACATAGGGAGTTCTGGTAGTGGCCACCGCTGTTCACACAGCAAAGGTATCACCAGTCTACCAAACATATCGACCAACATAGGGAGATCTGGCAGTGGCCACCGCTGTTCACACAGCAAAGGTATCACCAGTCATTATCAACACCAACCTTATCGACCAACATAGGGAGATCTGGCAGTGGCCACCGTTGTTCACACGGCAAAGGTATCACCAGTCATTATCAACACCAACCATATCGACCAACATAGGGAGATCTGGTAGTGGCCACCGCTGTTCACTCAGCAAAGGTATCACCAGTCATTATCAACACCAACCATATCGACCGACATAGGGAGATCTGGTAGTGGCCACCGCTGTTCACTTAGCAAAGGTATCACCAGTCATTATCAACACCAACCATATCGACCAACATAGGGAGATCTGGCAGTGGCCACCGCTGTTCACTCAGCAAAGGTATCACCAGTCATTATCAACACCAACCATATCGACCGACATAGGGAGATCTGGCAGTGGCCACCGCTGTTCACTCAGCAAAGGTATCACCAGTCATTATCAACACCAACCATATCGACCCACATAGGGAGATCTGGGAGTGGCCACCGCTGTTCACTAAGCAAAGGTATCACCAGTCATTGTCAACACCAACCATATCGACCAACATAGGGAGATCTGGTAGTGGCCACCGCTGTTCACACAGCAAAGGTATCACCAGTCATTGTCAACACCACCCATATCGACCAACATAGGGAGATCTGGTAGTGGCCACCGCTGTTCACACAGCAAAGGTATCACCAGTCATTGTCAATACCAACCATATCGACCAACATAGGGAGATCTGGTAGTGGCCACCGCTGTTCACACAGCAAAGGTATCACCAGTCATTGTCAACACCACCCATATCGACCAACATAGGGAGATCTGGTAGTGGCCACCGCTGTTCACACAGCAAAGGTATCACCAGTCATTATCAACACCAACCATATCGACCAACATAGGGAGATCTGGCAGTAGCCACCGCTGTTCACACAGCAAAGGTATCACCAGTCATTATCAACACCAACCATATCGACCAACATAGGGAGATCTGGTAGTGACCACCGCTGTTAACACAGCAAAGGTATCACCAGTCATTGTCAATACCAACCATATCGACCAACATAGGGAGATCTGGCAGTGGCCACCGCTGTTCACACAGCAAAGGTATCACCAGTCATTGTCAACACCAACCATATCGACCAACATAGGGAGATCTGGCAGTGGCCACCGCTGTTCACACAGCAAAGGTATCACCAGTCATTGTCAACACCAACCATATCGACCAACATAGGGGGATCTGACAGTGGCCACCGCTGTTCACACAGCAAAGGTATCACCAGTCATTGTCAATACCAACCATATCGACCAACATAGGGAGATCTGGTAGTGGCCACCGCTGTTCACACAGCAAAGGTATCACCAGTCATTGTCAACACCACCCATATCGACCAACATAGGGAGATCTGGTAGTGGCCACCGCTGTTCACACAGCAAAGGTATCACCAGTCATTATCAACACCAACCATATCGACCAACATAGGGAGATCTGGCAGTGGCCACCGCTGTTCACACAGCAAAGGTATCACCAGTCATTGTCAACACCAACCATATCGACCAACATAGGGAGATCTGGCAGTGGCCACCGCTGTTCACACAGCAAAGGTATCACCAGTCATTGTCAACACCAACCATATCGACCAACATAGGGGGATCTGACAGTGGCCACCGCTGTTAACACAGCAAAGGTATCACCAGTCATTGTCAATACCAACCATATCGACCAACATAGGGAGATCTGGCAGTGGCCACCGCTGTTCACACAGCAAAGGTATCACCAGTCATTGTCAACACCAACCATATCGACCAACATAGGGAGATCTGGCAGTGGCCACCGCTGTTCACACAGCAAAGGTATCACCAGTCATTATCAACACCAACCATATCGACCAACATAGGGAGATCTGACAGTGGTCACCGCTGTTCACACAGCAAAGGTATCACCAGTTATTATCAACACCAACTATATCGACCAACATACGGAGATCTGGCAGTGGCCACCGCTGTTCACACAGCAAAGGTATCACCAGTTATTATCAACACCAACTATATCGACCAACATAGGGAGATCTGGCAGTGGCCACCGCTGTTCACACAGCAAAGGTATCACCAGTTATTATCAACACCAACTATATCGACCAACATAGGGAGATCTGGCAGTGGCCACCGCTGTTCACTTCGCAAAGGTATCACCAGTCATTATCAACAGCAACCATATCGACCAACATTGGGAGGTCTGGTAGTGACCACCGCTGTTCACTCGGCAAAGGTATCACCAGTCATTATTAACACCAACCATATCGACCAACATAGGGAGATCTGGCAGTGGCCACCGCTGTTCACACAGCAAAGGTATCACCAGTCATTATCAACACCAACTATATCGACCAACATAGGGAGATCTGGCAGTGGCCACCGCTGTTCACTTCGCAAAGATATCACCAGTCATTATCAACAGCAACCATATCGACCAACATTGGGAGGTCTGGTAGTGACCACCGCTGTTCACTCGGCAAAGGTATCACAAGTCATTGTCAACACCAACCATATCGACCAACATAGGGAGATCTGGTAGTGGCCACCGCTGTTCACTCGGCAAAGGTATCACCAGTCATTATCAACACCAACCATATCGACCAACATAGGGAGATCTGGCAGTGGCCACCGCTGTTCACTCAGCAAAGGTATCACCAGTCATTGTCAATACCAACCATATCGACCAACATAGGGAGATCTGGTAGTGGCCACCGCTGTTCACTCAGCAAAGGTATCACCAGTCATTATCAACACCAACCATATCGACCAACATAGGGAGATCTGGTAGTGGCCACCGCTGTTCACTAAGCAAAGGTATCACCAGTCATTATCAACACCAACCATATCGACCAACATAGGGAGATCTGGTAGTGGCCACCGCTGTTCACTAAGCAAAGGTATCACCAGTCATTATCAACACCAACCATATCGACCGACATTGGGAGATCTGGCAGTGGCCACCGCTGTTCACTCAGCAAAGGTATCACCAGTCATTATCAACACCAACCATATCGACCAACATAGGGAGATCTGGTAGTGGCCACCGCTGTTCACTCAGCAAAGGTATCACCAGTCATTATCAACACCAACCATATCGACCAACATAGGGAGATCTGGCAGTGGCCACCGCTGTTCACTCAGCAAAGGTATCACCAGTCATTATCAACACCAACCATATCGACCGACATAGGGAGATCTGGTAGTGGCCACCGCTGTTCACTCAGCAAAGGTATCACCAGTCATTATCAACACCAACCATATCGACCAACATAGGGAGATCTGGTAGTGGCCACCGCTGTTCACTAAGCAAAGGTATCACCAGTCATTATCAACACCAACCATATCGACCGACATTGGGAGATCTGGCAGTGGCCACCGCTGTTCACTCAGCAAAGGTATCACCAGTCATTATCAACACCAACCATATCGACCAACATAGGGAGATCTGGCAGTGGCCACCGCTGTTCACTCAGCAAAGGTATCACCAGTCATTATCAACACCAACCATATCGACCAACATAGGGAGATCTGGTAGTGGCCACCGCTGTTCACTCAGCAAAGGTATCACCAGTCATTATCAACACCAACCATATCGACCAACATAGGGAGATCTGGTAGTGGCCACCGCTGTTCACTCAGCAAAGGTATCACAAGTCATTATCAACACCAACCATATCGACCAACATAGGGAGATCTGGCAGTGGCCACCGCTGTTCACTCGGCAAAGGTATCACAAGTCATTATCAACACCAACCATATCGACCAACATAGGGAGATCTGGCAGTGGCCACCGCTGTTCACTCAGCAAAGGTATCACCAGTCATTATCAACACCAACCATATCGACCAACATAGGGAGATCTGGCAGTGGCCACCGCTGTTCACTCAGCAAAGGTATCACCAGTCATTATCAACACCAACCATATCGACCCACATAGGGAGATCTGGGAGTGGCCACCGCTGTTCACTAAGCAAAGGTATCACCAGTCATTGTCAACACCAACCATATCGACCAACATAGGGAGATCTGGTAGTGGCCACCGCTGTTCACACAGCAAAGGTATCACCAGTCATTGTCAACACCACCCATATCGACCAACATAGGGAGATCTGGCAGTGGCCACCGCTGTTCACACAGCAAAGGTATCACAAGTCATTGTCAACACCAACCATATCGACCAACATAGGGGGATCTGACAGTGGCCACCGCTGTTAACACAGCAAAGGTATCACCAGTCATTGTCAATACCAACCATATCGACCAACATAGGGAGATCTGGCAGTGGCCACCGCTGTTCACACAGCAAAGGTATCACCAGTCATTGTCAACACCAACCATATCGACCAACATAGGGAGATCTGGCAGTGGCCACCGCTGTTCACACAGCAAAGGTATCACCAGTCATTATCAACACCAACCATATCGACCAACATAGGGAGATCTGACAGTGGTCACCGCTGTTCACACAGCAAAGGTATCACCAGTTATTATCAACACCAACTATATCGACCAACATACGGAGATCTGGCAGTGGCCACCGCTGTTCACACAGCAAAGGTATCACCAATTATTATCAACACCAACTATATCGACCAACATAGGGAGATCTGGCAGTGGCCACCGCTGTTCACTTCGCAAAGGTATCACCAGTCATTATCAACAGCAACCATATCGACCAACATTGGGAGGTCTGGTAGTGACCACCGCTGTTCACTCGGCAAAGGTATCACCAGTCATTATTAACACCAACCATATCGACCAACATAGGGAGATCTGGCAGTGGCCACCGCTGTTCACACAGCAAAGGTATCACCAGTCATTATCAACACCAACTATATCGACCAACATAGGGAGATCTGGCAGTGGCCACCGCTGTTCACTTCGCAAAGATATCACCAGTCATTATCAACAGCAACCATATCGACCAACATTGGGAGGTCTGGTAGTGACCACCGCTGTTCACTCGGCAAAGGTATCACAAGTCATTGTCAACACCAACCATATCGACCAACATAGGGAGATCTGGTAGTGGCCACCGCTGTTCACTCGGCAAAGGTATCACCAGTCATTATCAACACCAACCATATCGACCAACATAGGGAGATCTGGCAGTGGCCACCGCTGTTCACACAGCAAAGGTATCACCAGTCTACCAAACATATCGACCAACATAGGGAGATCTGGCAGTGGCCACCGCTGTTCACACAGCAAAGGTATCACCAGTCTACCAAACATATCGACCAACATAGGGAGATCTGGCAGTGGCCACCGTTGTTCAAACAGCAAAGGTATCACCAGTCATTATTAACACCAACCATATCGATCAACATCACCCTCATGGGGTGCCACATCTATCCGTTATGTAATGTAAGCTCTCGGTGGTCTAAAGATAACACAGCTACGCCAGGGATAAATACTATGCTACGTTAAGTATGTGTCTTGCTGCTTGATCATAAATACAACACTGCGGGAGAATAAGTAAAATTATTGTAAGATTATTGTATTTAGAAATGGTGGACCCTTGAGAAGCAATGAAAAATGGTACTACAAGGGAAAGCCTCTTCAGGTTGTGTCTTACTATAAATATTTTAGGTATCATATTTCTTCCAAATTGATGTGGTCTGTGGCTCAAAAGACTCGCCTCCCAAGCGGGCAAAGCAGTGACAATTATTAAAGAAATGTAAAAAAACTGTGGTTGTTTGGAGGTAGAGACATATTTTGATCCCTTTGACAAAATGATAGTCCCCATTCTTACATAGCTTTACATACGGTACAGAAGTTTGGGGTTACGATGTCAAAGATTGTATAGAACGTGTGCACACGAAATTTTGTAAATATGGCTTGGGCGTACCATGGAGTACACCAAATTCAGCGGTTTATGGTGAGTGCGGTAGATTACTTTTAAGGGTAAGGTGTACAATTAGTTGTGTTAAATACTGGGTGAAATTGCTAAGAATGCCTGAAACCAGACTTGTAAATGTACCTACAATATGTTATTTAGGCTGACAGAATCGGGTATGACCTGGGTTTATAAACTCAAGCACTTGCTTTTCTCTTATGGATTCGGCTATGCCTGGTTTCAGCAACAACTTGGAGATCCTTTGGCCTTTATTGAACAATTTTCCAAAAGGGTAATTGACTGCGCTTACCAGAACTGGCAGAGTAAGACAGACCTGATGAATTGTAAAGAATATAAGAAGTTGCTCATACGCGAACCATACTTGTGTCTTCTCGAGGATTTTAGACTACGGCAGATCTTAGCCAGATTCAGATGTAGGGTGCTATGGACAAGTTCGTACTGCAGGAGAGAAAACTCTATCTGTAAATATTGCCTACAACATGAAAATAGTTCTTCTCTTGACGAGTTCCATATTTTAATGAAATGCCCATTGTATGACAATCTCCGCAATAATTATTTCCCTACAAGATATTTAACGATATATGATATTAGAAGTTTTTTATGTATTATGACTTCTGAGGAAAAAACATGCTTAATCTCCTTGGCAAGGTTTATGCAAAAAGCATTCACTATGTATGAAAAAAGGTTTAGCCTAATTTTCTCTAATTAACTAAGTTTGTTCTAGTCGGTTGCATGTTATTTTTGTGTTCTGTATTTGTACGAGGGGCCTGGTGCCTGAAGTTACCAATAAACTATTTATCTATCACTGCGGGAGAATAAACTAAACGTTACTACCTTCATCCTCGGAGTCAATCAAGTGCGACTCCGGGGCAGTGTTCTGTAGAAATATGACAGGGATGTTGCGCTGGGAGCAGAGCTGGACGAAGTGGGCTCCTTTCAGGGCCGCGGCCGTTGTCATGGCTCCGTTATTGCCTACGAGACCCACTAAGTGTCTGTAAACAAAGAGCGTGTAACTGTCATTGGTGTGCGATCTACACACTGACAGGCATCTCTAAACAGCCAGGTTACTTCTTCCAGCATTGGTGCTCGTCTCGTCTGCTAAAGTTATAGAACTACGTTTTAGGCTTTCATAGACGATTAGGGCAATGGTCTACAAGAACCTAACCGAAAGTCCTGTTTGGTCAGCGAGTAAGCAGTCTTACACCACTATATCGACACTAAATTAGGGTTTCAATTGATGTAATTCATATAAAAGACAAGTATGAGTAGGCACCTAACACCCGTTGAGCTTAGTGCCAAGATAGCACATGCAAACATATAAAGCCTTTACATCACCAGTCGCATAAATGTTCTACAATGACCGCAACCTAGTGAGACAAGGCGACACCGAACACATGGTTAGCACTCATCACTCATCACACACCCTTGTATATGGGCGAATCCCGTCAGCAACGTGGTCCCAAACTGTTGTTTGAATTCCTGAAATCTACTGCCGTCTACCAGCCGGGCTATCACCTTCAAAGACAATAACATAGAGTGAAAACAATAGGACGTGAAAGCTTGTACCGCATTACTATAATGTTGTACGAGCCTGTTCTGCAATATTATAATGTTGCAAGAGCCTGTTCTGCACTACTATAATGTTGTAAGAGCCTGTTCTGCACTACCATAATGTTGTAAGAGCTACTGTAACGTTGTAAGAGCCTGTTCTGCACTACTATAATGTTGTAAGAACCTGTTCTGCACTACTGTAATATTGTAAGAGCCTGTTCTGCACTACTGTAATGTTGTAAGAGCCTGTTCTGCACTACTGTAATGTTGTAAGAGCCTGCTCTGCGAAATACCTTGTACATGTCCATCGTATGCTGGAGCTCGGAGGGGATGAGACCTGCAAAGTCAACAGCATCGAACGCTGGTTCATCGTAGTCGGTGGGAAAGTCAGTCGCCTCAATATTTAGGGTGGACACAATGTCTCGACCGATATCAAAGGCCTCTTCCTCGGTGTCGGCGTAATGGTCGGCACAGCCACTCACACTGCAAGGCACAAAGACGATTTATGGTACCAGCAATAGACAGATATCAAAGGCCTCTGCCTCGGTGTCGGCGTCACAGACACTCACACTGCAAGGCACAAAGACGACTCATGGTACCAGCAATAGACAGATATCAAAGGCCTCTGCCTCGGTGTCGGCGTCACAGACACTCACACTGCAAGGCACAAAGACGACTCATGGTACCAGCAATAGACAGATATCAAAGGCCTCTGCCTCGGTGTCGGCGTCACAGACACTCACACTGCAAGGCACAAAGACGACTCATGGTACCAGCAATAGACAGATATCGAAGGCCTCTTCCTCGGTGTCGGCGTCACAGCCACTCACACTGCAAGGCACAAAGACGACTCATGGTACCAGCAATAGACAGATATCAAAGGCCTCTGCCTCGGTGTCGGCGTCACAGACACTCACACTGCAAGGCACAAAGACGACTCATGGTACCAGCAATAGACAGATATCGAAGGCCTCTTCCTCGGTGTCGGCGTCACAGCTACTCACACTGCAAGGCATAAAGACGGCTCATGGTACAAGCAATAGACGGAGACGGCTTTCTCGGTGTCGGTGTAATAGAATAGTTACTTTCTTCATATATGATCTCTCTTAACTTGTACTCTATCACAGAGTCCGCTCCACTGGTTTCTGCAACATACCGCCTTTCTCTGGCGCAGTTTTTTGGTATTTAACTTTAACTTTCTTGCAATGGGTTACCTGCAGTGCATTTTAGCGCCACCCAATTCATCCGCAGATATGATTTCCCCCAGCGCGGCCTTTACCAGAGGCGGACCACCAAGGAAGATGTGACCGATTCTCTGGACGATGACGCACTCTTGGCTCATGGTAGGAATGTAGGCGCCTCCCGCTGTACAGCTACCGCATACAATGGCCACCTAAAATACCAAGATGATTTCGTTCCATATGAGTTGCATAATTTCCATGAATCCGAAACAATGTTTTGTAGTCCCTAGGTTAGTTTCAAACATCGCATCTCATCATGGGATAATCTTTCAGTTAAAAGTACCGAAATGGGTCAGGGTGCACGCAGACCCTGTTTTGAGGCCAAAATCGGGATGCGGCTTCTAGTATGTATGTGACTTAACATTTTACGGTACATGTACAAGCTTAAGGTAGGCGGGTATTACACGCAAGGGAGGCCATACCATGGCAACGTAAAAAGCATGACCACAAGAAGCCATATCACCATAGTCAACGAATAGATGGAATCTTTATCCTGTGCGAACATAGACTTTGGCTGAGTGAGGCGCAAATATCGGGCCTGGCCTTAAACATAGGACGCCGTTGGTGCCATTTAACAAGACCGAATGTAAGGCAGGTATTAAATAATGCAGAACATACTATGCATCATGCAAGTGGTTCGATCATGTTATCTTTCTAAATAACGATTTAGTACCCCTGGTTGAGAACAAGTTGGACGACTTGGTTAATCGGCTTGGTAACATCACCGACGAATATTGACCTGAGGAATATCCATGGAGTTCATAATGGCTTCATTTGCGAATGCCAATCCACCGTGCTCCTTGTCAGGAAATATCTCAGCCTACAACGGAAAAAAACATATATTATGGTGAACATTTTAATGTTAGTTTAACAATGTATTGTAGAACAGGGGTACTTACAGAACTACAAGTACATACATATATAATTACGCTACCATGGCGGGTAACCACGAGACTTTTCCATCGAACTCGGCTACGACAATTTCAAAGCTTCGAATGGTTGGCTGAGCCGATCTTCTTTCATTGCATTACACGTAAACGCCAGAGACTACACTGGTTTTGTTACTACATCACCGACCGCCCCCCCCCAATGCATTTCACCGCCCCTTTGTGATAAGCCCATAATCTCAGCGATAACAACAATAAATGTTGTTATTGTGGAAGTTTCGCTAATGAGACCACCCCGCTATTGAGACCCCATTTGCTCAGTCTCGTAGGTGGTATTAATAGCGGGGTTCCACTGCAGATAGCATATACCGATATTCATGGGGATGCGGCATTATAAAACTGAATTGGAAGTACATGTACCTGTAACGGCAAGAATGCTCCTCCACTGTCTACAACAAAAATGTAGGGAAGCCGGTTTTGTTTTGATATTTCTTGTGTCCTTAACTGCTTCTTCACTGTGATCGGGAAGGACGTTCCAGCCTTGACAGTCGCATCGTTTGCAACAACCATGCAATGAATACCATGAATCTTGCCAATCGCTAAACAAACAGAAAAGATATTTAATCTTCAGTGAGACATGACATGCAAGGGTTTATATAGTTTTCTGGTAGGCTATTAGGGTTGCATCACACAGCAGTGGATGACGTCGTAACAAAATGTATAACGTCTCACCAGTAAATTAACGTCACAACAAAATGGGTGACGTCACACCGTGCTTACGGCATATATGTAAAAGTTCATGCAAATTGGTAACCAGGCCATTTCCATAATTTGCGGGTTGCGATTGCCGTAATTAAGCTAAACTGCTTAAACTAGTTTGTTGTAATCATCACACAAAACAGACTAGATCGACTAAAACCAATTTATACCGGTACATATAAGCAGATAGATATCATAGACTAATACCCCTTGTTTTATTTGATCACCTGAAATACCACAAACCTGCTATCATTCCTGCTCTTGGTACACTTCCATACTCCATCCCCATGCCCACCAAGGCACCCAGCTCCAACACGCTGCTGTAATCGTCGAACAGAAGCTGAAGGCGTTCCCACGCCGGAAGCTTCCTGTTCGACTTGACATGTTTGTCGATGGACTTCTGTCCACCTCCTGAAGTCGCGGCTGTGAGGATCTTCGTATACTCAGACATCACAGTCTCAAATTTATTTTTGTTTTCCAGATAGTCCTGTCTTGTTCGATCCATCTTTCCATCGATGGTGCGGAAGAGGTTACGTTTCCGTGGTGCATTTGCTGCTGACAAGCTCATGCAGGCACACTGACTTTTAGCCAAGTTCCGTAGGGATCTTTGACTTATGCAAGAAAGCTGTGACAGGAAACGTGATGCCATCATTGTGACTTTTTATACCTGAAATAAAAGAAGAAAGAAACAAATCATATCGAAAAACTTCTAATAATTAAATCTATCAATTTCTGAAATGACAGGTTTATTTAAACCGAGGTGACTGTAACAAGGGAAAGAAAAACAAGTTAACATATTAACAAATAATACTTTGTCGTGCAATGCGTATAAAATGAGTTAGGTTCACTGTCAAATGTTAATTATCGCAAATCCTGGCCACTGCTGCAGTGCCTGACTCTAGGCAGTCTGCCAATGACAGATTGTTCCTCAGCCACTTCTGCTTAGATTTTTCTTGAAAATCCTACCAAGATCCTAGAAAACTACCAGTATATAGAAGCTGCATCTGCTCTGCAGTGACTGCTGCATATTGCTAAATAGAGTGAATATCATCAGTCACTGCAGACAGTCACCTCATCAAAAACTCACTCAGCCCTAAAGTATGCCACACCTACAAGTCTGGCTTCCTCTGCTTACCAGATAATATATATGGATAAAGATATGGCATAAACAGCTGGAGTTGGACATATGCTTCATTTACTTTAGGCATATACTGGTACAGTGATTTCATATTGTTAAGTTAGGACCAGAATTACGACCTTCAATTCTCTCTCCCATATGCCTTACTTCCTTAGGTAGCTAGGTTGCCTCTACACTTTTTAGCACAACTTTGTTGTACACCTGTCTAGAAGAAGAAGTATACTTTTTAGCACATCGGTCAGGTAGCCATTGTTGGCTGGCAAATAATTTTACCTGTCTAACTGATTATTGCATTTATCACAAAGTAAGATTATATATATTATACATTATACAAATTCCCCCTACATTATATTATACAGCCCCTCCCCCCCCATCACTATTGTATATCACACATTTTAAAGCTATATGCTGTGGGGAAGATGCTGTTTTCAGCCTCAATAAGTCAATAAGGGTTGCAGCCATTATGCAGTAAATGCAATAAAATTTGTTTGCCCATATCTGAAATAGAATGCACAACCTTATGATCAGAAATGTGCTGCTCTCCTGACTAAGATGCCTAGGCTTCATACAGACTGCTCGAATTGGAAATGCCTGCTTCTGAACTCATGGCCAGGGCTCCCCTGTGTGATCCACAAGGGATGAGAGAGAGCAAGGAGAGTCTAGGGAGGACAGCAGTGTATACCTACCGACACCACACTTGACAACTGACCATCAGTGGTTGTGTAAACCACTGACCGTCAGTGGTTATGTAAACTATCGCAGATATGTGTCATTCACCAGTTTATTGCACCATTTTATGAATGCTGAGCAGGCTTCAGGCAATATATTTTTGCGAAAAGGCCTAAATTAAAATGCAAGTTTTAAATCCTAGCATGATTTTGACCGGAAAAAATGTTTGAATAGCTTTCAGGTTTAAATCCATAAAAAAGTAGTTTAAGATATAAAATGCATAGAAAGTAATTTAAGGTATAAAATAATGATGATTACATTCAGTTCAATTGTAATCATCAATTTAATTGATTACTTTCATAATTCTTATAATCAATCATCCTACTGACAAACAAGAAGGTGTCCAACTCAGTCCGCTGCTCGCCTACCTATACACCCTCGCTTTGAGCAAGGCAACGCTGACCCCCCCCCCCCTCATCCCCCTCTGTGTCAGTTGATTTACAGTGCCAGTAGGCCAGTTCTCTATGGACAGGACAGCCATACTACCAGAACAGCCGTATGGGTTTGGTCAGCTGGCTTGTTCTGGATTTTATATTGTTCTGTATCCATAACAGTCCATATCAGTCTGCCGTAACAATTAATGCCATCAAACAGGGCTAGGTAGGGTGGCGATCTATAGGTACGGGGGGGGGGGGGGGGGGTGTGAAGCTAGCAGCCAGTTGACTTATTCTTGACCTTAACCTTTGCCCAGCTTGTGGCCCAGAGTTGCAAAAACATGGATTTGTCCAAACGTTTGACCAAAAGATCTTTGATTCTTGATTATTGGCATATGGATATGGATAAAAAGTATTTATTTATAAATACTTGAGTGTGTAGCATCTGAAGAAACCCAGGTTTTATTGTGACAGCATCATGTAAGACTAAAATAAGCCTTTAATATTTTGGTATTTTGGTTTGAGCCTCAGAGCTTGCTTACCCTCTTGTAATATTATAGGGTAAGTTTATACACAGGCTGTAGGACTGGTGTATGCCTATTTGGGCTGCTGGATGTTTCGGCCGCTGGACATTTCGGCTACTAGGGAGGGGCGGAAGGCAGGGGGCGTGGTAGGGGAGGGGGAGGGGGTTGCATTGGTGCCGGGGGTATAGTGTGGGGGGTTTGGTAGTCATGTTTGAAGGGGTGGAGGCATGCCCAGGTCGCATGGGGATTATGATAGATGATGGCTGGGTATTAATCACTGAACTGCTAGGCATTGAGATGGCTGGATGAATGGACTTTATTTTGATAAAAGAAACTTATAAACGTCATATTCTATACTTATAAATCATTGTATGCTTGGGTAAATCACGTTAGAAAAATCATTCCATGTGGCCAATAGTACATTGTATCAGAAAGCAAACTGCAGTCGTTTGACCTCGCTAATATTTGGCAAGACGAGAAATACGAACAAAAAAAAGGAGGATGGTACAGGGTTTATTACTATCAATTTGTATGTGCCCCGCCCGGGCCCCGCTCTCCCCTAAATCACTGTGTCCAGCAAATTGGCCTGAAGCAACATAATAACTGTTTGATCGGTTCGCCCTTCAGTCTCCGCTTAATCCCGAATACCACCCCCCCCCCGCCCCATAACCTTCACCCCTCCCTAGGCCTAGCGGCCGAAATGTTCAGCGGCCGAAACATCAAGCGCTCGAAATGTCCAGCAGCCGAAACATCCAGCGGTCCAAGCGGGCGTAAACCGGGCTCCCTGATGCCAAAAACAGAATGACATTCTTTTTAACAACCCGAGTGTTGCACTTAAACGATTGGTCAAGTCAATGAACAATGTAACGCTTGACTTCATTTGGTTGAAAAGTACAACGGCGGTAACAACAGCTAATTCAACAACAAACCCACAGCCAACAAGCGGACGATCAAAGTTTCACAGGTCACATAACAACTTCCGGTGGCAGGCTGTTCGGGCGTTCTGACAGCAGATACTGCCTATTTTGCCCTTAATCCATCCCGTAGCGGCAACATTCAAAACAAAACAAATGTAATGGTAAACCTGGGAGAATTTTTTTTTGTTTTTGGCTTCACAGCATTGGAGGCTTTTTGTATACGACGTCACACTGAGATTTGTGTGTATAGCTCACCGGTTGATTGCACCATGTTAGTAATGCTGTGCAGTTTAAACCGATTATGCATTTGAGAGATGCTTTCAAAATCCTCGGACTTCGTCGTTCCGCTTAATTTAACCCTTTAACCTTGATTTTGTTCTTTGTCAGACAATGTTAAACTGTTGCGAGGTTGAACAAGAAGATTTACCACGAAAACTCGTCCCCCCGCTTCTTCGTCATCCCTAAGTGAAGCGTATAATCATGAGCACCGGGACTGAGATTTAGTCCGTAACTTAAGTAGGCCTCCAGAGACACATGTGATAAAAAAAAATGGTTTCAATTGGCTTTATCTGCTTATAGATACAATTTGTTCCAGTTATCATTAAAAAATACTGAGTATGAAGAAACAGAACCGACACGGGTAAACGATTGTAGTTCGTGAAGACACGCGTTCAGGGCACAGGCGCCGCAGATCGACTGACACAGGCCGGGGGGGGGGGGGGTACGCGACCCCCCCCCCCGGCCTGTGTGCCTGTGTCAGTCGATCTGCGGCGCCTGTGGTTCAGGGTGATTTCATAATTTTAACTGTCGTATTATCCTTTATTGAACACTGTTACAGCAAGCCGATGATAAACTGTGGTTTTCATTGAAACGTTTGGACGGCCCCTCGACCAGACCTGGGGTGCGTTGCATATGGGTGTCGATCGCGTGCGCACGCCATCGGCAACGACAAATAAGGATTTGAACTTGGCGGATTGGTCAAGGACGGACGCGTACAATTTTGAACCGGAAGTGGGGTATGGTTCGCCGCGATCAAGAGCAGCCCCGCATGATAATATATAACTCTGGACGATGATTCTTCTCAAATAAGTGGGGATAACCCGTAAATATCGATGCTTTATAGTTATCTTTTATTTATCAATATTTACACTATTTAGATTGTGCTGCTATTTCCAAAGTAAGGACATTTATTTAGTAGATATCCCCGCAACAAATGGAAATAGTTCGATGTGACCAATGTCGTTGCATAGCGAGCTCCGAGTGACCAAAAATGTTCGCGGCGGTCGAGCGTGCTCCGCAACTCAACCCGGCCCGCTTTTCAGCCAAGACGTTACAACGATATACGCAGTCACAAATGCGTGAGCTACCGGGTTTGTTTTGGCTTTTGCTCGGCAAACAATAACTTTCCTTTAATCGTTGTTATTGCCCCACCTGTGATTTAATACTTGTCTCCTAGACAACAAAATTGTGTTTGTCACGTACGTACCAGTAGTATGGCAGTGGTAGTGAGCGTAACTGAATTTCACATGAAAACAACACTTGAAACCTTGAGCGATAATAGGGGCAAGATAGTTTAGCATATGCGGCAAAACCCCCCCTCGGCTATGAACATTTCATTTGTATATGTTTTGTAACATGGGCTTGAGGCCTTTTATGGCAGTTAGCTTCTTTTTATGATTTTATTTTAAATCCGATTATGTTTGGGGTGTCTTTAGCCATGGTACAGGCCTCTCTGACCACGCCCATAAACGGAGCAAGTGTGAGAGCCATGCCGCTCACCAGGCCTAAAATTAGAAATTGCGGACCGGTGGCTCAAGTTAAAGGTCCTAACAGAATAAATATGCAGTGCCTACCCATTAATGTGCTCCACTATTTTCCTGAAGCTTTTATGACTTTCGTGGGACAGTCATTTCTTTGGTCGGGGTGTATTTTCTTATAATCTGGGCGATTTGTATTCTCTTTTGCTTTGTTTTGAATGCTCCGCCACTCGCCGGAAGTAAACAAATGTAGCGTGAGCACTCGCTGCCAGGCAGCATTTGTTAACGTCTGGCAAATGGCGGAGAATTGAAAACTAAGCGAGAGGTGACAAAAATCGCCCGGATTACAAGAAAATACACTCCGACCAAAGAAATGACTGTTCCATGAAAGTCATAAAAGCTTCAGGAAAATAGTGGAGCACATTGATGGGTAGGCACTGCATATTTATTCTGTTAGGCCCTTCAACTTGAGCCACCGGTCCGCAAATATCTAATTTTAGGCCTGGTGAGCGGCATGGCTCTCACCCTTGCTCCGTTTACGGGCGTGGTCAGAGAGGCATGTACCAGGGCTAGGGTGTCTTCCAATTTTAATTGAGCTCCAGGCGACCTGGACCAGTGTGTATTCTTGGCGCATGTGCCCCCAGGCAAGCAAGCTTCTCTAGGGGCACAACAGTAACAATGTTAAAATCCTTCGACGTTAGTAGGGAATCAACTGTAGCTTTTATTATAATGTGTGCTCGAACAATCATAGTGCTTACATATTTTATATATATTCTATCATCTGACATCAATAAAGTGTGTCTACACTAGGTTATATCGGTTATATTTTCGCGAAGAGATGTTGGAGCACACAACTTGGTTCCTCCTCTCCATTAGCATATGTCTCTCTGCTAGAGAGCATTATCGATCGCTCACTTTGAACTTAAGGACAACAGCAGCGCCCTATTTCACAGGTCATTGACTGTTACAAAGTTTGGGACCCAGGCTACAAATAGTTTAAATGGTGGCAGGATTTGCCAGGTGGCGCTGCATACGTATGGCGGTTGGTAAGGAAAAGTCGCATGCTCCTCCATTTGTTCGCGAAAATATGACTGCAACAATCTAATAACAACATTCACCTCTCCCTCTCTGATCGCACCTCTTATCAAGTGTCACACCAGTGGCTGGCTCTCCTGGCTCTTACTGCATGTTTATGAATCACTGTTGCACTTACCCAGTATAAAGTTTCTGTCAGGCACAATTAACTTATTGCATTTGGTGAGAGGCTGGCAGCAGCCGTATCAATTTATACCACCTGAAGCCTGGCCTCTGATCATTAGTCTACAATATGTGTGGGCGGAGTTGTGGGGCAGTATAAATAAATAACACAACCGTAAGATGATTTCTTTCATTCTGACAATGAAGATTTCTTGGGGTTTGTGGAGGGAACAGACTATTGACCCCCCACCCCACTTGACTCGCCACGCTTACTTAAAATTGGTAAATGGCCCTATTTAAAGCCGCACCATGACTTGCAACTCAAACCCGGAAAGTGGAACTTCCAATTTCCTAATATAAGCCACACCATGACTTGCAACTCAAACCCGGAAAGTGGAACCTCCAATTTCCTAATATAAGCCACACCATGACTTGCAACTCAAACCCAGAAAGTGGAACCTCCAACTTCCTAATATAAGCAGCTTCAAATAGACTTGCAACTCAAACCCGGAAAGTGGAACCTCCAACTTCCTAATATAAGCAGCTTCAAATAGACTTGCAACTCAAACCCGGAAAGTGGAACCTCCAACTTCCTAATATAAGCCGCTGCTTCAAATAGGCAGTTTACGGTACTTGAAATATTAACTTTTTTATTCTCCTCATGAAGCTGTAATTACATGTATACACACAATATTTGTCGTTGGTGTGTAAAGTAATGAATTTGAAGTGTATAAGTTCTGAAATGAACTTGTTTTGGCTCAAAGTATTTAAATGGAATGTCAAAGAAAAAAGGTCTAACTAAATGCATGCATAATCTCCTAATCATGTAAATCCCATTTATCTATTGCATGATAAACCAGATATCTGAGCAGGCACCACCCCACACTCCTCATGTATTAATTACACACCTTTAACAACACTATCATATATGTAGATCTAGCCTAGCCCTGATACATGATTCTTATACGCGGATGTTTCGGGGCAGTATGGATGAGGGGTGGGGGAGGTGGGGCTAATCTTGTTAGGCTGGTAGCCGACGCGCGAGAGAGCCATGAAGTGCACCCCACACAAGGACAGGAATTGATGTGGATGTTCATGCATCATGTAGCTTTTTGTCCTTATCAATAGATTGCCTACCATCCAAAGTAATACAAGGTCATTTCGCAAGTGTTGAACTTTTCTTATATTGGATGTGCGCAGTTTGAAAAGTGTCATAACTGCAATAAACAAAACACAATTTTCTCGACACCGGCTGTGCCATTTTGGCTTATCTTCCATTGCGAAATTCTCAAAGTGGCGGAGCTGAAGTTAGTGTAAACTTTGTGCTATTTAGTGCATGTATAAAAAGCCAACATTGAGTATGATCCAACGAAAGAGCAGTTTAACACTTGTGGAATTATTATCACTTTTGATGCATGATAGACAATTTACTGATAAGGGCAAAAGGCTACATGATGCACAGATAACCCCCACCAATTCCTGGTCTCATGTGAGTTGTACTTCATGACGCTCTCGCACGTTGGGTAAGAGCGCGTGCAAGCAATTTGTGTGTTTTTTTACATTTTCTTTACAGGTGCAGTGCATTTTGCAGAAATATGGGTCTAATATAGACAAATGTGTTTACCGTTTTTCCAGGAACAGTTTGCACAGTGGTGTGAATTGCCATGGCAGCCACTGGTGATGTCCGTGAGATCTTGGAGCTGGAAAGTGGAGAGCAAGAATTCATCACAAAGGACGCGCTGTTTAATGATGCTAAAAAGGTTAGTGTTCGTTCTTATGAGATCTGAAAGAAAAATTAAAGGTAGAAACCATATGCCAGAGCGCTATGGTTTGGCCATATGGCGGAGTGCTGTGAGTGGGCCATTGATTGGCCATATGGCCGAGCGCCATGGGTTGGCCATATGGCAGAGCGCCATGGGTTGGCCATATGGCAGATTGCTATCAGTTGGCCATATGGCAGAGGGCCATGGGTTGGCCATATGACAGAGTGCCATGGGTTGGCCATATGGCAGATTGCTATCAGTTAGCCATATGGCAGAGTGCCATGGGTTGGACATATGGCAGATTGCTATCAGTTGGCCATATGGCAGAGCGCCATGGGTTGGCCATATGGCAGAGCGCCATGGGTTGGCCATATGGCAGAGGGCCATGGGTTGGCCATATGACAGAGCGCCATGGGTTGGACATATGGCAGATTGCTATCAGTTGGCCATATGACAGAGGGCCATGGGTTGGCCATATGGCAGAGCGCCATGGGTTGGCCATATGGCAGAGGGCCATGGGTTGGCCATATGACAGAGCGCCATGGGTTGGACATATGGCAGAGGGCCATGGGTTGGCCATATGGCAGAGGGCCATGGGTTGGCCATATGGCAGAGCGCCATAGGTTGGTCATATGGCAGAGGGCCATGGGTTGGCCATATGGCAGAGTGCCATGGGTTGGTCATATGACAGAGCGCCATGGGTTGGCCATATGACAGAGCGCCATGGGTTGGCCATATGGCAGAGGGCCATGGGTTGGCCATATGACAGAGCGCCATGGGTTGGACATATGGCAGATTGCTATCAGTTGGCCATATGGCAGAGCGCCATGGGTTGGTCATATGGCAGAGGGCCATGGGTTGGCCATATGGCAGAGCGCCATGGGTTGGCCATATGACAGAGCGCCATGGGTTGGCCATATGGCAGAGGGCCATGGGTCGGCAATATGACAGAGCGCTATGGGTTGGCCATATGGCAGAGGGCCATGGGTTGGCCATATGGCAGAGCGCCATAGGTTGGCCATATGGCAGAGGGCCATGGGTCGGACATATGGCAGATTGCTATCAGTTGGCCATATGGCAGAGCGCCATGGGTTGTCCATATGGCAGAGCGCCATGGGTTGGCCATATGGCAGAGGGCCATGGGTTGGCCATATGGCAGAGCGCCATAGGTTGGCCAGATGGCAGAGGGCCATGGGTTGGACATATGGCAGATTGCTATCAGTTGGCCATATGGCAGAGCGCCATGGGTTGTCCATATGGCAGCGAGCCATGGGTTGGCCATATGACAAAGCGCCATGGGTTGGACATATGGCAGATTGCTATCAGTTGGCCATATGGCAGAGCGCCATAGGTTGGCCATATGACAGAGCGCCATGGGTTGGCCATATGGCAGCGGCCCATGGGTTGGCCATGTGACAGAGCGCCATAGGTTGGCCATATGGCAGAGAGCCATGGGTTGGACATATGACAAAGCGCCATAGGTTGGCCATATGACAGAGCGCCATGGGTTGGCCATATGGCAGCGGGCCATGGGTTGGCCATGTGACAGAGCGCCATAGGTTGGCCATTTGGCAGAGGGCCATGGGTTGGCCATATGACAAAGCGCCATAGGTTGGCCATATGGCAGAGAGCCATGGGTTGGACATATGGCAGATTGCTATCAGTTGGCCATATGGCAGAGCGCCATAGGTTGGCCATATGGCAGAGCGCCATGGGTTGGCCATATGGCAGCGGGCCATGGGTTGGCCATGTGACAGAGCGCCATAGGTTGGCCATATGGCAGAGGGCCATGGGTTGGACATATGGCAGATTGCTATCAGTTGGCCATATGGCAGAGCGCCATAGGTTGGCCATATGGCAGAGCGCCATAGGTTGGCCATATGGCAGAGCGCCATGGGTTGGCCATATGGCAGCGGGCCATGGGTTGGCCATGTGACAGAGCGCCATAGGTTGGCCATATGACAGAGCGCCATGGGTTGGACATATGGCAGATTGCCCTCAGTTGGCGATATGGCAGAGCGCCATGGGTTCGAAAACTTTGCAAGGATATTGTTACGGTTCTGGTTTCCGGTATGTTATTTACGTTAACAGTTGTATTGTATGGGCAATGACGAAGCTCTTAACGCATGCAGTGGTTCACATGGATCGTTACTTTTATGACTGATACACATATTGTATGTGATTCAAAGGCCTACGCATATGAGGCTACTTCAAATGTCCCTATGATGTCGCGATATTGGTCGACTCAATCGTCCGTTTTCTGGGTCTGTCCGCATATCAATCGCCAGCTTGGCAGGGGAGGTATCCCACTCCTGATGACAACATACCTGCACCTCGCCTACGTCCTTGCGATGAGAGAGCTGCACGAGTCCAAACCAGAGAACGATTCCAGCGATTAAATTATGTGTCTCCTGATTTGTTTTCGATGAAGAACCTTTGCCTCGGTTCAATTATTGCAGGACCTGACTGCGCAGTATATACTGCTTTGTAATAGTTGTACACATCTGTTGGCCGGTGGATAGGTCCGTGGTGCGGCATTACATTTAATTACCAGCAATACCAATGCCACGCATTTCTGAGCTTTTACAACCAAAACAAGATCGTCAAGCATAGCTTGAGAAGAAAGACCAAAATCGGGGGGCGGGCGGGGGGGGGGGGGGGGGTGAGGGACGACTTGAATATGTTAGTACCAACGGCGACTACGGTCATGCAATATCGACGGGGTTATACGCCGAAGCGTGACCGCACCGTCCGTCATTTGGCATATCGAAGCTTCATAATGGGATTGGCCATGTTAAAGTGTGATTATTTCTTATATTCCACTAATATTCCATCAAATATGGATTCCTGCATTCATGTAGTCACAGCGATTTTTTACCATTTTAACGACACTAAAAATTGATTGGCCGATTACTCGAAAAACTCTCAGTATCCGGAAAAATGCGTTTCCGCCCCTCTCTGAAGAATCTTCTCAAACAAACAGCAGATATCTAGACCTAATATTAACGGAGTTGCGCGGGAAAACATGTTTCATGACCTTGACCTTGGATGCGTGAGCTTGATCAAAATAGTCGTCCGCGCCCGAGAAAATGAGAAATCCATTTTCCCGCCAAAATGCTCTCGTGCTCTCATGTTAACTTTGGCAATTTTTTGCGGAAAAAAATAATCGGGCGATATGCAAAACTTTAACATCACATACAAAGTACCGAAATACGTAAAGCGGGAAATAACTTTGAGCGTGATTAAATAGAAATTGTCAACGTTATAGCGACTTTCCGATTTCTGGTTCTATCTGTCAAGGCCGTGGGTATTCGTACAAGTCCGTTTACATAAGCTGGTTTGCTATTCGTACGGCACCAATCACGTGACCGCTATACGGCACTCGGTTCTATATAGATGTAGAAGTAATTTAATTCTTCACATAGACCAATAACACGGCAGGCTATTCATACGGCACTCGGCTCTATTTAAATAGAGATAAATAATTCTTCACGGAGACCAGAAATAAGGCAGACTATTCACACTCGACTGCAATTCCTCACTACGAATAACACGCCTTCATACGGCACTCGGCTCCGCGATAATTTGCACGTCATGTGACCATGTGCCGTACGAATAGTCACATGCCTTATTCACACGGACCCGCACGAAAGTCACATGGCTTATTCATACAGACCCGCACGAAAGTCACATGGCTTATTCATACAGACCCGTACGAATAGTCACATGGCTTATTCACACGGACCCGTACGAAAGTCACATGGCATATTCATACGGACCCGTAAGAATAGTCACATGGCTTATTCATAAGGACCCGTACAAGTAGCCACTTTAGCGGTCTTTCAATGGTTAAGCGAATTTCAAACAAAATCCTGTGACGGTAGAGTATCTACCTACATGACCCATCTACGAACTTAGTCTGACGATGGCCATTCCGACTTCCAGGCAGACGGACACACCGACATCAGACGAGAATCGAAGATATTCGTTTTAACAATCCGCACATTCCACAGGCAGAATGTTTTCTTAAAGATACTCTACCGTACGTTCTGCATTTTAGAGATACATTACAGACGGTGCGTTTGTAATACTGTTACAACGGAGACACTTTATTGATCAGTTGTGCTTATTAAGGATGTTTTCCCATTGCGCATCCTCTGCATTTGAAACGACAAAAATATAACAACAACAAAAAACAGAAATATTCTATAAAGAAGATTACTATTACGAAGACTTATTACGATAGTCACAATATATTGTTGATGACGCCCACGCCGAGTGCCCCACTCAGGTCACGTGACGCTTCCGGCTCACCAGCTTACAGATGGCATGTCTAAACCTGGCGCTCGTGGCGCAGTAGAGGAGGAAGTTGGCTGCGTAGTTGAGATGCGCCAGGGACGAGAGGACCGCCCAGATGAACATGCTACGTTCGTAGTAATCCGGGCGTCTCCTCTGCGGATGCTGACCCTCAACAAACATTACGTTGTAGAACACCAACCCAGGCAAGGTCAACGCCACGAAGGTGAAGGACAGTAACAAGGTCATCTGTGTGATACGTCGCTGTGTCCTTCTCTGTTTTTCTGTCTTTGTTGGGTTTCTTGGATTCTTTCCTGTCTCTCGTGTCTCTTTCAATGTATCGGGGGCATCAGTTTCATGTGCTTGAGGTGCAATGCGACAGAACGGCGGGAGGTTTGTGGTTACGATAGCCTGGTGTCGAATTGCGCTGGTTTGCGCCTCCTTTCTCTCGGTGAAGCTCGTGGCGACACTTGGGCTTGTAAAGCGATTCCTCACGTCGTCCGGGGCACAGTGCCTTAATGTCGCAACATCCAGTTCCATAGCGGTATTGTCCCCGGGGAATGAGGGTTCTTTGTATGTAACCATGTCAGTGTTACACCTGCTATGTTTGAACTGTCGAATGTATGTGGGGTGAGAGCGCGAGCCTTCTCGATCGTCGGGGCGGCATGCCCATACGGCCGTACCGCTCCATGCAGCTGGGTCAGCCGTGAAGCTCAACCCAGCCGGTGTCAGTGTACGGCTACCGCCGGTAGATCCCTCTCTACAGCTACCCCCAGTAGGTCCCCCTCTAGAACTGCCCCCAGTAGGCCACTTTCTACAACTGCCCCCGGTAGACCACTCCAACTCCACATTACGGCCTGTTCCAGCCATCTCCACATTACGGCCTGTTGCAGCCAACTCCACATTACGGCCTGTTGCAGCCAGCTCCACGTTACGGCCTGTTTCAGCCAGCTCCACATTACGGCCTGGTGCAGCCAGCTCCATGTTACGGCCTGTTCCAGCCATCTCCACATTACGGCCTGTTGGAGCCAGCTCCACATTGCGGCCTGTTGGAGCCAGCTCCACATTATCGCCTGGTGCAGCCAGCTCCACATTACGGCCTGTTGCAGCCAGCTCCACGTTACGGCCTGGTGCAGCCAGCTCCACATTACGGCCTGGTGCAGCCAGCTCCACATTGCGGCCTGTTGCAGCCAGCTCCGCATTGCGGCCTGTTGGAGCCAGCTCCACATTACGGCCTGGTGCAGCCTGCTCCGCATTACGGCCTGTTGCAGCCAGCTCCACATTACGGCCTGTTGGAGCCTGATGTACAGTGTTGCGTTTGGAGTGGATCTTGACGATGATAAAGCTGTTAGCGGCCATTATAATGCAAGTCGGGACGAGCACGTAGGTCGAGATGTCCACCCAAGGAAAGACCGCCATTTTATACTCCGTGATTTTTTGGGTGCGACCTACACAGCCGGTGCTGAACTCATTTACTTGGTCCGGGTTGGATATCAACCCCCCAAAGTCTTGCCAGTTGAGGATGCATGCCAGAAGCAGAAGACCCATGCTGACGATGACTCCGCTACGGAAGCTGCAGACCTTGTTGTGGCCGTAGGGCCGGCCCAGAACACAGGCCCGCTCCACCGAGATGGCCAGGATCATGAACACCGAGGTATGGGCCGACACGAAGACCAAACCTTCCATTAAATTACAGCTAATGATGAGACGCAGGTCCACGGCCCCAGAGGTCGCCGCGAAGGTCACCCAGAAGATGTTGACCGACAAGAGGTGCAGGGAGTCAGCGACACCCTGCACACACATGTAAACGTACATGGAGGAGCCACGAATCTTCTTGACTAAGACGCACAGAGACACGAGATTACCGACCACACCTAAGGTCATTATGGTCGGAAACAGACAGAGAATGTACAGAGATGTTGCTTTCACCCAGTTGACGCCCTCCACTGTGCTATTCTCATGGTCGGTGGCTTTGGTATCCATCTGGCTGGGCTGGTTGTGCCACAGAATCCACTCCCTAGCGTGTTGTATATGCGTTATCCGACTTTATTGAGTCTTTATTGGCGTCTCAACAACTACGCACCCGATATTTATTCAGCCTGTTTACCATTTACCTTAAAAGTGAAGTCTGGTTCAGTCTGGTGTAAGACTCTCCATCTACCCGTGTCCGAGACGTCTTTCTGGTGCCGTCGCCTCTCCCCCCCTTGCCTTCCTAGGAATCATCCCCTTCCCTGCGGTAGTAACTAACTTACCCACCGCACCCCCCGCCCCCTTGTTCGCTTTCCCGGCGAGCCCCTGATATATCCCCCTCCCCCCGCATCACTATTATCGCGGTATGTGGCAGAGGGGGGGGGGGGGTGCAGGAAAATTTTGACTATCGTTCGAAAGGTGGGGAGAGGGGTGAGTCAGTATCGGGTACTGGGGCGCAAGGACCCAGACCTCTTCAGACCCTCGA
Organism: Arenicola marina; assembly: GCA_964019135.1. NCBI lineage: Eukaryota > Metazoa > Annelida > Polychaeta > Arenicolidae > Arenicola > Arenicola marina. The sequence goes on along the minus strand of OZ025249.1, from coordinate 8,045,757 downwards.
TTTTGTGAGTGGTGATGGGAGTTTCCTTATGCGCCCGCGGCCGCGTCAAGGGGGGATCGGTGGCTTTATCTTCCTTCTCTTATGGTTGATGTCAACTATTATCCGTAATCCTGCCCTCGCCTTATTATCTCCGCATCTGCTCTTACCCCCTCCAACCCCACCCATCCATTCACACTCTTGCAGCTGTCATCGCCATAACTCGGATATCGGATAACTGTCCCTGCGATTAAACTGGGCGGCTAGGTAAAGATCTCTCTCTGGTGGGAAACGTCATTTACAATATGGCACATAATAGGCAAAAGCGAGGCGGCAAGGCGAGGAGAGGTGAGGCAACATCTGCGGAGAGCCATATACGATTAGCTGCGACCGGGTGGGGGTGGGGGGTGCTCGGAGAAACCGACTTTAACAGTGTATGTTCCCGTAACCCCCCCCCCCTAGATCTGCCCCTGAGCCCCCACCCCCACCCCCAGCAGCCACCTTCTGCGGCTTGATATTGTGCTCGCAGTCCTCGCGATACCTGGGGATCGGTTCACTAAGAGTTGCGAGATCTTGTTTGGTTGGTAGATATACATGCTTGGACCAGGAAAATAAAGCCACCACCGTTGCCTTTTTTATATCAGAAGTAGTGCACCCCCTTCTCCCTTTTAAAGTTATTTGCCCAGGAACCAATAGTATGATTAGGAAACGCTACTTAATTACAGTACAGTGGATTAGTCTAATTTAGCCTATGTGGTGTTTTAATCTGACAGGCCAGGCCTCAAGGGGGGGGGGGATTGTTCGAAGGTCGCGCCGCCCTGTGCGAGTGGTTATGTAGACCGAGGTTCCATCCTTCCTAAAGGACGGATTACCACGTGCGACTGTCTCCCCTGTGACTCGATATCACCATATAGGTTATAGCGTCTTTCTCACGTCAGCCAGGCAAGCCATCATGTTTCCTTCAATTCACGTCTTTGGTTTCCTTCTCTTACCATATGCATTCAGGTCAAAAATGCGTTCCCAACCAAAGCCAGGTATTTCAGTTGCTAACTTTGTCTTTATACTTGGGACACAACACTCGTTGTGATATCTGCGTTATATTTGCAGAAGAAGCCTGTGAAGCGATCAGATGTAACTTTCAAACGACCAGAGGGGATGCATCGAGAGCTATGGGGCCTCTTGTGGACAGACAGCCGGTGAGTATGGGACGGGCCTAGAGCTATGGGGCCTACTGAGGACAGACAGCCAGTGAGTATAGGGCGGACCTAGAGCTTTGGGGCCTGCTGTGGGCAGACAGCCGGTGCGCATGTGGCGGGCCTAAAGTTATGGGGCCTGCTGAGGGCCGAAAGGCCAGTGAGTATGGGGCGGGCCTAGAGCTATGGGGCCTGCTGCGGACAGACAGTCGGTGAGTATAGGGCGGGCCTAGAGCTATATGGCCTACTGTGGACAGACAACCGGTGCGCATGGGGCCTGCTGAGGGCCGACAACCGGTGGGTAAGGGGCGGGCATAGAGCTGTGGGGCCTCTTGTTGACAGACAACCGGTGGTTAAGGGGCGGGCGAAGAGCTATGGTGCCTCTTGTTGACAGATAACCGGTGGGTAAGGGGCGGGCATAGAGCTATGGGGCCTCTTGTTGACAGACAACCGGTGGGTAAGGGGCGGGCATAGGGCTATGGGGCCTCTTGTTGACAGACAGCCGGTGATTATGGGGCGGGCCTAGAACTATGGGGCCTCTCGTTGACAGATAGCCGGTGAGTATGGGGCGTGCCTAGAGCTATGAGGCCTCCTGAGGACAGACAGCCGGTGATAATGGGGCGGGCCTAGAGCTATGAGGCCTGCTGAGGACAGACAGCCGGTGAGTTTGCGCATTGTATCGTTGGAGCGCATTGTATTGAATCAGGATCCTTTCTCGAAAAGTGATAACCAGTAGCTCAGCTTTTAGACCTCGACATTGTGCCGTGGATTATTATTCGATACCTGGTTACAAGGAGGACCATACATCAATCAACCACACTCCATAAGATGGTGGGGCGGGTGGGGTACTTCGACTCAATGTAGTATGTGACCGAAAGGATAATATAACAGAACAGTTATGTTATATAATTGTGTTACGTTTCATCATTCATTAGGCTTTCCAGAGACGCCCCTCCTCTTATCCCGACTGACACTCATCAGGGCTACAAACAGATGAAGGCTAAGATTGGCCAGAGCAGAGTTCGACCTTGGAAGTGGATGCCTTTCACTAACCCGGCCAGGAAGGTAAGTATGGTGGAGGGAGCCTGTTTAAACGAGGTTTGCTGTTACATGTATCTTTGGTACAGTACATTTCGTTTCATGGTTAATCTGTGTGAGCAGATTAGCACTGTGCTTGTCAGCTATCACCTACATATTCCTTAAAGTCATGGCTGATCAAAACGTACAATATACAATTATATTTTTCAATCAATCTGTGCATACACTATACACTCAGATACAAAACGTTGTCCTGCTTCGATGAAACCCGCAGGGGCTTTTCAGTTTGAATGATAGATTTGTTTCTTTCTAGGACGGGGCCGTCTTCAAACACTGGCGACGTCTTGCCGACGAGGGCAAAGATTATCCCTTTGCTCGATTTAACAAGGTATTTCACGCGTACACTCTTTCTATCTATCAACCTTAAAACGTTATACGAAACAACCATAAACACGAGATTGCGTCACCCGTAGGGTGAAAATGACGTAAAATATAAAATCCGGATTAGGTCATCGGCCCACTACAATGGCCTTGACCTTAATAATTGACTTGATTGACTTTATTTGTGACGTATTGAGCCCCTCAGATCCAGATTTGACACCTAAGATACAGATTGACCCCTCAGATCTATATTTGGAATATTTGATACCTCAGATCCATATTGACCCCTCAACTCCGGCAGCTCTAAAACTATCGCTATAGTGAGCATCCTCTCAATTGTTGGCCCCATCCCCAAAGTAAAATCATTCCTTAGTTTCTCCCAGGCTCAACGATCTCACTCGGTGGACAGGTAAAACAAAACTGTCCGTTTATTTACTTTCGGTCTACATTTCTAGTTTCTACATTCCTACCATGCACATTCATAGCAACCAACTGAATCATCCCACCACCCCAGCTTGAACCCCACCCCCCTCCCCCGCCCCGCCCCCCACAACAGTATGCCTACACTGGCACCGCGATCAGTGACACCGCGCGCGACAGTAAAGATCCTCGCTGTAGTGTTAAGATAAGATTAGCGAGGCGCGCTGTGTTGACATCCCCGATAAGCCAAGTGACGAGTCTCCGGCGACACATCATGGATGTCGACCAGCTGTTTTTAATAGTTAATAGCTCTCGTAGGGTCCTATGTTAAAGTTTAGCAATTTTTTGCAGACAAACTAATTAGGCGATTTGCAAAATTCAAAGACGTGATACAAGTTACCGACGGGCTCAATACGTGACATAATGTACAGCGTCATTAAATGAACACTGTGAACGTTATAGCGACTTTCCCCGATTTTTGGTCCTATCTACCAATGGTTAAGGAAAAAAACAAAGAATTCCTGTGACCTTGATCTTTGACGTACATACCCCGCTAACGAACTTGACCGAGATATGTCGAATACCTATCCATGGGTAAAGTTACAGAACAAAATGTTGCGTTTTGCGACCTACAGAGCGCGCACACACACACACACAGACAAACGAACGAAGTGATAGATGCCGTAAAATATGCCGTAAAATCAAAGATTTTACGTCATAAAAATGAAGGAGACGACAGACAACCATTGGACCACGATGGACAACACATTGATCGCCCAACTAGGAGGACTTGTTGGTCTGCTCGTTAAGATAATGAACGCTAGTGCCTTACAATGTTCCCAGTTGCCCGTTCTATCAGGTAGACGTGTCTGTTTCCGTCTGTCGACATACCGAGGTTCTCGGACCTGGAGTAGTTTTCTTAAATATGATAAATGAACGCTAGTGCCCTACCATGTTCCCAGTGGTCCGTTTCGTGATGTAGACGTGTCTGTTTCAGTCTGTCGACATACCAACGTTCTCGGACCTGGAGTACCAGCAACACCTTCACGACGAAGCCTGGACGCGTCAGGAGACGGACCACCTGTTTGAGCTGGGGAGGCGCTTCGACTTGCGTTTCGTCATCATGCACGACCGCTGGGACACCGTCAGCTTCTCCAACCGGAGCATCGAGGACATGAAGGAACGATACTACAGCATCTACAACACATTGACCAAGGTTAGCTTTCAATTTCAGTGCCTCGATATCCTCACCAATCGCAACTGGTTAGGTGGTATATATATTCTCTTCTTGGTAAGTTATCTTTAATTAAATAGGGAAATTAAACACAGTAAGGCCGTGTTGTTTTCCCATTGAATGTACATTCCGAAAGGTTATTTTCCGATAATAATGTTTTTATTTTATCGCCCATTCAGACCTCTCTATTATCTTTCATTGACATTTGTGGTTCTATATAGATTTAGTCAAACAACACTTACCCGGTGATTGGTTTTGTCGTTCACAGGTACGCGCTCCGCATGGGACGGATGCCAAAATCCGAGGCTTCGATGCCGACCACGAGAGGCGACGGAAGGATCAGCTCAGCAAACTGTTCAACAGGACTACAGAACAGGTGCGCTAACCCTTTCCCACAGTCTCGTGTAGTGTAACGCAATATAGACCGATTGAGAAACCAGTTTTCGCTGTTGGGCGCCATTATGGCAACCACCCGACTCTGCCAGGCCATTATGGCAACCACCCGACTCTGCCAGTCCATTATAGCAGCCACCCGACTCTGCCAGGCCATTATGGCAACCACCCGACTCTGCTAGGCCATTATGGCAACCACCCGACTCTGCCAGGCCATTATGGCAACCACCCGACTCTGCCAGGCCATTATGGCAACCACCCACTCTGCCAGGCCATTATGGCAACCACCCGACTCTGCCAGGCCATTATGGCAACCACCCGACTCTGCCAGGCCATTATGGCAACCACCCGACTCTGCCAGGCCGTTATGGCAACCACCAACTCTGCCGGGCCATTATGGCAACCACCGACTCTGCCAGGTCATTATGGCAACCACCGACTCTGCCAGGCCATTATGGCAACCACGGACTCTGCCAGGCCATTATGGCAACCACCCGACTCTGCCAGGCCATTATGGCAACCAGCCGAATCTGCCAGGCCATTATGGCAACCAGCCGACTCTGCCAGGCCATTATGGCAACCAGCCGACTGCCAGGCCATTATGGCAACCAGCCGACTCTGCCAGGCCATTATGGCAACCACTAACTCTGCCGGGCCATTATGGCAACCACCGACTCTGCCAGGTCATTATGGCAACCACCGACTCTGCCAGGCCATTATGGCAACCAGCCGACTCTGCCAGGCCATTATGGCAACCAGCCGACTCTGCCAGGCCATTATGGCAACCAGCCGACTCTGCCAGGCCATTATGGCAGCCCAAAAAAACCATGTATGGAAAGGTCCTCACTCCGCAGTGTCAATCCAGTGTCGCATGAATGCTCATAAATATTTATTTTTTTCATTTTTTATATATATATATATTTTTTTTAATGTTCAAGTCTTAACTTATGAGTGTGTTAATGAAGACGTGAGCTGGTTGTGACATGTGACCGCCAGATCGAGGAGGAGGAGTACTTGGTGTCGGAGCTGAAGAAGATCGAGCAGCGGAAGAAGGAGCGCGAGAAGAAGACGCAGGACCTGCAGAAGCTGATCACGGCGGCCGACAGCAGCATGGAGGCGCGCCGCTCCGAGCGCAAGGCCACCAAGAAGAAGATGCCGCTCCAGCACAAGCTCATCATGGACAAGCACGTGCGTAGGATGGGGTGTGTCGGGGAAAACGGAGGGGAGGGGCAGGCTTGGAGGGGGGGGGGGTTGGACCGGATGGTGTTAAGCGCACTCAGGCTGGGGGGGGGGGGGGAGATGGACCGGATAGTTGTGGGGGGGTGTGTGGTTCACAGGTTGGTGGGCTGGGTTTGTGGTAAGACATATACTCTATTCAGCTTACGTGTCGTGAGTCGTAGAAAGCATGAACACGACAGTCCTGGTGGCGTGGTCGGCGTGGTCGCTATGCTTCTGGTTAAAAATGTACAGAAACATGATAAGGATATTAAGGATTCACTGACTAAATTTGTTTCCCGATTTACGCTTCCTGTCACGAACGCAAATCGCGAACTTGGAATAATTATGTTTTGATGTACTGTTCGCTAAGTGCTCTGGAGTGGGGCTACACGAGACCAAACCTCTGTCACTGGAGATGTGCTTTCAGATCACACCGGAAGGGACGAGCATCAAGTTCCCGGACTTCAAGCAGTCTGGCGTGACTCTCCGGAGTCAAAGGGTCAGTGCTCGGGCCGTCGCCTGACAACAACACACACATGTGCTGGATCGCTTGATCCGTTTAGCTTTAGTCAAGCGAGTTATTTTGTTCATGCGACGTTATGCTTGATTTTACCAAGTTTTATGAGCCGAAGATTCTTTTGTCTTCCATCACATGTTTCGCAAAGAGTATGGGGTTACCCCCGGGGACATGGCTCCAGTGGTTAAAGCGTCCTGAATATACAACCAACCAACCAATCACATGTCTGTTTAATCTTGATATGCATGACTTATTGGCCAAATATGTCATTATCATATTGTAGATTTACTGTGGCAATAAAGCAATGCAAATTAAATAAACTACTCGGTATATTAAAACTATCGAAGCATTAGGGTGCGGCATATGAAATGAATAGTTAACCGATTGTAAATTGTAAAACAAAATAGGGCGATAAGGTTGTCGCTTTTATTTTGTGTTTTGGAGTCTGGTATGAGCTGTGAGGCTCTGGGCCGTGTTGCCCAACTCCCACCTGTGCTTCGTCTCAAACTCCGTCCATCGTTATTAGATCAGTACATTGATCAATCCCTAGAATAACACGCTATTCTGTTCTTCATTTATCTCCGCAGATGAAGCTACCAGCTTCGGTAGGCCAGAAGAAGTCTAAGGCGATAGAACAAGTGTTAGACGAACTAGGTTTGGGTAGGTATTAGTCTAATCTGGTATTGGTTTGGGTAGGTATTAGTCTAACTCCTATAAATGAGGGAGACAGACTGCTGTAATGGGCCTCGTCAGCAGACTTTTATGTGCGCCCACGTGTCCCATTCTTCTATATTTATCCTGAATCTATTATTCGCAAGTCGTGATGACCCGGTTTCGGAAACACGATGTGCGCGTCATCAATTACATATATGACTTATATAACGCCAGGGGTCAAAACTTCATGATGTGTGTGCTTTGGTGTGCTTCCCTGCGTCGGACTTATATATATTGACACTCTCCATTGCAGAAGTTAACCCCATGCCGACAGAGAACATTGTGAGTGACTTTAACGACCTGCGGCAAGACGTGGTTTTGTTGTATGAGCTCAAGTTGGCGCTGGCCAACTGTGAGTACGAGCTGCAGACTCTGCGACACCGCTTCGAGACGCTGGCCCCCGGCCGTGTGAGCAAGGTAGGCACGGGATTGTGTTACGATGAGTCTGTATCGTCTTGTTCCTTTAACAAACAGAGCATCGACCAGACGTCCTTCCTCTCCATACACCTTAGACTTAGACATGGTTCCGTGGGTAAGTTGCCTCTTTCTGACAATATTGTGCCCTAAGGTGGCCTAAACCAAATCCCGTGCTTGACTTCAGCTCGACAGGTGTCTGGTTGGACTCCACGCCCGAGTAGCCATGACCCAAGCAAACGAGCCGATTCATAAGCTTTGGAAGACGATTATTAGTGTCAACCGCTTTGAAGCAGCTTCTGTTTGGACAATGTTATTCAGATTAATGTTTATGAGATAACATGTGCAATCCGGCCTCTGATCCTGTCTTCCAGATGCCGGATATGGTTGTGTCCCCCGGCGTGCTCCAGACTCCAGGGGCGTCCGGGGATTTCAAATCCGAGGCCTCCCCGTCCAAAGCGAAGAGTCTGTCTGAGTCCATCGATGTCGTCACTACCCCCACCGGCCCGCCTAACCCCCTCCGAGAGGTAGGTATCAGTCGTCACTACCCCCACCGGCCCGCCTAAACCCCTCCGAGAGGTAGGTACCAGTCATCACTGCCCCCACTGGCCCGCCTAACCCCCTCCGAGAGGTAGGTACCAGTCGTCACTGCCCCCACCGGCCCGCCTAACCCCCTCCGAGAGGTAGGTATCAGTCATCACTACCGCCACCGGCCCGCCTAACCCCCTCCGAGAGGTAGGTACCAGTCATCACTACCCCCACCGGCCCGCCTAACCCCCTCCGAGAGGTAGGTATCAGTCGTCACTACCCCCACCGGCCCGCCTAACCCCCTCCGAGAGGTAGGTATCAGTCGTCACTACCCCCACCGGCCCGCCTAACCCCCTCCGAGAGGTAGGTACCAGTCGTCACTGCCCCCACCGGCCCGCCTAACCCCCTCCGAGAGGTAGGTACCAGTCATCACTACCCCCACCGGCCCGCCTAACCCCCTCCGAGAGGTAGGTATCAGTCGTCACTACCCCCACCGGCCCGCCTAACCCCCTCCGAGAGGTAGGTATCAGTCGTCACTACCCCCACCGGCCCGCCTAACCCCCTCCGAGAGGTAGGTATCAGTCATCACTACCCCACCGGCCCGCCTAACCCCCTCCGAGAGGTAGGTACCAGTCGTCACTACCCCCATCGGCCCGCCTAACCCCCTCCGAGAGGTAGGTATCAGTCGTCACTACCCCCACCGGCCCGCCTAACCCCCTCCGAGAGGTAGGTACCAGTCGTCACTGCCCCCACCGGCCCGCCTAACCCCCTCCGAGAGGTAGGTACCAGTCATCACTACCCCCACCGGCCCGCCTAACCCCCTCCGAGAGGTAGGTATCAGTCGTCACTACCCCCACCGGCCCGCCTAACCCCCTCCGAGAGGTAGGTACCAGTCGTCACTGCCCCCACCGGCCCGCCTAACCCCCTCCGAGAGGTAGGTACCAGTCATCACTACCCCCACCGGCCCGCCTAACCCCCTCCGAGAGGTAGGTATCAGTCATCACTACCCCCACCGGCCCGCCTAACCCCCTCCGAGAGGTAGGTAGCAGTCATCACTACCCCCGCCGGCCCGCCTAACCCCCTCCGAGAGGTAGGTACCAGTCAGCACTACCCCCGCCGGCCCGCCTAACCCCCTCCGAGAGGTAGCTATCAGTCATCACTACCCCCACCGGCCCGCCTAACCCCCTCCGAGAGGTAGGTACCAGTCGTCACTGCCCCCACCGGCCCGCCTAACCCCCTCCGAGAGGTAGGTACCAGTCGTCACTGCCCCCACCGGCCCGCCTAACCCCATCCGAGAGGTAGGTATCAGTCATCACTACCCCCACCGGCCCGCCTAACCCCCTCCGAGAGGTAGGTATCAGTCATCACTTCCCCCGCCGGCCCGCCTAACCCCCTCCGAGAGGTAGGTACCAGTCGTCACTGCCCCCACCGGCCCGCCTAACCCCCTCCGAGAGGTAGGTATCAGTCACCACTTCCCCCCCGGCCCGCCTAACCCCCTCCGAGAGGTAGGTATTAGTCGTCACTGCACCCACCGGCCCGCCTAACCCCCTCCGAGAGGTAGGTATCAGTCATCACTACCCCCACCGGCCCGCCTAACCCCCTCCGAGAGGTAGGTATCAGTCATCACTTCCCCCGCCGGCCCGCCTAACCCCCTCCGAGAGGTAGGTACCAGTCGTCAGTACCCCCACCAGCCCGCCTAACCACCTCTGAGAGGTAGGTATCAGTCATCACTACCCCCACCGGCCCGCCTAACCCCCACCGAGAGGTAGGTATCAGTCATCACTTCCCCCGCCGGCCCGCCTAAGCCCCTCCGAGAGGTAGGTATCAGTCATCACTACCCCCGCCGGCCCGCCTAACCCCCTCCGAGAGGTAGGTATCAGTCATCACTTCCCCCGCCGGCCCGCCTAACGCCCTCCGAGAGGTAGGTATCAGTCATCACTACCCCCACCGGCCCGCCTAACCCCCTCCGAGAGGTAGGTATCAGTCATCACTACCCCCGCCGGCCCGCCTAACCCCCTCCGAGAGGTAGGTATCAGTCATCACTTCCCCCGCCGGCCCGCCTAACCCCCTCCGAGAGGTAGGTATCAGTCGTCACTGCCCCCACCGGCCCGCCTAACCCCCTCCGAGAGGTAGGTATCAGTCGTCACTACCCCCACCGGCCCGCCTAACCCCCTCCGAGAGGTAGGTATCAGTCGTCACTGCCCCCACCGGCCCGCCTAACCCCCTCCGAGAGGTAGGTACCAGTCGTCACTGCCCCCACCGGCCCGCCTAACCACCTCCGAGAGGTAGGTATCAGTCGTCACTGCCCCCACCGGCCCGCCTAACCCCCTCCGAGAGGTAGGTACCAGTCGTCACTGCCCCCACCGGCCCGCCTAACCCCCTCCGAGAGGTAGGTATCAGTCATCACTTCCCCCGCCGGCCCGCCTAACCCCCTCCGAGAGGTAGGTACCAGTCGTCACTGCCCCCACCGGCCCGCCTGACCCCCTCCGAGAGGTAGGTACCAGTCGTCACTACCCCCACCGGCCCGCCTAACCCCCTCCGAGAGGTAGGTATCAGTCATCACTACCCCCACCGGCCCGCCTAACCACCTCCGAGAGGTAGGTATCAGTCATCACTACCCCCACCGGCCCGCCTAACCCCCTCCGAGAGGTAGGTATCAGTCATCACTACCCCCACCGGCCCGCCTAACCCCCTCCGAGAGGTAGGTATCAGTCATCACTTCCCCCGCCGGCCCGCCTAACCCCCTCCGAGAGGTAGGTATCAGTCATCACTACCCCCGCCGGCCCGCCTAACCCCCTCCGAGAGGTAGGTATCAGTCATAACTTCCCCCGCCGGCCCGCCTAACCCCCCTCGAGAGGTAGGTACCAGTCGTCACTACCCCCACCGGCCCGCCTAACCCCCTCCGAGAGGTAGGTATCAGTCATCACTACCCCCGCCGGCCCGCCTAACCCCCTCCGAGCGGTAGGTATCAGTCATCACTTCCCCCGCCGGCCCGCCTAACCACCTCCGAGAGGTAGGTATCAGTCATCACTACCGCCACCGGCCCGCCTAACCCCCTCCGAGAGGTAGGTATCAGTCATCACTACCGCCACCGGCCCGCCTAACCCCCTCCGAGAGGTAGGTATCAGTCATCACTACCCCCACCGGCCCGCCTAACCCCCACCAAGAGGTAGGTATCAGCCGCATCACTTTTCTGATTACCGGTAACCAAAAAGTAAGGTTGAGTGGTGCCTCCCTCTGGTGACCGTGTTCGTCACAATGTCCTTATGCGTCAGCGTTTAATTACAATGGTGAATGTAAATGTATCTGGTAGACTAATGTGTATGCAAAATGTCTCATTATGATACAACAGCTGTAATACAACTGTAGCATTCAAATGGTGTCCTTATCCGGAATGTCTAACGGGAGAACCCTGTTCTTGTCTTACAGAAAAAGAGAAAGGCGGCTTTGGAGCAGAGCAACATTCTGAAAAAACTCAAGTTAAAAATGTGAAGACTTGTGATAATCTCATCTCACAGTTCCAAGTGCAAGTGGATTTGGAGAATGCGGGAATTCACATTCAGAAGCAGACGACATCGTCGAGCAGACGATGTTCTGGTCTTGTCGTCGACCAGCTTCAAACTTCATGAATCCAAATGACAGCACCCACTTCATCGGAATTGCTTCACATATACCTTGTTTTTTGGTGGTATTTCAGTGGTGTTCCTATACCAATAAGCGGTGTGTATGGGGGGTGGGGGGGTGGCGTGTCTCCATACCTATTGTGCTACTGACCTTAACACCCCGTGGCACCCTGATAACGCGCTATGTGTGGTTGTCCCGCCGCACGGCCACTTCCTTGGTTCACCCACTATCTGGCTCGTTTATGACACCCCGTCTGTACCGGGTAGTGTCCGAGCCACCTCTCTGTACCTGGTAGTGTCCGCGCCTCTGTGTACCGGGTAGTGTCCGGGCCTCCTCTCTGTATAGGTAGTGTCGGGGCCTCCTCTGTACCGAGTAGTGTCCGGGCCTCCTCTCTGTATAGGGTAGTGTCCGGGCCTCCTCTGTACCGGGTAGTGTCTGGGCCTCCGCTCTGTACCGGGTAGTGTCCGGGCCTCCTCTCTGTACTGGGTAATATCCGGGCATCCTCTCTGTACCGGGTAGTGTCTGGGCCTCCTCTCTGTACTGGGTAGTGTCCGGGCATCCTGACTGTACCGGGTAGTGTCCGGGCCTCCTCTCTGTAACGGGTAATGTCCGGACCTCCTCTCTGTACTGGGTAGTGTCCGGGCATCCTGACTGTACCGCGTAGTGTCCGGGCCTCCTCTCTGTTCCGGGTAGTGTCTAGGCCTCTGTACCGGGTAGTGTCCGGGCCTCCACTCTGTAACGGGTAATGTCCGGACCTCCTCTCTGTACCGGGTAGTGTCCGGGCCTCCTCTCTGTAACGGGTAATGTCCGGACCTCCTCTCTGTACTGGGTAGTGTCCGGGCATCCTGACTGTACCGGGTAGTGTCCGGGCCTCCTCTCTGTAACGGGTAATGTCCGGACCTCCTCTCTGTACTGGGTAGTGTCCGGGCATTCTGGCTGTACCGGGTAATGTCCGGGCCTCCTCATTGTACCGGGTAGTGTCCGGGCCTCCTCTCTGTACCGGGTAGTGTCCTGGCATCCTCACTGTACCGGGTAGTGTCCGAGCCTCCTCTCTGTACCGGGTAATGTCCGGGCCTCCTCTCTGTAACGGGTAATGTCCGGGCTTCCTCACTGTACCGGGTAGTGTCCGGGCCTCCTCTCTGTACCGGGTAGTGTCCGGGCCTCCTCACTGTACCGGGTAGTGTCCGGGCCTCCTCTCTGTTCCGGGTAGTGTCCGGGCCTCCTCACTGTACCGGGTAGTGTCCGGGCCTCCTCTCTGTAACGGGTAATGTCCGGGCCTCCTCACTGTACCGGGTAATGTCCGGGCCTACTCTCTGTAACGGGTAGTGTCCGGGCCTCCTCTCTGTACCGGGTAATGTCCGGGCCTCCTCACTGTACCGGGTAATGTCCGGGCCTCCTCACTGTACCGGGTAGTGTCCGGGCCTCCTCTCTGTACCGGGTAGTGTCCGGGCCTCCTCTCTGTACCGGGTAATGTCCTGGCATCCTCACTGTACCGGGTAGAGTCCGGGCCTCCTCTCTGTACCGGGTAGTGTCCGGGCCTCCTCTCTGTAACGGGTAATGTCCGGGCCTCCTCACTGTACCGGGTAGTGTCTGGGCCTCCTCTCTGTACCGGGTAGTGTCCGGGCCTTCTCTGTACCGGGTAGTGTCCGGGCCTCCTCTCTGTACCGGGTAGTGTCCGGGCCTCCTCTCTGTACCGGGTAGTGTCCGGGCCTCCTCTCTGTACCGGGTAATGTCCTGGCATCCTCACTGTACCGGGTAGTATCTGGGCCTCTTCTCTGTACCGGGTAGTGTCCGGGCCTCCTCTGTACCGGGTAGTGTCCGGGCCTCCTCTCTGTACCGGGTAGTGTCCGGGCCTCCTCTCTGTACCGGGTAGTGTCCGGGCCTCCTCTCTGTACCGGGTAGTGTCCGGGCCTCCTCTCTGCATAGGGTAGTGTCCGGGCCTCCTCTTTGTACCGGGTAGTGTCCGGGCCTCCTCTCTGTAACGGGTAGTGTCCGGGCCTCCTCTCTGTACCGGGTAGTGTCCAGGCCTCCTCTCTGTACCGGGTGGTGTCCGGGCCTCCTCTCTGTACCGGGTAGTGTCCGGGCCTCCTCTCTGTACCGGGTAGTGTCCGGGCCTCCTCTCTGCATAGGGTAGTGTCCGGGCCTCCTCTCTGTACCGGGTAGTGTCCGGGCCTCCTCTCTGTAACGGGTAATGTCCGGGCCTCCTCACTGTACCGGGTAGTGTCCGGGCCTCCTCACTGTACCGGGTAGTGTCCGGGCCTCCTCTCTGTACCGGGTGGTGTCCGGGCCTCCTCTCTGTACCGAGTAGTGTCCGGGCCTCCTCTCTGTACCGGGTAGTGTCCGGGCCTCCCTGTGTACCGGGTAGTGTCCGGGCCTCCTCTGTACCGGGTAGTGTCTGGACCTCCTCTCTGTACCGGGTAGTGTCCGGGCCTCCTCTCTGTACCGGGTAGTGTCCGGGCTCCTCTCTGTACCGGGTAGTGTCCGGGCCTCCTCTCTGTACCGGGTAGTGTCCGGCTCTGTACCGGGTAGTGTCCGGGCCTCCTCTCGGTACCGGGTAGTGTCCGGGCCTCCTCTCTGTACCGGGTAGTGTCCGGCTCTGTACCGGGTAGTGTCCGGGCCTCCTCTCTGTACCGGGTAGTGTCCGGGCCCTTCTCTCTGTACCGGGTAGTGTCCGGACCTCCTCTCTGTACCGGGTAATGTCCGGCCCTCCTCTCTGTACCGGGTAATGTCTGGGCCTCCTCGCTGTACCGGGTAGTGTCCGGGCCTCCTCTCTGTACCGGGTAGTGTCCGGGCCTCCTCTCTGTACCGGGTAGTGTCCGGGCCTCCTCTCTGTACCGGGTAGTGTCCGGGCCCTTCTCTCTGTACCGGGTAGTGTCCGGACCTCCTCTCTGTACCGGGTAATGTCCGGCCCTCCTCTCTGTACCGGGTAATGTCTGGGCCTCCTCGCTGCACCGGGTAGTGTCCGGGCCTCCTCGCTGTACCGGGTAGTGTCCGGGCCTCCTCTCTGTACCGGGTAGTGTCCGGGCCTCCTCTCTGTACCGGGTAGTGTCCGGGCCTCCTCTCTGTACCGGGTAATGTCTGGGCCTCCTCGCTGTACCGGGTAGTGTCCGGACCTCCTCTCTGTACCTTGGTAGTGTCCGGGCTTCCTCTCTGTACCGGGTAGTGTCCGGGCCTCCTCTCTGTACCGGGTAGTGTCCGGGCCCTTCTCTCTGTACCGGGTAGTGTCCGGACCTCCTCTCTGTACCGGGTAATGTCCGGCCCTCCTCTCTGTACCGGGTAATGTCTGGGCCTCCTCGCTGCACCGGGTAGTGTCCGGGCCTCCTCGCTGTACCGGGTAGTGTCCGGGCCTCCTCTCTGTACCGGGTAGTGTCCGGGCCTCCTCTCTGTACCGGGTAGTGTCCGGGCCTCCTCTCTGTACCGGGTAGTGTCCGGGCCCTTCTCTCTGTACCGGGTAATGTCTGGGCCTCCTCGCTGTACCGGGTAGTGTCCGGGCCTCCTCGCTGTACCGGGTAGTGTCCTGGCCTCCTCTCTGTACCGGGTAGTGTCCGGGCCTCCTCTCTGTACCGGGTAGTGTCCGGGCCTCCTCTCTGTACCGGGTAATGTCTGGGCCTCCTCGCTGTACCGGGTAGTGTCCGGGCCTCCTCGCTGTACCGGGTAGTGTCCGGGCCTCCTCTCTGTACCGGGTAATATCCGGGCCTCCTTTCGCCCGGACTCATCCACGCCGCAGCCACTGTAACCATCACGGTGCAAGCGAGTCCCTCACTGTCGGCCCAGGATGACGTCAGTCAGGCGATCGCTTAAGTGAATGTCTCTGTGCATTATTAGCTTTAAGGTCTTCGCCTGCTTCTGTATAAGTGGCCATGCGACTGTGTTCAAGTGTTGGTGTGAATGTGACTGTTTAACTCTCAGCGAAGTATGTATGAATCACAATAAATTGGATAAACACAAAGCTTTGGACGTTCGTGAGTTCCGGGCCCGTATTCATGATCCATACTAAAGTTAATGCTACGCAAATCTTTTTTATTGTAAATCTGGAGATTTTTTTCAGCGATGAACAGAAACTGTGGAGAAGATTTCAAACTGCCGTCATAGCCTACAAAACACATGAAGTGTTATTTTAACTTTGGCGTTTTTTTGGGTGATAATGCATTTGGTCAGTGAAACTTTCCTTAGCGGTAAGAAGGTTTGCACTACGGAGGGTAAATCATGCAAATACTGGAAATTGATCTTTCTAGATTTCCGGTACGTACGATACGAGGCTCCTCCTGGCCCAGTAACACCCACCTATTGCAGGGTCCGGCTCCTGCATATACATTCATCAAAGACCTCGCTCTTCGTTTGATCTGGTCCATACTATACACTACGATATATCACATAGGTAACACACCTAAATAATCACAGGCTTGTCTGTCTGAAAGTCTTTATTATGATATATATAATGTATGTACACCTTTAGGCCACGGATACAAGCTCTGTCCTAGTAACATTCACAGGCTCAGTCATGGCGCAATCAACCGTTTATTTTCCAACATTATAGGTGTTATTAAAATATTGTGGTTGTTCAATAATATTTTATCTACACAATAACTCTAGGAATGCAGGCGATAAGATACAATTTACGTAACGTCTGCCCAGTAATTAAATTCATGCCATAGAGCGAAAAAGTAAAACTTGTAACCTAAGCTGTCTAGATATAGCTGCAATTCTGAAATACTGTATTATGAATGTTCGTTCAATTCTCAAGAATTTAACGAGAGAATAACTGCGCCATAGCCATTAAAGTGGACACCTACAGGAAGGCCATTGATACAACCTAGCAGCATCCAACTGAAAGGATAACAGTCGGGTCTTACATTATCTAATGAACGTGCCTGTCGTATCGGCTATCGTAGGGCAAAATGATCTTGTACCCAGTCCAACAACATAAAATGCAACTAGGAGATGAAACCTATATATACCGATGATGATACACATCCCTACGTTGAGACTCATTTAAATCAGTAATACGATAATATTTTATAAATACTGAAGCCGACGGAAGACTATATATCGTGTAATATAAATTGTACGCAAGCACGTACCATCATTAACATTATTGGGGCGATATATTTCAATAATAAAACAAAATATACTTCGAAATATGGTTTGGTATTAGTATTATTTGGTATAAAGTTGCGATGCAAAAGGCACAATATAGC
Organism: Arenicola marina; assembly: GCA_964019135.1. Lineage (NCBI taxonomy): Eukaryota > Metazoa > Annelida > Polychaeta > Arenicolidae > Arenicola > Arenicola marina. Next base: position 8,028,909 of record OZ025249.1, on the reverse strand, counting down.
TAGAGAGGATCTGGCACGTCTGCTTTTGTCCTTACATAAAGGGAACATGAAATACACCTTCTTACATATACACTGCTACTGCCATCATGTCTCACTCTACCCGGCAAGTGTTCGAGACAAGGTAGACAAATTCTGATCATATTTATTTTGAAAACACAGCGTTGAAAAATCTAGAATAGTCAAAATGATTAATCGAATTTAACACTCCTTGCGGTTTCCTCCATTTTGGTAGCCTATACCGCAGCCTGTCCTCGTGAACCGCAATATTAAACCACGTTTGCAATGCACGTGATTTCCTAGAAAAATTCGTGTGAACATTATCACGTTACCAAGGAAGAGATATATGGGTCAAACCCTGCTTCAATCTTGGCTTGTCATCATGCGAGCAACAGCCGGGCGCGGTCCTCGTTCTGACTCAGAGGCTGGGGGGTGCGGAACAGATGGCCCCACGCGGTCGGGTCTCAACGTTCACCCATCTTTCCTTCCTCATAGAGTTTGTAGACAAGCTGATAAAGCCAAGAAACGTTAGGTGACACACGTTAGAAGAACATCAGTTTAACACTATTGTATGACGCGAACAAGAATCCTTACCAGTGAGAGGAATGGGAAAGAAATGTAAATCTTTATCTATCTTCGTTCTTCGTTCACTTCCAGTCTGTCAGGGATTTTCAGACTTTGTTTCTCGTTACACGTTAGGCCTACAATAACAGCTCTTCAAACTTTTTCATAACTATCTTTAAACTGTTTCATAACCATCTTCAAACTGTTTCATAACTATCTTCAAACTGTTTCATAACTATCTTCAAACTTTTTCATAACTATCTTCAAACTTTTTCATATCTATCTTCAAACTGTTTCATAACTATCTTCAAACTTTTTCATAGCTACCTTTAAACTTTTTCATAACTATCTTCAAACTTTTTCATAACTATCTGCAAACTTTTTTATAACTATCTCCAAACTGTTTCATAACTATCTTCAAATTTTTTCATAACTATCTTCAAACTTTTTCATAATTACCTTTAAACTTTTTCATAACTATCTTCAAAATTTTTTATAACTATCTTCAAACTGTTTCATAACTATCTTCAAACTCTTTCATAACTATCTTCGAACTTTTTCATAACTATCTTCAAAATTTTTCATAACTATCTTCAAACTTTTTCATAACTATCTTCAAACTTTTTCATAACTATCTGCAAACTTTTTCATAAGTATCTTCAAACTGTTTCATAACTATCTTCAAACTTTTTCATAACTATCTTCAAACTTTTTTATAACTACCTTTAAACTTTTTCATAACTATCTTCAAACTTTTTCATAACTATCTTCAAACTGTTTCATAAATATCTTCAAACTTTTTCATAACTATCTTCAAACTGTTTCATAACTATCTTCAAACTTTTCATACCTATCTTCAAACTTTTTCATAACTACCTTTAAACTTTTTCATAACTATCTTCAAACTTTTTTATAACTATCTTCAAACTGTTTCATAACTATCTTCAAACTGTTTTATAACTATCTTTAAACGTTTTCATAACTATCTTCAAACTTTTTCATAACTATCTTCAAACTGTTTCATAACTATCTTCAAACTGTTTCATAACTATCTTCAAACTGTTTCATAACTATCTTCAAACTTTTTCATAACTATCTTCAAATTTTTTCATATCTATCTTATTTTTTTTTATAACTATCTTCAAACTTTTTCATAACTATCTTCAAACTTTTTCATAACTATCTTCAAACTGTTTCATAACTATCTTCAAACTTCCAGTATTTCATTAATTCATCAGCTCTCTCTCTCTCTACCGGCCTTCACTCTGCGGAAACATGTTGTACACACCCCCTGACGTGACCTTTGCTTACTGTGGGTAGCCGTTCTAACAACACTCTTGATACTGATTGTGACAATGAGCCGCGCCATACTCACGCTCTTGTACTTGGTGGAGAGGCTGCGCAGGAAGTCTTCCGGCGTCTTCCCCTGCGGCACCATGTGGAGGAACTGTTTCCCGTGCTCCACGCGGTCATACTCTGACAGCGTCTGCTCGGGCAACACCGACCGGTCTATCTGAGTCTGTTGGCAGGCAAACATCTGTCTCTAAGTCTCACGAACTTCACATGGCAACATGTGGTGACACACACAAAGGGTGAGTAGCGCACCAGAGACCGAGCAAGGCAATACACTAGTCCCACAAATATGGATAGCGTCACAGTCTATTGTATCGTCACCACAATGTAACTCGTCTCGATAAGATTGATGATTGATTTAGACTGAGAGCTCGCGAACAAGTACGAGGTCCAAGCAGAGCCGTATCAAAGAACTTTAATTACAGAACATCGGCCTGCAGAATTAATAACTGACATATTAATCGAACCAACATACATGTTGTGCAATATCACAACGGACGGCGCGTGAAAGAACATGTTGTTACCAAGACATCGTTTTGAATAAAGATGCTGCATAAAGGCCTTATCAACAAGCAATTAACTGGCGTTCATACCAAGTTATTCGATGTCCGTGCGGACAGCTCATCGCCCCGCCTGGCGTCAGCCATGCGAACGAACACCGAGGCGCCCTCTATGAGCTTCAGCTACACGGCACGGGACAGATGACGGACACACTTATAGACAATGTCAAGGACGTTCAGGAACTTCAAATAAAACTGGCCAATCTATTGCACAGGACTTACATATTTATGTAAAACAACAGCGGATGAATAAGTTATTTAGAATTATAGACGTCACTTTTAACTTTCGAAATTCTGTTAAAATCATATGGAGACAACATTTAAGGAATTTCCCGTAATAATCGCTTTGGCACTTAATCATAAAGAGCGGGATTCCCTGCCATTCTGGCCTTTCATCCAGCTCCGCCGGCTATCACACATAATCTGATTTGTAAATGTTCGAGGCTCACATTTCCGCTTGCGACACCCTTCTGAACCCAATGTTTGACGTCATCGCGTGCTAGTTGCTTGAGTGCGTGGACAGAGGGCGCTCCTCTGATGAGCGGCAGTTGGAAGACGCTGGTGTGGGCGTAACCTTCCCGGAACACAGGGCACGCCGTCCAGGCCTGGGACAAAAAACAACAAACAAACAAGTAAAATAAACATCAGGCCTGGGAGAGTAAACAACAACAAACAGTTACAGTAAAGATTGTTACACACGACACTACGGGCGTCGACCTCACTGGAATCATATTAATCAATCATAATAATCGGCTCAAGGTCACTAATAAGTCATTATCATGTACCTCCAAGGAAGGTCAAGGACGAGGGAAAACTCCCAGAAATCCTGCATATTAACTTCAATAGTTCGCCGCCAGAACCGCAGCGTTGTCCTTTCACTAATAATCTAAAGGATGTGACATGTGACAGTGAAATAACACCAGTTAGGCCCCGACCTGGTCCAGGAGTCCGTACTTGTAGCTGTCGGCTGACACCGTCACGTTGATATCCTGCAGGTGGATGACCATGGTGAGATAGCTGTGGTGAGAGCGACTCGGGAAGTCCTGCAAGAACATTGGCATCCGTTAGGGCATATGCAACCAACATGGCGACAGGACATCATTATATCATAGCCATCATTATAACATATACTCATTATTATTATTATTTATTATTATTATTTTCTATTTTGAAAACAACACTCTATAATAAATTAATACTCCAAATGATTAACTTAACACATTGTTATAGCGGGAGCAGCTCACATGGTAGCCATCTTTCCAAGATGGCGCCCTGTTAGTGCTGGTGAAGTCCAGGCGATCGGTGAAGTGAAGCTTGTCATACGCTGCGTACGGCTGGCCCTAAACAGAAAACCCACGCCTCCTTGTGATATCATGTATATTCATCATATACACAAATACATAGTCGGCTACTTTGAGCAGACGTGAAATCAAAATCTATTAACTTTTAAGTAAATAAGAAGCATTCTTCTTGACCAAAGGAACGTTTATGTACTACTGGCTCACATAATATATAAGACTTACCATGTAGAAAGCGCCGGGCGGGTTGAGGCAGAAATTGGCGTGGGTAAAATTTGACCAGGGAAGGTTGACAGCAGCATCCAAGGCAAACTGTCGATACAAGTACAGTTGTATGTTAAATAGTGTATCGCTCAATTAAATTAAATAGCCACACTGTCAATTGATCAGTACAGGTAACTCCACACAAGGTCTCGTTGTAACAAAGCGTGATCGTCATATACTGTCAAATAGCGTATCCCACCTAAAAGATTAATTTAACGCTACAAAACTATCCATGTAATAATAAGATTTTTTATCTGATAAGAATTTCGTTATAACGCAGTGAGGTGCCCTGGATTAGGCAGTGCCATGGGGGGGGGGGGGGCAGAGCCACAACAGGACATCTCGATATCGCCAGGAGACTCTTATTCAATGGCCACCGTGGATCGACCCTCGTTATTATCTGACGTACACGCCCGAGGTAACAGTAGACGTACCTGTTGCCCCGACATTGTACAACGAGGCTTGACCAACATAAGGTTGTCGTGCATATCACCAGTGATATCTACATTGTCTGACTAGCAAAGTGTTTTCACCTTGATGCCCAGTTTGGGTTCGTATGGCGCGATGAAGGCCAAGTCAATCTTCAAGGGAGTGGTGTCCATCATCTTTGTCAGCTTCGACTGAGGACAGACGAGGGGCAATGCTAAAATTCTCGCATACAACGGCCAAATGCTCTACATACAATAACAGTCAAATAACGCATTTGAATAGTCAAATCATCCATGTACACTAGTCAAATCATCCATTTACCATAGTCACAAGTCAACGCAACTAATATTATGCATATATTTATCGATCTATCTAAAGTGAGTTTTGTCTCACATATTACTGATATCCATTACAGATTCAACGAGAGAAAAGCTCAGGCTGTAAATCCAGGGATGGCTTACGCGGATGAACTGCTCCATGCTCTTGTCAGTCCGCAGCTTCCTCACTTCAGTCACATCCAGAATGATGTGCAGGGCCTCCCGAATTGTGACCCGGTTTCTGGCCACCAGCCCGCGGAGCAGACGACATTCGCTCTTGGTCGGTTTACACTGTGTGGACAGGTAGACGCGGTCGGTGTAGCTGGGGCGCGGTTTGTACAGCCCCAGCCGTTCCCAGTCCGCCTGGGGTACCTTCTCGGCCTGCAATGGGCAACACCAAGGCAAAACACACTTTAGTCATATTTATAAAGTCTGATATCGGAGTAATGCAATAGGGTAAGGAGTAAAAGGTTATTATTTTTAGAAATGTGTCGCGGTGCTGAAACTTCATAATACATGTACAATGAGAATCTCATATTCACTTATAATAAGACATAAACATACGTATTCAATACTACATCATTGATGGTGTCCTGGCAATTCTCTTACATTTTCAGCAGTATATCGTGCACTATTTCGATATTTATATCATTGATTTATCTTGTCGTCTGTTTACACTATTGACATTTGTAAAACCGCTTTAGTAACCAGGTCCACAATCGTCTGTTTATACTATTTAAATATGACTTTGTTTTTATTTTTTTGAAATAATCTTGTGTGACATCGCCCTTGCGGTGCCAGCCGATCACTCCCACCTCGAGGGGGCGCCCCTGTGGTCCTATGGGCGCCTTGGCCAGGCGGACAAGGAGGGAGGCCCCGGGCACTATGCGGACCCCGGCTTCCCGCAGGCAGGACTCAGACAGCGGGTCAGCGCCGTTGGGACCCAGCTCGTACAGGCGCAACTGGTGGGCACCCTCGTTTAGAGACACCTAGGAGGGGGGGGGGGGGGCGGGGTGTTAATATCCAGTAACCTTCCACTCAGTAAAACAGGAGTAACTCGTAGTACATACACAAGCTGCAATAGCAGTTTATTGCGCATCTAGACATAGTTATCTTTTGAAGGGTTCATGTAAGCGTACTTTTGGCTTGCCAGCCAATCATCAAATGATCCTTTAATGTATGTTTTCACCGTTCATATTCTACTACAATGTAAATTCATATTTGAGTTTTCAACTGTAGGGGACCCTATCTCTGAGTTGCCATGGCGACACCCACCTGCATGCCACCGGAGTCGGACACTGGTTGTCGCTCCGTGCCGGTCTCCACAAAGACATTGAGAGTGGCATACCCCGCCACCATCAGCTGCTTGGTGAACTTCTCCACCGTGTAGACCTACAAGAAAGGTCCCGTGAGTGGAAATAGACACTCCTGCCAAGAGTCGACCGTAAAAATTGCTTGAGAGGGTAGTTAGCACAATGATATGTTTAGGGAATGCATCTTGGGCAGTATGGTGGCTGCGGGCGGAGTCTCAACTTGAGCAGTATGGTGGCTGTGGGCGGAGTCTCACCTTGGGCAGTATGGTGGCTGTGGGCGGAGACTCACCTTGGGCAGTATGATGACTGTGGGCGGAGTCTCAACTTGAGCAGTATAAGTGACTGTGGGCGCGGTCTCAACTTGAGCAGTATAGTGACTGTGGGCGGAGTCTTACCTTGAGCGGCATGGTGGCTGTGGGCAGAGTCTCACCTTAAGCAGTATGATGACTGGGGGCGGAGTATAACCTTGAGCGGTATGGTCGCTGTGGGCGGAGTCTCATCTTCAGCAGTATAGTGACTGTGGGCGGAGTCTTACCTTGAGCAGTATAGTGACTGTGGGCGGAGTCTTACCTTGAGCGGCATGGTCGCTGTGGGCGGAGTCTCATCTTCAGCAGTATGGTGGCTGTGGGCGGAGTCTCACCTTGAGCAGTATAGTGACTGTGGGCGGAGTCTCACCTTGAGCAGTATAGTGACTGTGGGCGGAGTCTTACCTTGAGCCGCATGGTCGCTGTGGGCGGAGTCTTACCTTGAGCCGAATGGTCGCTGTGGGCGGAGTCTCACCTTGAGCAGTATGGTGGCTGTGGGCGCCATGTTGGGCTGTCGCACCTCCACGCGGTGGTCGTAGACCGGGTTGTACATGTCGCTGTCCAGCCTCACGTTGGTGTTGATGTCCTTCCCGACCTTGTCGTACCTCTGGTTCAAGATGCGCCCGGCAACCTGCGGCGAGAGTCATGTGCGTAATTCATGACCACGTAGTAGTCCCACAGATAAAGGGTCGAGGACGGCTATGCGGCCGGTATCGAAGGACATTTTAAGACGCTGGGAGCGACATGTGATATGTGAAAGTTGCGGCTGTTTAATGAACAGAAACATGGTACAAGAGTCCATATATGGTATTTGCGTAGCTTCAATCGATGGCCCCGAGTTTTGGACAGAAAACAAATGAGCATCATTTAATGACAAAATGTCTTGCAGGCATAGAAGACCACTGACTCCCCAAAGACAGGAACCTCGGAGAAGTCGAGTTCCCCATAGCATAGACAGCGAGATGTAAGCCCAGAGCTCTGGGAAGGACTGACGGCGGTATCTGACGATACTACGGGGCCCCTGGGAGTTACACTTTGCCCGGACCTACCCTGGTGATGATGACCAGAGAGCTACAGTTTGCCCGGGCCTACCCTGGTGATGGTGACCAGACAGTTACAGTTTGCCCGGACCTACCCTGGTGATGGTGACCAGAGAGTTCATTTGCCCGGACCTACCCTGGTGATGGTGACCAGAAAGTTACAGTTTGCCCGGACCTAACCTGGTGATGGTGACCAGAGATTTACAGTTTGCCCGGACCTACCCTGGTGATGGTGACCAGACAGTTAAAGTTTGCCCGGACCTACCCTGGTGATGGTGACCAGGAAGTTACAGTTTGCCCGGACCTACCCTCGTGATGGTGACCAGAGAGTTACAGTTTGCCCGGACCTACCCTGGTGATGGTGACCAGAAAGTTACGGTTTGCCCGGACCTAACCTGGTGATGGTAAAAAGAGAGTTACAGTTTGCCCGGACCTACCCTGGTGATGGTGACCAGCCAGTTACAGTTTGCCCGGACCTACCCTGGTGATGGTGACCAGAGAGTTACACTTTGCCCGGACCTACCCTGGTGATGGTGACCAGAGAGTTACAGTTTGCCGGGACATACCCTGGTGATGGTGACCAGACAGTTAAAGTTTGCCCGGACCTACCCTGGTGATGGTGACCAGAGAGTTACAGTTCGCCCGGACCTAGCCTGGTGATGGTAACCAGACAGTTACAGTTTGCCCGGACCTACCCTGGTGATGGTGACCAGAGAGTTACAGTTTGTCCGGACCTACCCTGGTGATGGTGGCCAGAGAGTTACAGTTTGTCCGGACCTACCCTGGTGATGATGACCAGAGAGTTACAGTTTGCCCGGACCTACCCTGGTGATGGTGAAAAGAGAGTTACAGTTTGTCCGGACCTAACCTGGTGATGGTGACCAGAGAGTTACAGTTTTCCCGGATCTACCCTGGTGATGGTGACCAGACAGTTACAGTTTGCTCGGACCTATCCTGGTGATGGTGACCAGAGAGTTACAGTTTGCCCGGATCTACCCTGGTGATGGTGACCAGAGAGTTACAGTTTGCCCGGACCTACCCTGGTGATGGTGACCAGAGAGTTACAGTTTGCCCGGACGTACTCTGGTAATGGTGACCAGAGGGTTACAGTTTGCCCGGACCTACCCTGGTGATGGTGACCAGAGAATTACAGTTTGCCCGGACCTACCCTGGTGATGGTGACCAGACAGTTACAGTTTGCCCAGACCTACCCTGGTGATGGTGACCAGAGCGGTAGTTTGCCCGGACCTACCCTTGTGATGGTGACCAGACAGTTACAGTTTGCCCGGACCTACCCTGGTGATGGTGACCAGACAGTTACAGTTTGCCCAGACCTACCCTGGTGATGGTGACCAGACAGTTACAGTTTGCCTAGACCTACCCTCGTGATGGTGACCAGACAGTTACAGTTTGCCCGGACCTACCCTGGTGATGGTGACCAGAGAGTTACAGTTTGCCCGGACCTACCCTGGTGATGGTGACCAGAGAGCTACAGTCTGCCCGGACCTACCCTGGTGATGGTGACCAGAGAGTTACAGTTTGCGCGGACCTACCCTGGTGATGGTGACCAGAGAGTTACAGTTTGCCCGGACCTACCCTGGTGATGGTGACCAGAGAGTTACAGTTTGCCCGGACCTACCCTGGTGATGGTGACCAGAGTGTTACAGTTTGCCCGGACCTACCCTGGTGACGGTGACCAGAGAGTTACAGTTTGCCCGGAACTTCCCTGGTGATGGTGACCAGAGAGTTACAGTTTGCCCGGACCTACCCTGGTGATGGTGACCAGAGAGTTACAGTTTGCCGGGACATACCCTGGTGATGGTGACCAGAGAGTTACAGTTTGCCGGGACCTACCCTGGTGATGGTGACCAGAGAGTTACAGTTTGCCCGGACCTACCCTGGTGATGGTGACCAGAGAGTTACAGTTTGCCCGGACCTACCCTGGTGATGGTGACCAGAGAGTTACAGTTTGCCGGGACCTACCCTGGTGATGGTGACCAGAGAGTTACAGTTTGCCGGGACCTACCCTGGTGATTGTTGACCAGAGAGCTACAGTTTGCCCGGACCTACCCTGGTGATGGTGACCAGAGAGTTACAGTTTGCCGGAACCTACCCTGGTGATGGTGACCAGAGAGCTACAGTTTGCCCGGACCTACCCTGGTGATGGTGACCAGAGAGTTACAGTTTGCCCGGACCTACCCTGGTGATGGTGACCAGAGAGTTGCAGTTTGCCCGGACCTACCCTGGTGATGGTGACCAGAGAGTTACAGTTTGCCCGGACCTACCCTGGTGATGGTGACCAGAGAGTTACAGTTTGCCCGGACCTACCCTGGTGATGGTGACCAGAGAGTTACAGTTTGCCCGGACCTACCCTGGTGATGGTGACCAGAGAGTTACAGTCTGCCGGGACCTACCCTGGTGATGGTGACCAGAGAGCTACAGTTTTCCCGGCCCTACCCGGGTGATGGTGACCAGAGAGCTAAAGTTTGCCCGGACCTACCCTGGTGATGGTGACCAGACAGTTACAGTTTGCCCGGCCCTACCCGGGTGATGGTGACCAGAGAGCTACAGTTTGCCCGGACCTACCCTGGTGATGGTGACCACATCCGGTAGGTGTCTGCAAGCGTCTATGTAGAGGTCGAAACCGTCTGAGGAGTGGAATGGTTCCATGGGTGGCTGGGTCCTGGTGCAAGGCAGCCAGGCATACTGCGAACCAACGACACACCATCCATACATGTTATATGTAAAAACAATAGAGTTTACTACACGAAAGTACTTCATCGGACATTAAATCTGTTTAGTTTCATATCCTTAGACACACGCGTTGTAATTATATATATATAGTATATTACTATCATTTATTATACTGAAAGGCTTTTGGTCTATGGTACATGCTAAATAATCCGTTCAGTAGAAATTAATTAGACTGAACATTGACATGCTGTGGGACAGGGAGGACACATGGAAGAATTAGATAAGGCAACAAATACACATGATATGTATGTATATTTCGTACTTTATGAAATGAGTATTTAAATATACCTGGTGTGTTCTGGTCAGCGCCAATGATAGTTAAACATGTATTGACCCCGTGGCTGTGATACCAGCGAGAGTTACCTCCGGACACGTGTCCTCCTCCTCCTCGCCGTCGGACGCCAGACTCGGGGTCAGGGACCCCGGACGTGGCTTGTCCACAAACACGTGGAGGCGCAGGGTGGCGTTGCCATAGCGACGCCACTCCTTGGGCACATTGTGTATCTCCAGGGGAATGGCCTCTGGGTCGGGGGCCGGGGCCTCGTACAGCTGCAGGGTGTGGGTGCCCACATTTACACTGTGGCCGGTTCCATTCCCTGGAGCAAGGGATACATGAAGTTGTATACACACGTGTTGTGTATCAATACCTGCTAGAATTATGACAGACCTTTAACATAGGATTCAATGGCATAGGCCATAGTAACTGTGGCGCATATGGAGACTAAATTAGGCCAAGAAACTTTCCGGGCCAACAACATGGGGTTGGATGGAAGTAATAAGGCGCGAACCCACAACTTCTTGATCTGCAGCTCAGCCCCTAATCCCCAACTGAGCTATGGGGCTTCCAGCAGGTAATAATACCAGTTATATAAGTGTAACGCTCACCACAACCAGGGCGACAAACCTACCTTCGCCTCCTACCATGAGGGGCATGGTGGCCCAGGCGACGAGAGTCTCGTCGTCAAACAGCGTGAGATCTTGGTGCGGTCCGGTCAGCTCGTTGTCGAATCCCCGCTCGAGCCTCCTGCGCAGGTAGAAGCGCGCGACGATGACGACGTCGGGCGCGAGCTGCGCGTGGTGGAAGGCCGCCTCCTGGCGACCGAACACGTGGTACATGTGCTTGAAGTAGGAGCGCACGGCGGTCGTGCTGCACGTCACGGGGCTCGTGTCCGAGTGTACCACCTGAGGGGCCGTGGGGGGGAGAGGAGAGGGGGTGGGGGTAGGGGGGGGGTAGGAGGAGGGGTAAAGGAGCATGATAATTAACACACCGAAAATGTCTCAATATTTGGTTAAACTTTAAATTGGTGCATTTTAATCGTGAAATAGTAACCCAGTGTTAAATGTTGATTACTTGATTCCGAGAAATGTTAATTTTAGTCACGTATCCGCTTACACTGCCTCGCAAACAATGTCTAAGTCGCAATGTTGAAGTACCAAAATGTGATTCGTACGATGAACTAAGGCTTCGGTATCTTCAGTGTCATACTGAACATAATGCCGCCTAATTACTACCTGCTGTCATTGATGAAAGCTTGTACCATGGGCCACTGACCTCATTGTACTAATAAAGCATTTAGTCACATTACGTCATTCAGTTACGGCAATTAAAGATAGCAAATATTGATATTTTATTTTGCATTACCATAATTGCATCTCAATCTGTAGGGTTTTCTGTTTATAAGCAATAACAAGTAATGTTGAGCGCAGTAACATGTATATGGGTTAAATCCTATCTAAGAGCTAAAGATCGAAGCTTGGAAGGATTGTTACCTTTCCTGACGACTTGCAGTAGGCAGTTATACGGACTTTGCCCTCCCCGGGTTCAGCATTCTTGACTCTATCTATTTGAAAGCCCACTGTTGTGTTTTCGGGATCATAGTCGTAATGCTGCCTGCAAAAAAGACACCAAATGGGGGTTAATCATCATTCCATGTACGGTTACAGCACAGTATCAACCAGTAGACAAAATGATAAACAAAGTAATGGAAAACTTAAATAAACATTGATCAAAACGTTGATGGCATTTCACGCTGCAATTCCTACTTCATAAAAGGCGGAATTACGCAGCTAAGTAACGACACACAACGCTAACACTAGACCAAAACCGCTAGAACGAAAATAATTAATTAATTAAAAATACTTTAGTAAAATTCTACCGAAAGAATACATATAAGCACTGCAATTGATTTGTTATAGCGACCGCCACCACCAACGGAAGGAAGGTTGTAATATGCATGGTGATAACATGCTGCATATTACCTGTGAGGAGGCAGCCTAAGAGACCGGAGTGGGTCCACGTGGCGTGTCCACAGGGTCGCAAGGAGGAGGGGGGGGGGTGTGGCGCGGGGGTGGGGGAAGGGGACATTGATGAGGTGGGGTGCTCGATAACTCCAAGGGACTCGTAGCGTCTAAACGGTGCTACTGTTATCCATTGTCCGTGTCTCATTTCATGAGTATTGACAGTCACATGACAGAGTATGCTATGATATCTTATCCGCTAGAACAGGGCCAGCTTGCTTGAGGTGAACGGGCATTCATTCAGGGTCGTCGCTCATTTTTTTTTGCGGGGGGGGGGGGGGTGGGCGGTCCATCTTTCGTAAAGAAACTGAGTGGTATCTGATAGATGCGTAAGTTTGGAAGGTGGCCGGTTTCTAATGCTTTCAACATACTCCAAGGCGATAGACTCACAAAGAAAAATATCAGACGGAGTTCGCAGTTGGCTGTAGACAAGGCGACTACTCGCAAAGCATAGCACAGAACGCTGTACAGACAAATCAGAATGGTGCTGATTTTACATGCATTACTTCAGATATATTAGCAGTGATAATTAATAGTGATACTTGACTGAAGTAAGGGACGGAAAGTTAAAGTTAAAGCTCTGCTAATTGTTGATAAATTATGCACTGATTTTGTAAAACCACATATCAAATTATTAAGGCCTTACCGTGATTTCAAACTAAACACAAATATTCGGCCAAGAATATGGGCCGAAAGTGAGTCTACGGCATTTATGACTTTGAATTTAGAAGTCAAATATGAATAAAAACATACGTAAGATTGTAACGTAACTAATTGTTAAATATGCAAAATAAAAAGAAACGCGTAAGCGGTGACGCTGACCATTCAACAAGTAATATAAAGAAAAAGGAATAATAACTATAAAAACTGAGGAAAAGGGAAGCCAGACTAACGTATATTTAATACTGATTTATGGTAATCATCATTTAGACCACAGGCAGTATCACAGGAAACCATCCAGTAGCAGAGCATTAGACGAGGAAATTTAAACAAGCATTGAGTGTATTCCGCAAAATGAAATACAGTTTACGTCTAGTATAAAAGAGTAACGTAGCAAATACAACTGATCGATACATACAATAATACATGAAAGAAAAGCAACTCGCTTACTGGTTGAGTTAATCTATGAACAGTACCGACAACGATTTGACTAAGGCTACAAGCGAGGGCTATGTACAGAGGGGGAGGGGGGGCTGGCTAAGTAAGCACCCTGCCTACCTGTCGTGGGACACGTGGCGAGGTAAGTCTGGAGAGGGCGGGGGTGTTGTGGAGGGGGGAGGGGGCACGTAGGGCTGTGGGTAGTGAACGGAGCCGGCCTGCAATGAACCACAGTGAGTTACCTTCAGGGAAAATTACGTAAATGAACTGAAATAATGTTGTCTTATGTAAAATATAAATCTATGCAGGGCTGCGTCATTTGCCTCAGTAACTGTCTCATGTCGGGGGACTGACGTTGATATAACCATACTGCGCACTCAAACGTCCAAGAAAGTCAACAATAAACAGAAGAGGAGAACACATGCAGAAGGTACAACAACTTCTCCTTGTACCTTAGGAAGACTAAAAATAGTAATATCGCTTCTTCATTATCCGACAGCAGTTTGTTTACGTTACATAATAAAGCCCATTTACGCAAATAAGCATCACTAAATCATGAAATAATCAGAGTACATTAATCAGACATCTTAACTATACCCCTGCACCGACTTTTATCATCCTCGTTATCTCATAAAATCCTTGAAAATCAAATAACTAGTTTCCTTGGGCGACTCGCGGTATAGGATGCGGTTAGAAGGTGGCTTGCCATTTGACCTACCTGTGGTGGGTGAAGGTATCTGTGGGTCTCTTGTGGGTTCACTGTGACCGCTGACTGTAGGTGGGCGTCTCGGTGGTTTACGAGACGCAGGTAGAGCTCAGCGACCCCGTGCTGTGTGCGGTCAGGGTGGGAAGGTACAGCGATAACACATGGGGGGGGGGGGGGGGACACAGGGACCGAGCGACCCTACGCCGCGAGGGAACAGTAATTGAGTTTAGTTACGTTAAAGGACGGAGCTTCATTCACTTTACAAGTGTTGAAATAACACGACTCGTCACATATTGCGCCACAGAGAAGTGAGTCTGTACTAAATCCTAAATACGCGCATGGTTTCAACGTGACAAATCGAATTTATTTTACCCATGATCATACACGTAACTTACATAGGTACAAAAGTTGCCGTTTGCCTCTCCTTCATACCGGCTGATTACATTTATCAAGCCACATGTAACTGATCCACGCGAGTGTTTACCATTAGTCTCGTCACAAACCTGTGGGATGCCCATGATCTCGTTGGTGGAAGCGTTTGGGCGGATGGGAAGCGTGCGGAATGGAACCCGCCAGCGGCCTGCGAGGAGCTGTTGGGCGGCGTCAAACAGGTCGACCTTACACCAGGCGTGGGTGTGGAGGCGGCCGCCGGGGGGCGCTGTCTGCAGCTCCACAACGAGGCCCAAGTCACGCGCAGGGGGACAGCTGGACGCCCGGCAGGAATTGGAAGTGAGGGTGAGCAAGGCGTGATTAGTGGCTACACTGATGTCCCTGTTACCAAGTCACAAGTGGCTCCCGGTAAGAATATTGACGTACATAAAGTAAACGCTAACATTCGTTACTAACCGGTACTTCGTTTCTCATGGTGAATTTTCAATAGTTTAATTAAAATTGAAAGTCATGCCGTTCGCGAAAAAGATGCAGCAGCGTCCATCCCTGCTCGACAAGCAGCTGATGCATTTTTTGAGGTGACCGTTGATATGTGTATTCGCTATCGGTAACCTCGTTAAATAAATAAAGTTTATACCAAAAAACATTCACACCGATGTATTCCCCATATGATATAGGATACATCATTCTATCCATACCAAACAAAAGCGGAAGTGTTTTAGAATGGCTTACCCCGGTACGGGTTGCTTAGCGGTGACCATGCCAGCCTTGTACTCCGGGGGGTAGTACCTCGGAGACTGAATGGTGGGTGAGTCGCAGTAGACCGGGGGCAAGATGGAGGGCTCCCCGTACTGGGCGGCGTTGTTGTAGAGCCCCACCACCAGCCTCATGGCATGGACTGACGGGTCCAGGCCAGTCACGAAGTCGTAAAACACCATAAACCCGGCACTACAAGCCACAACGGTAAGGCGGTGAGCAGGGTGGCCACTTACGTCACGCGAGATTTATTTACTTATTATCATGTCTTGTTTCCGAATGTATTCGGTTTATTTATGTCGTGATATAATGATGTAAATAATCATCGACTAATCCGCAATGGAAATTAATGGTCTATAATCAACATTAAGTAACTTCTCACAAATTAAGTTAAATCCTATTTGAGAAGGAATGAACAATTATTGAATAGGAAATGTTGGCTTAGGGCACCTGTATGCACATAAAGAAAAGACAGGGTCAAGAAACCTCCCAGTGTAATTCAATGGGATAGTGTTTCCGATGCAGTTGTCACATCGCACCCATGACACGTTGGTCTACCGCTCAGCCTGTGGCCAGCTGAGCTCGGGCGGCTACCCTCTTATTACTATGATACATAATACAGTAAGAGGGTGGGACGCCTCGTGAGCTGACGTACTTGGGGTCGTACGGTCCTGGGTAGAGGGTGTCCAGCTCCATCAGGGCTGGGCCGCGGGGCGTCAAGAAGGCTGGGACAGGCTCCACCGGCTGCTCCACGGGGGCGGGTGGTGGTGGGGGGGGGGGGGTGTGTCAAGAGAATGCACAAGTAAAAGTCAAACATCTGAGTCGTCATCTTTTAGTTTTCAAAAAAATTAGCATACTCGAAAACTGCGCCTTGAAGGGTAGCACATTTTGAAACTTACTCGAGATCTCTAGCCCCATTATTAACGGAGATATATGAGTTTTTAGTTATTTATTTAAAAACTCGGTGTGCCCTTGACCTTGAACATTTTGACCTCGGTGACGGGTATGTTGTAGCTTTTGTGCTCACAGGCAAAACTGGGCCAAGGAAGAACCCGGGGCGATAAATGATTACCAGATGAAACAAGATGATGATCGGCATACAAGATTAGCATGGTTTCCGCATGACGCATGTACGGCACCACCGTAAGACCCGCCCGCCCCCCACCCACCATCATCCCTCCGCGTCACCCACCTGTCTATAGGTAACGATCGCCTCGGGAGGTGCTCTCTTCTCGTGCTCCACGTCTCGCCGCAGCCGCTCCAGTCTCGCCTGGTTCTTCAGCATCTCGATCTCCTGTTCCAGCTCCAGCAGCTTCTGTTGGTAGTCGTGTTGGCGGAGCTGGAGGTCCAGGGCCTCCGCGTCTGGACACAAAGCACGACACATCAGGCGTCTGGACACAAAGCACGACACATCAGGCGTCTGGACACAAAGTGCGACACATCACACAAAGTACGTCCATCAGGCGTCTGAACACACCAAGTAACATTAGGCGTCTGAACACAAAGTACGCCACATCAGGCGTCTGGACACAAAGCACGACACATCAGGCCTCTGAACACAAAGTAGGACACATCAGGCGTCTGAACACAAAGTACCTCTAAACCTCTAAACACAAAGTACGGCAGATCAGGCGCCTGGACACATACAGTACGACACATCAGGCGTCTGAACACAAAGTACGACACATCACACAAAGTACGATACATCACACAAAGTACGATACATCACACAAAATACGATACATCACACAAAGACACATCAGGCGATCTGGACATAAAGTACGACACATCAGGCGATCTGGACACAAAGTACGACACATCAGGCGACCTGGACACAAAGTACGACACATCAGGCGATCTGGACACAAAGTACGACACATCAGGCGACCTGAACACAAAGCACGACACATCAGGCGACCTGAACACAAAGTACGACACATCAGGCGTCTGGACACAAAAGTAGGACACATCACACGAAGTGCGACACATCAGGCGTCTGAACACAAAGTGCGACACATCAGGCCTCTAGACACACACAGTACGACACATCAGGCCTCTAGACACACAAAGTACGACACATCAGGCGTCTGGACACAAAGTGCGAAACAACAGGCCTCTGAACACAAAGCACGACACATCAGGCGACCTGAACACAAAGTACGACACATCAGGCGTCTGGACACAAAAGTAGGACACATCACACGAAGTGCGACACATCAGGCGTCTGAACACAAAGTGCGACACATCAGGCCTCTAGACACACACAGTACGACACATCAGGCCTCTAGACACACAAAGTACGACACATCAGGCGATCTGGACACAACGTACGACACATCAGGCGATCTGGACACCAAGTACGACACATCAGGCGATCTGGACGACCTAGAGAACCATCCACCGCCACCAACAGTCATTAGCCATATCGGCGCGCAGCAGCATACACGCATGAAGTTGATTTGTCATAAAAAATCTGGTCACGTGAAATTTACATGAAACAATAGATCTATATGAAGAAGGAATAAATTATTCCGGGGTTAAAGATAAGTTTAGTTCGAACCCTGTTCGTCGTCCTTGCCTCTGTTTCCCATCCGTCTGTTGTTACGTTCCTGGACGTCCGCTAGTTCCCGCTGCAGCTTATCGTTTTCCAGTTCGAAGGCGGCAAGCTGCGCGCTCAGACTGTCTAGCTTCCCTGTGTCCCAAACCATATGGAATAATACAGGGGTGAATCAGTGGCCTATTTCACGAACATAGTTTAGCCGGCTACGGGGCTTAGACGGCTAAAATCGCCCATCGTTTACATGGTAACTTTAGACGACTAAGCGCCCTAGTCGGCTAAACTGCGTTCGTGAAATCCGCCACAGGTTGTCAGTACTGAAGTCATATGGCCATACAAGGAAATATGGTTAAATGTGTTGTTTAACGTATTGAAATATTGCTCTATATAAGTGAGCAAATGAACGATCATAGCTGTGACACACAGCCCCGCATGACGAGGAGACGCAGGAATACCTCTATCTTGCCGGTCACGTTGACCTCGCGGTTTGTCGGCGTTCTTGTCCAAGGTCATAGCCTCCATCTCGAGCTCAGCCATCTGGGCCAGAATGGCTGGGTTGTTGCCGCCCTGGCGTAGGTAAGTCTGGCGCATCAAACTGGCGCCAAACAAACCAAATATATGTTACTTTTTATATTTAATAAAAATCACCATATCAATGAAAAATAAATCTTATTCTGAGAGAAGTGGAAACAAAAGGAAATACGTTTTGATAAAATGAAGGAAGTGCAATTGAAGGGAGTATCATGCGTTGTCAGATATAACAACAATTAATCGCAGACAATCATCGGCCCACGAACGATAGAACTCATGCAGATCATAACAGTAGCAAGACTGCCATAGTAAAGATAAGTACTATCACCGCAGCTTTGTTGAAAGGGAAAACCAACACTAATATTACTTGGGATCTGGAGTCCAAGAGACTGGACTGAACCTAATTATTGGACCAGTTCCTATGACCTACTAACCTAATTTCAGCCAGCAGAGACTGATCCATAACTATGGGTCTGGAAAACAGAGCAGGTGGCAGAAATGGAAATTAAGATGCAGTTTATTAAAGCGTTTGCAATGTGAAGAAATGATAGACACGTATCCAGAGACTAAGTAGTCTCTGACAAGGTGACATTCAGGACATGTAGGAATTGAAAAAAAGTACATCAATGAGGCAGCAGAGTGGCAAGTGTTCACTAAAACAAGTCAGATCATGTAAATAATATCCAATGTGACGTAAATGTTTTTGTGTTCTTGATAGACTTTATGTTAGCTATAAATCGGTTTAAAACAACAACAATTTGTTTTACTATAATATAATAAATAAGTATAATAAAAAAATATTATCAATTTATTATAAATGCAGACGAATTTCCGGAGTAATTAACTGCCATCCAACCCAAATAGCTATGGTCACTATATGTGACTATGGTAGATGTTTTCGACCTGAACCATAGTCGACATCTTCAAGCACGTTTGGGGTCCAACTGTACACCGCCATAAGTCCACGAAATGAATCAATATATTCGCATTTTTATTCAATTGATTAACAACATAAACGCGGTTCAAATACTGAAACAAAATGTCATGTACGTTAATGACTGAAAATTTAAAACCAGTTGGGAACGATCGAAGAACGTCGAATCATCGAAAGATCAAACATCAAGTCAACGAAACACCTTAACAACGAGGCAGTCACTGTTTTAGAAACCTGTTGCGTTCGACTGGAGATATTTCACCGTCTGTTCCATATTTCAATCTTGATAGCCTTCGTGAAAAGTATTCGTCATCTGCCCTTGAGTCCGTTGCCCGTATGCTGCGGTTTGCTGTGACGTCAAAGCGGACGACCTTGCGGTCTATCGGAGTAAAGACGTCCCGATGCCAACAACCAACACGTCCACATCTGCCGGATGTCGCGTCAGACGCTGTGTCTTGTAGACCCCTCCCTCCACTCATAAAAACACAACTATCGGAGACATCTTCAGTCTGTGATCCCTGCGTCTGAGTTGTTTGACCTTCAGGATTCACGTCTTTGCGGCATCGGCTGCTACTAGTACCGGTCCTTACTGGTGCGGCCCCGGACAAGACGTCAGTCTGGCGAACCATAACACGGGTGGAGGCGAGGAGTTCCAACGCTTCCTGTACGTGGCAGTTTAAAGTGTCTTCCTCTTTCTTCTTGTCAGTCGCCTCCACTGAATGCCTTTTCACTACTGTCGCGCCAATGGTTTCTCTACTACGATCGCGTTATTGTACATAAGCACATATTAATGACTGACAGACCAATAGTACTGAAGAGGAAGAATGCACGGATTAAACTTACGAAACATCACTCAAGCAGTTGCCGCTAGCTGCTTCCGGCACTTTAGACCTGGGCAACCACATGCCATATATTCTATGGCGTATATTACCCTAGGTCAAATAGGGCTGATTTATGGTACGGTTCTGCGTGTTTTGGTCGCAATTAAACGTGCTACCATCCACTGATCCAAGCCACAACACAGTGTGAATAGAAACAATCAGGGCGTGTTCGATTTACCTGAAACCGAAGGAAACCGAAACCGTTTTTGAAAACGGTTTCAACAGTGTGCCCACCCAAAGGCAAACGCATCGTTTCATTTGTTTACAGTTTCATCATGTATTTAGGCAAAGGCCATGTGCTTATGAAGTTGTGACAGCATAAAGCTGCCTTTTGTTTAATTTTTTACCCGCGATTGGACTGTCCGTTAATATATCAGTTTCATACTTCTGTCCAGAAGTCTATTCATTAAATGTACGATTAACCAGGGTGTATGTGTTGATCAAACTGACAGTTCCGCGGAACCGAAACCGTCAAAGCAGCTCTTTAGATGGTTTCAAGGTTTCGAGCAAACCGGTTTCGGTCATTCTCGTGTCGAACAGTCAGTTCGGCAAACTGGTTTTGGCTTCACGAAAATCGAACACTCCCCAAGATTACTTAACCAGTAGTCCCAGTGCCATGACAGTACACATTTAGTTGGCGTTTAATTACATAAGGCGCTGATGCACATGTGATATGGCAACGCGTACCTCAGTGTGTTAATTTCCTGGATCTGCTTGCGGAGGTCGGCCAGCGCTTCCTGATTCCTGATCTCTTGATCTCGGAGTTCCTGGATCAGAGAGTTGCTCATCTCGTTTGATGGCTGCGACGGGTCGTTCAACATCCTCAAACGCCTCTCAATTTCTGAAGGCAATCCAGAACTTACTATACGAGGAAAGTGATAATAGGGCGGCGCATGTAACACACACATATTGTGTGTGTCTCATGTCGATCTGCGAAATGTCAGTTGTATATAATGAAATGTCAATATACAATATTATTGACAATCACTAATACTGCGGGCGCTAATACATCATACGTAATATTGATATTGAAACTGTTACAGTATTAAACGCTCCAAGATGTTGTGTTCTGGTTGGAAGGGAAAGGGAAGGCGATGCGTAGCATACATTAATTAAGTGTTAACACGGTTATTCAGTGTATTAAGACACTCATAAAGACGAACACGAGAATTACCTTCCTTCTGATTTGCCAATGCACGAGTCTTCGACTTGTAGTCGGCCATATTTTTACTGTGGTTTTCGGCCTGTGCTCGCAGTTGTCGGTTGCGGTTTTCGCGTTCCACGTTGAGACGCGGAGTCTCTTCCTGGTAGATATACACAGTGAGCTCGTTAATACCGCCATCATTGCCTCAGACCAGTCCTTCCTGGTAGATATACAGAGTGAGCTCGTTAATACCGCCATCATTGCTTCAGACCAGTCCTTCCTGGTATATAGAGACACATTGGACGTGTTAATACCACCATGAGCCTTGCCTGAGACCAGTCTCACATGCAATGGCTAGAGTATTTTATGACCAAGGTAGTTTTGTGCCATCGGGCACATCGGCGCAGTGTTTATATCCACCAATATCAATATAAGATTTAATAGTATAATAGTATAATATTTCCACCACATATTCGCTGTCATTGCCGTAAAGGAGGCACGTGCAAAGCCTATCGCCAAATAATGTCATTATTTGATCACATAATGTGGTATTATCTGATCGCATGAATGATAACTGCTGCATACATAATTAGACGAAGACTAAATGACAAAGTGACCGTGGGCCATGCAACAGCTAACACCGTGAACAGCCACTGGGTGAGAGCTCAGTCCTAACCTTCCACAATGTGAGGGTGAGCTTGTCATTCAACACATTAAAGCCGCTATACATGCTGTACATTAGAGGACAACCGCAGTGATCCGGTAGATGTCCCCAGAGAGGGAGGGAGCATTATGAGAGCCAGTTACCCCAGAAACCGTCAACAATACAACGCTGTGCGCCATGCCGTAACGCGTGCACAGAAAGACAGGACTTAAAATTCCGTGCTCGACAGACACCAGAGTGAATAACAGTTCTAGTGATAGATAAAACACCGTTGTGTGAAACACTGCACATCTTGATGTCCCATATCTGAAAAAAAATTATCAGTGACGTACCATTCATTAATACAATCATATGATTTAACTTCACAGTCATTCCGATACAAGAGAACACTTGCCCTGTTTGCCCGTCAGTTATGTGAACTGCACAATAATGAGTGCAAATAAAATAATGTACAGGTGCAAAAACTACTAGAACTATGCTACTTTAACTAATTAAAGTGTAGTACACTCATTTATTGCCAAAATACATTTTACTCTTTACGAGGTGTACAGATTGTGCAGCCTACATAAAGAGAGCAGATACACCAACAGGGAATATTGTTACTCTTTATGACATTAAATACAAAATACACAAACAAATAAAATGAATGACATGCTGTAATCAATACGCATAGAATCTGTGTAATACAGATCCATGTACAGAATACAATACTACCAAAAAACGAAAAGGTAATGATGAACAAGCTTCAGTTTTACTTACAAAAGACGTTCTAACACCACAATCTTATCGCTTTAAAGACACATACAACTAGGTATTCTAGTGTACACAGAAACCTATTGGGCGGCAGTCTCAAGATTCTTTAGCAATCATTTTCGCAACCGCCCGGTGATTAATTGCTAGCGTTATTATTAAATACTACGCGACCACAGGTGACTTAAAGTGGGGCATCGCCATTTCAAGTCACTAGCAAGTAAAAGACTATCGCGGTAACGATACTTCTAATGTGATGCTATCTACGACACCGGTGTGAAAGCAACGTGGACCTCGATCGTTTTTCCCATATATATCACCATCAAGTTGGCATAATCTAGAGGCACTAACACGACGCATTCGTGTATAGTTACAAACGTTATACCAACTCGCGTACACAGACCACAAACAACTGTCAAATAAGGTAAACACAAACCAGAACCAAAGTGAAACAGGACGACAACAATGACGTTAAACACGCATTATCAAATTAGGTCTGCACACCGCGTATGTACAGGCTATATACACCAAGTCGTGGGTTCTTTCTTCTGATCACCTGATCACTTACATCGTCTGACGAGGGTGGGAGGTCAATTGTCATACTAGAATTGGTGGACATAGCCGGCGACGATAAAACAACGCGAGAACTATCATCCCCATTTCTCGGACCCTGGAAAGACAGAAGTTGAAATCAGTCCATCAAGTATATTGATCATACACCACCAGGTTATGGCCAGCTCAAAAGGTGTATCGCATTTATCCATACTACATCAATTTTTAATCATAGAAATCAGTGCTTTGCTTAAGAAAAAAAAACATTTCAAGGTCAAGAATTGTTAAAGCCTTTAATCCGATGCTTCATACAATGTCCAATGCGGAAGTGCAAAGGCAACTAACCTTGCGCGATAGAGATGTTATGGCTATACCCCCCCCCCTCTCCACAACCCGATATGAGGACGAGAACCGAGCATTATGCCGTGGGTAGCTCACCTGCTTGCGCTGTTGCCGTCGCAGCTGTTGCGACCTGGCCTCCCAGAGCTGTGCCTCAGGTGTCGCGCTGCCTGCCTCGGCTCCCCACTCGTAGCGTCCCGATGACCTTCCCAAGGGCATGACTTTCCCCTGCTGTGTCTGGCGAGGGAGACGGCGCACATCACTGAACCCTGCCAGCGTCCTCCCGGCCGCTCAGCCATTAGTGAGCACGTGGCTGGCAAGCTAAGCGTTCCATTCAAGCGCAATATATTCACCTTATCCATGCTATGAGTGTGACACATTTGCATAATAGCCACGATTATGGGAAAACTCGTTTTATGACATGAATGTATAATATGACCAGTTACATGGGGTTAGTAAAGAGGTAACTCCAGAAAGCTATTTCAAATACAGGTAATTAAAATGCACACCACTATTAACATGGTATATACAAATCGTACGTTCGCCATAAATACGAATAGCATGACAGTGAATATTATGGGAACAAGCTTTTGCACGAATAATTATTGGGGATCTAGAAGCAAAAGACTAGCTAATGTTAGAAGCCGGTGTGTGTTTTCTCCTCTCAAGGCCAAAATGTCTCATAATAAACCGATACAAAAAGGTATGTCTACTGTGATTGTGCAATTCTACTAGAGTCTAGTACCAATCTTATTGTCAATGCCAGAGTCCCGGGCCAGAATATCATCATTGAGTTTTCGGGACCAAAATGGGAATGTACGATCTGTACTGGTTTGGAAGACGTGATCCTAACGGCCTGGGCAAAGTTCTTCCGATACCCATCCCCTTGCCTTTTATCAATAATGCAGAATCAATGAGTCTCCTTCACAGACACCCAGCGCACCCCCCCCCCCTCCCCCCTCCCCGCCCTCCCAACTCCACCCAACATCCCCACCCCCGACTCTACCATCCACACTGCTTGTCAGATT
Source organism: Arenicola marina (assembly GCA_964019135.1). Lineage (NCBI taxonomy): Eukaryota > Metazoa > Annelida > Polychaeta > Arenicolidae > Arenicola > Arenicola marina. Next base: position 8,004,087 of record OZ025249.1, on the reverse strand, counting down.
GCGGCCGGCGCATGAGTGAGTGCGCTATCATCATGCCATCTTCCTGGACAACACTTACGCGTCGCATAGCAACCAAGAAATCAACCTATTAACACAGTATTAATTAACTACCCTGATAGGCAAAAACAGTCAAGCACCAACCTATTAGGAAGTACGTGTAAGGAATAGCTTACGTTAGCAATTTCCAAATGAGACGAGGACCAATATTGCCGGGAATTGTCAATCAATGGGATTGGAAAACTGTCCGCAATGATATTCTGTAGTAATATTGCACATTTGTTTGAATTCAGGCACATTGCCAAGCAAGTCAACTATTCACAGTCCAGCACAAGTTTGTTTCCATTAACTTGCGAGTGACTTAATTATATACACTTATAACGCTCTCGATGGCAAAACAAGTAAGCATATTGTTGAGTAAATGGCCAACATGTAGTTTAGTCTGGCGTAGAAGATATTTATTGGCAAAACAAGCCTGACATATACAACACTGAACATAACACGAAAACATCACATTGATGACAAGAACAAACTCGTCCACAAAGCCTTGCATTTTAAGTGGCCTACCTGGCTATCTGAGTCAGACTGAAATAACAATGTGGGCCCATATGTAAATCAACCTCATGCATATATATAAGTTAAATCCTATGCATCCTACATACGCAGAATATTGTGCATCATACTAAATACAAAATTCAGCTTTATGTGATGATCGTTAACCAAAACATTCAGCAAAATGTCACTTGTCATTTCTATGCATGCATATGGTTACAATTTTGCAATTGTTTTCACTTGCTAAACGAATGCTACTTCGTTCTAGGTTACGGAAAAAAAACAGTTGCATAGAATCATTAGCAGGGAGGTAAGATATTGCTTGCGTATACACTTCGTGCGTTTAATCGTCTTCAATAGCAATAGTAGTATAATAACGTGACAAACAGCCATGTATTTATTTGTTTGTATCGACCAAGTCGCCACGGATGACACATGTTCAGTCGATGGCTGCCATGCTCGATAAGCCGCAGGCCGTGTTTCTGTTTCTAACGAATGCCCATAACAGAGAGTTTAATGGTCACCTTGGCGTTTACACCACAAGAGCAAGCGACCGCCCTCCAGATTTCCATCAAACGCCCACCACTGTAAGTGTTTACTGACGTCGTCCAGGGCCAACGGGAGCAAAGCGAAGTAATATCGTTTGTTCTACTCTTCACACCGGTAACAAGTGTTGATCCAACGGTCGTCACGCCAGCCATAGCCGCCACACCCATACATAGTGCTTCAATACTAAATATTAGGGCCCCCCTCCCGTCAACCACTCCCGTCAGCCCCTCCCAGTCGGCCGCCTGCTCACGACAAACGCGCCAGCGCCTGTCACATTATTAGCATCATGCACTGTGTTCCGCCATTCAAGTATCCAGGTCCTGTGGTTTAATAAATCACTATCTGAATGGAGCAGTCATCAGTCAAGGATCGATCTCTATTATGAAACTATCAGGACACCAGTGCCATGCCGCTGGGTCCCACCCTGACACCAGTGTCACCCTACAGTGTCACCCTGAGACCAGTGTCACCCTGATACCAGTATCACCCTGACACTAGTGTCACCCTGATACCAGTGTCACCCTGACACCAGTTATACCCTGATATCAGTTTCATCCTGACACCAGTTATACCTGTCACCAGTTATACCCTGACACCAGTGTCACCCTGACACCAGTTATACCCTGATACCAATGTCACCCTGACACCAGTTATACCCTGATACCAGTGTCACTCTGACACCAGTGTCACCCTGACACCAGTGCCATGCCGCTGGGTCCCCAGTGTCACCCTGACACCCTGACACCCTGGGTCCCCAGACACCAGTACCGTGCCGCTGGGTACCCTGGCATGCTCAGCCTGGCCCCAGCAGACCCGCGCCGCGGCTGGTTTGTGGCAGTGTTATTATATACGCTACAGTGTCACCCTGAGACCAGTGTCACCCTGAGACCACTGTCACCCTGATACCAGTGTCACCCTGACACCAGTTATACCCTGATACCAGTGTCATCCTGACACCAGTGTCACCCTGACACCAGTGTCAGCCTGACACCAGTGCCATGCCGCTGGGTCCCCAGACACCAGTACCGTGCCGCTGGGTACCCTGGCATGCTCAGCCTGGCACCAGCAGACCCGCGCCGCGGCTGGTTTGTGGCAGTGTTATTATATACACGACATTATATAATACCTACACCATGCCCTAGATAATATGTGCCGCGGTCAAGTGCACTACCTAAAGCTACTAAACAACAATCCTTATATTGACCAGATAAGCTCCACGCTGCGACAGCATTTTTTAAACAGGCGGATGGATTAAACAAACATAGACATAAAAGCCCCCCCGGAGCTTGCAAGATATGACTGACAGTTGAATGGGACCAAGTTTAGATGGGCTAAAGACCAGCGGAAAGAGAGAGCGGATATTAAAGGGGCAACCACACACCAGATAGACATATGTTGAGATTGGCAGGCAGTCAGTTATTGATCCATGCTGTGGGGCATAGTAACCCCGACGGTACTCCAATTGTCACACGTGTCGAATTGCTCCTAAGGCTGGGTAGGTCACGTTTGCTCAACACACTTCAAAACACTTACGCAGTTGGATTTTCGTACAGAAGTAGTGATAAAATAGGCTCTTTCAGGCCAGGTTTTCTGTCCCGATCACACGGTGCCTCTTTTTCACTATAGAGCTGCAGATTACCTGATGTTATCTAGAGTTACCCCCAACAAACGCACCCGACCTCACTGACAAACATTTAAGTGTTCACGGAGTTAACCGAAAAAAACAGCAGAGTTTGGCATATCGAACTCTTTCTCGCCAAAAATAAAGCAACTCATAATACAGAATTAGAATCAGTCCTTGAATCGTCCAAGATTTCTTTATTCCACACATGCCAGACTGTCAAATGGAGTCTCTTAGCCTTGCCCGTGATATCAATCTGCCACAGGTTTTCAACTTAACTAACTTAGTGGTAAACATCATCAGTTTGAGTGCTTCGTGATGATTTGTTATAAGTAGCAGTGCCGCGAGAGAGTTCTGTGGTGTCTCGATCGGGCTAGACACGTTTGCCACGTCACAGCCGAAACGGCCATGTTTATTAGGTTTCCGAATGTATATTCCGACGTGGTTAAAAGGACATCCTCAATGGACAATGTGGCCAAGGATAACGATGACATCCCCATTGGCACTGTGGCCAAGGATAACGATGACATCCCCATTGGCACTGTGGCCAAGGATAACGATGACATCCCCATTGGCACTGTGGCCAAGGATCACGATGACATCCCCATTGGCACTGTGGCCAAGGATCACGATGACATCCCCATTGGCACTGTGGCCAAGGATCACGATGACATCCCCATTGGCACTGTGGCCAAGAATAACGATGACATCCCCATTGGCACTGTGGCCAAGGATCACGATGACATCCCCATTGGCACTGTGGCCAAGGATCACGATGACATCCCCATTGACACTGTGGCCAAGGATCACGTTGACATCCCCATTGGCACTGTGGCCAAGGATCACGATGACATCCCCATTGGCACTGTGGCCAAGGATAACGATGACATCCCCATTGACACTGTGGCCAAGGATCACGATGACATCCCCATTGGCACTGTGGCCAAGGATCACGATGACATCCCCATTGGCACTGTGGCCAAGGATCACGATGACATCCCCATTGGCACTGTGGCCAAGGATCACGATGACATCCCCATTGGCACTGTGGCCAAGGATCACGATGACATCCCCATTGGCACTGTGGCCAAGGATCACGTTGACATCCCCATTGGCACTGTGGCCAAGAATAACGATGACATCCCCATTGGCACTGTGGCCAAGGATCACGATGACATCCCCATTGGCACTGTGGCCAAGGATAACGATGACATCCCCATTGGCACTGTGGCCAAGGATCACGTTGACATCCCCATTGGCACTGTGGCCAAGGATAACGATGACATCCCCATTGGCACTGTGGCCAAGGATCACGATGACATCCCCATTGGCACTGTGGCCAAGGATCACGATGACATCCCCATTGGCACTGTGGCCAAGGATCACGATGACATCCCCATTGGCACTGTGGCCAAGGATCACGATGACATCCCCATTGGCACTGTGGCCAAGGATAACGATGACATCCCCATTGGCACTGTGGCCAAGGATAACGATGACATCCCCATTGGCACTGTGGCCAAGGATCACGATGACATCCCCATTGGCACTGTGGCCAAGGATCACGATGACATCCCCATTGGCACTGTGGCCAAGGATCACGATGACATCCCCATTGGCACTGTGGCCAAGGATCACGATGACATCCCCATTGGCACTGTGGACAAGGATCACGATGACATCCCCATTGGCACTGTGGACAAGGATCACGATGACATCCCCATTGGCACTGTGGCCAAGGATCACGATGACATCCCCATTGGCACTGTGGCCAAGGATCACGATGACATCCCCATTGGCACTGTGGCCAAGGATCACGATGACATCCCCAATACAATCAAGTTTCTGCAAATTTGGATGTATATGTCGCCTGGGCTTAGCCTTGGCGGAAAAAGCTCGATATTCAACTTTAATAAAGTTATGACTGACCTAATATAGAACATTCATAGCATAGCCTTGTAACTTAAAGGAAGCATGAGTAAGACTTACCCTTGAGTCTAAGTCCCAGTTGTCTTGCGGTTTCGCATACATCCTGGGATCTTTGGTAGGCGCGCCCACGCAGAAACGGGACTGGTGCTTGAACAACAAGCCAGGAGATCGAAACTGCATGTTGCAGTTCGGACAATTCAGTGTTGACGCCATGCTTCTTGCGTGTCCAGCCGCGACGTGCTTCAAGTCTAATACGGAAGCAGCAATTCTGAAGAACAAGAGACGAATATTGACGCCATAACTTTTTATTTAAGTTGCATGTCGAGTTCTTTCCCGCCAAAACTAAGCCTAGGCGAAATTTATATCAAAATTTGCAGAAAACTCTAGTTTTTCATTCTATATATTCAGAAACCTGTTGCACATCATCGTTTCGGCTGTGGTGTAGCGAACGTGTCTACCCCGGGACACCACAGAACTCTGTCGTGGCACTGCTACTTATACCAAAGCATCGCGGAGCACACAAACTGATGACGTTTACCACTAGAATGAAAACTTGTGGTAAATTGATATCACGGGCAAGGCTATAAGAGATACTATTTGGCAGTCTGGCATGGCTGGAGTATAGACAAAGAAATCGTGAATGATTCAAGGAGTGATTCTTATTTGTGTTTTGGCGGGAAACAGCTCGACATGCAACTTTAAGGGAATAAGTGTTATCACATTATTATTTGTCCAATTACAGCCTGCCTCCGCCGAACACCGTTTCACGCAAAGTTTGTTAAATATAAGTGAGGACCAATCCCCTAATAATGGAGCGGAAGGAATTAAACCAAGAACTCGGAACTTTCACACGATAGACAATGTGGCCAATGATAACGATGACATCCTCAATGGACAATATGGCCAATGATAACGATGACATCCTCAATGGACAATGTGGCCAATGATAACGATGACATCCTCAATGGACAATGTGGCCAATGATAACGATGGCATCCTCAATGGACAATGTGGCCAAGGATCACGATGACATCCTCAATGGACAATGTAATCAAGGGTTACAAGGACATCCTCAATGGACAATGTGGCCAATGATAACGATGACGTCCTCAATGGACAATGTAATCAAGGGTTACAAGGACATCCTCAATGGACAATGTGGCCAATGAAAACGATGACATCATCAATGTACAATGTGGCCAAGGATAACGATGACATCAATGGACAATGTTGCCAAAGATAACGATGACATCCTCAATGACCAATGTGGCCAAGGATCACGAGGACATCCTCAATGGACAATGTGGCCAATTATAACGATGATATCCTCAATGGACAATGTAATCAAGGGTTACAAGGACATCCTCAATGGACAATGTGGTCAAGGATAACGATGACATCCTCAATAGACAATGTGGCTTAGAATCATGATGACATTCCCAATGAACAATGTGGCCAAGGATAACGATGACATCCTGAATAGACAATGTGGCCAAGGATAACGATGACATCCTCAATAGACAATGTGGCCAATGATAACGATGACATCCTCAATAGACAGTGTGGCCAAGGATAACGATGACATCCTCAATGGACAATGTGGCCAAGGGTTACAAGGACATTATCAATGGAAAATGTGGCCAAGGATAACGATGACATCCTAAATGAACAATATGGCTTAGAATCATGATGACATTCCCAATGAACAATGTGGCCAAGGATAACGATGATATACTCAATGGACAATGTAGCCAAGGATAACGATGACATCCCCAATGGACAATGTGGCCAAGGATCACGATGACATCCCCAATGGCACTGTGGCCAAGGATCACGTTGACATCCTAACTGGCCTTTTAGATCACGAACGGCAAACATCGACATTGAAGGCCGAAAAGCTAGACGTTGACAATATACGACGGAACGCTAGACGTTGACAATAGACGACAAAACGCTAGATGTTGACAATAGACGGTAAAATGCTAGACATTGACAAATAGACGGTGAAACATTAGACGTAGACAATGGACGGCGAAACACTAGACGTTGACAAGGAACAGCGCAACACTAGACGTTGACAATAGACGGCAAAACGGTAGACGTTGACAATGGACGGCGAAAGGCTGGACGTTGACAATGGACGGCGAAACAGTAGACATTGACAATAGACGGCAAAACGGTAGACGTTGACAATGGACGGCGAAAGGATGGACGTTGACAATGGACGGCGAAACGCCAGACGTTGACAATGGACGGCGAAAGGCTAGACGTTGACAATGGACGGCGAAAGGCTAGACGTTGACAGTGGACGGCAAAACGGTAGACGTTGACAATGGACGGCGAAAGGCTGGACGTTGACAATGGACGGCGAAAGTCTGGACGTTGACAATGGACGGCGAAACACTAGACGTTGACAATGGACGGCAAAACGGTAGACGTTGGCAATGGACGGCGAAACACTAGACGTTGACAATGGACGGCAAAACGGTGGACGTTGACAATGGACGGCGAAAGGCTAGACGTTGACAATGGACGGCGAAAGGCTAGACGTTGACAATGGACGGCGAAAGGGTAGTAGTCTAAACCGGCCCCCCGAGACAGCTACAGTGACCTTCGGGGCTGATCCTACATTACGGATCCTACGTAGCATATAGAGCCCCACGCTATACCATCTGACGAATCAGATGACGGTTCGGGGTCTTCGCCGACTAAAACAGGATATATAGTATCATAACTCTGTCACAGGTGCAAATCAATCGCGCTGCAAAGCCATTAGGAAAACTGGCCGTTAATCAGTTATTTTGGTGAGGCGGCCTGCCGTGTCCTTAGCAGTCTCAACATCTGACAGACACAGGAGCGGATCCAGCAGACAATCGATCATGTGGGGTCACAAGCAGGGTCAAGCAGGCGTGGATCCAGGATCAAGCAAAAAAGGGGGCGGGGTCCGCTTTGGGTTCGAAAATCTTACGACCGGGGCGCCACAAGCCCCCCATCACCCTCCAAACACACCGCTCAGATACGTTTGCATCGTCTTTGTTTGAAGCAAAAGCAAGAATCTGTGACCCCTCCTCTTGGACAAGCGCCTGACGGTACAAATGAGGGTACAAATGACAACCCCTGTGTACAGTGCAGTTTTGCTGTCTGACCTATTATCTTCATATTGCAAAATATCCCCTGTCGGTGATATTGTGCAAGATGATGTAGAAGTAGGTCTAGTTCACGCTTCAGACGTGTAGGCCAACCGCCAAAGGTGTACGAAATGGCTTGGGTTGGGGACGGAGAGGAGGCATCACCGATAGATCCAGCCTAATACCATAAAACTGACGACGGCCGCGAGGCGGGGCGGGGTCGGGTCCTCGCGGGGGGGGGGGGGGGGTGAACTAATACATTGCTTGGTTTGCAATTTTGGCGGTAAAATGCCCCCGACCGAGCGGATTTGGGCGGTAAAAAAAGGGGGGGGGGGCTTTAACGCGGACACCCCTCCCTTTTTTTTTACCAAATCCGCTCGGTCGGGGCATTTTACTGCCAAAATCAGCTCGGAAGGGGTATTTATTCGCGGTAACCCGCTCTATGAACGCACATTTGCCCCCCCGGTCGCAAGTTTTTAAATATTCGCTATACAGGGGTATCTTTTTTGTGCGCTCTCCCAGACATCAAGGCACCCGCGTGACCCCCCCCCCCCCCCCCGCACCAGATGTGTATAATAGTGCCCCCCCCCCACCCCCCGGAGGTCGGGTTGGTGCACAAGGGAGCGTCTAAGACATTTAGACTGCGAAGGGGTGGGGGGGAGGCAAAACAATTACTCTGCCCCCACCCCCTCCTCCAGAGTTTCTACGATCAAAGAGCGCCGATGCTTCGATCCCTAGCTGTCCCCCGCTTCCTAGGGCGCCTTCCAGCCACGAGCGCTCCTGGCAACAATCAGTACTGTGTCAGTCAGCACACGGCGGCTGTGTCAGTCAGCACACGGCGGCCCTATATATCATACATAGGGCTGACACAGTACTGATTGTTGCCAACGGAGGTGAGCGCTCGTGCTTCCAACGACCCACCTGGGGCCGCCTCGATAGCTCAGTGAGTTAGAGCGTCTGCTGTAGCATATGTCAGATTGTCAATGTCAAACAATTAGACTTATCCATCTTGTAACACTTACTGACACTGTGATATGTCTTGATCGGATCTCTATACTATAGAAGCAGAGCTTGTTACCCATAGATGTACCATGGCTATGCCTAGACTATAGAAGCATGCACGCGCGGATCCAGGGGGTGGGGATTGGTGGGGGGGGGGGGGGGGCGGTCACCACCCCCACCCCCTTCCCCCCACCCTTAAAACCTTACATCACGAGACTGTTCTTATCCTTTAAATATGTTGCCACCCCCATAACTCCTTTACGAAATCTTGGTTCCGCGCCTGCAAGTGTAACTTTTAGTGTTGTCAGCTGTCACTGTCTGTGACTGTGACAGTGAGTGGGCTGACGCGAGTGTCAGTGCACACCTCTGCATGGTGGCAAGCGTATCATATCAACTGACTGTACATGTAAGCCCTTATCATCATTACCTTGTTCTGAGCAACTATCCACTGTCCACACGGTGAGTTGAAAGCAGGCTTCGTCGTCAAATCTGTTACCGTAGACAGAAGTGATACCAGATCAACTTGTCACCCGCCATGTTGGTTGATCGTACGAGCAGGTACTCAGTTTACCTTTGCTATGACAACCACTTTGTAATATCATGAGGCCCCCGTCGCGTCAGATACATAATCGTGTTCAGTGCATTATGACTGTCACCATAACCTATGACATGCCTGATGAAAATAACGGAATATATTCAGGTATATCGAAAGAACCATTTTAATTGACGTTCTTTCATTTGATGAAGTTAGCTTAAGGAATTTGATATTTATGGGAAGGAGGGGAGGGGGGGGCTATTTTTTTTCTTAGAAAAAAAATAATATTATTAAAAAATATGTTTATGCACGCCGCCCCCCCCCCACCAAGAAAAAAAAATAGTAGCAGGATATATGTATTGAAAAACATGCTTCAATAAAAACCGCAAACCAAATTTCTCTTCCTTTAACAATGGTTTCAAAAATTATCTTGTTCCTATCATATTGCCAAAAAAATATTTGTTTTTGGCACAAATCCAGTTCCTTCAGCTCAGCACATTTGTCACACAAAACTTGAATTATCGAATCAATCGTGATTGAGACATATGTTGGGTATGCACAGTTTTTAGGTCTACGCGTCGGTGTCAGTGATTCGGGTTTGAACATCGTTCAGCAAGCGATATGCCGGTCTGTCAATGGGTTGTGGATGTCTGATCGAACCGTTTGTGGAATCTCGCGCCGAAAAGCGATCAAATGTTCAAGATGCTGCAGGTGTCAGATCCGGAGTGTCAGAGCATGATAGATTTCCCCACACCGATTTGATAGTATTAAATCATCATAATAGTATGATCAGGCCTATCGCCACTTACGGCTGTCCAGTATGGGTGCAGGAACTCGTAACATCATCAGATGTCTTTAACAAAATGACACAATGTAATGCCGAACAATTACTGACCAAGTTTTGCAAGAGCCTCCTACAGGTACCGCGAAATGCATCCAACATCGGGGCCTATGCCGAACTAGGGCAATACCCCTTATTAATTTATGTCATGACACAAACCGTTCGCTTTTGGGACCATATCTTGACCAGTAAAAACAAAATACTCCGCGCAGCATTTAAAACGGAAATGGACTGTGATGGAAATGGGACTCACACCTTAGCGTCTGCTATTAAATGTATATTATCTAAGGCTGGGGTACATAACTGTTTGGATAAGAGATGGGGAGACGGTAGCACACGCATGTTCTCCCATATTCAAAACAAGCTCGAGGAGGAGTAGAAAACACAATTCTGGAAAACTTTAAGATCGAGCGCTGGCACATCGGGAGGGGGTAATAAATTACGAACATATGCAACCTTAAAATCTAATTACACCATGGAACCTTATCTCGGTGCTGGACTGCCTAAGAAATATCAACGGTGGTTTGCCAGACTCAGACTATCAAGCCACCAACTCGAAATCGAGCTCGGCCGATACAATAAGCCAATACCAGTACCTGCCACAGAACGTGTATGTAGACAGTGTACATCTGGGTGTGTGGAAGATGAGATTCATTTTATGTTGCATTGCGAAAAATTCTCTAAGCATAGAAAAATACTTAAAACCGAAATTATGGGGTTGGGGTTATCCTTTAGTGGGGAGGGACATAAAGGCTTAAATGACCTGCTATCAAGCGATCACCCTGCGGCACTGTTTGCGGTCGGTAAATTTATCGACGTAGCCATGAAACAACGTGTGTAAAATGTTCTCTTTCTGTGTTTTCGTTGCATGGCAACACGCGTGTATTTACATGTCGTAGACCAAATAAAAGAATTGAATAGAATTGAATTGAAAATCTTCCCGGCGTTCCATAGTCATCGCCTCGGTACCGTTCCAGTTGGTTGCGTTCGGCGGTTTGACAGTCCTGAACGAAACAAGGTGCGCGATTACAAGCATTTGTGTCATTTTGTCGTCTATCGCTGCTGGGCTTTCATTTTAACTTTTTCCTCAAGTTTAACCTAGCTGTTGCCAGTATTCTGATGTTACAACAGTGAATGCTCTCAAAGTCTTGTGCAAAGTTAGTGGCTGAAGTTGCCTGCTTACTCGCGTGGTTTGCAGCGTCAAAAAGCTTGTTACCGTAGTTCATCAAATACAGGCGGCGGGTAGCATTTTTAACAAGCAGCGGGTAGCATTTTTAACAAGCAGCGGGTAGCATTTTTAACAAGCAGCGGGTAGTATTATTTTACGCCCTGCACATTGTTTGAGTACCAGTTGCAGCCAGCTGTAGAATATTTATTTACAATATACTATCAGTTACATTATGGCATGGGTAGCTGTACCAGGAGCGCTAGACTCCATCATATATATGTGGACTATAATACATGATATATATTATGTATTGTATGCCAGACTGTATATTATGTTTTTCTAAATTGACTGCTGAATTTATTTTAGGCAAAATAAATAAGTTTACAGTTTAATTGGTATTATATGGCTAATTGATGATAAATATTAATTGATATAAAGTTATGAATATAATTAATAGGTGGTTTATTACAATTGTATAAGCTTATTAATGTTTTATCTATTTATCTCTTAGTTTCCTTTTTAATCGAATTGTTTACATGAATAAAGCTACAAGATAATAATTGGTATTTTGATTAATTGATTTAGTATTTAATCATCTTTTTTGCAAGTGTTTAGTAGAAACTCATCGGAATAAGATACATGTATAAATATTCTTATGAGGTTATAAATCTTTACTTATGTTTCTGTTTACACACCAAGTGCTACTTTAATGATATATAAAAAAAGGATCTGTCATTGATATACTGGAATAGATTACATGTACAATATTTAACTGATAAGCTTATTTGGTTACATGGTATATAAAAGTATACATAGCTCAATATAAGAAATCATTATCTTTTCTTCTGAAACAGGCATGCTAAAGATATGGAAGGCAGGAAAAGACGTGCCACCTCCCCCCTCCAGGCAGATTCAGTTGCTACATGCAGCTACAGTAAGAAGACAAAGATTGATACCTGTTGCGAAGACACAGAGCATTGGAAGAAGCAAGTGGGGAAATGCAATGTACCAAGGATAGATGTGCCAAGTCTCAAATCTGTGTGCACCAAGTTCGTGGCACATAACATCCATCTCGTTGATTCCTTGGTGGACTTTCCAGACATAGTAGGCTTTGAGATATATGCGCAGGTCAAGGAGACCGGGGCACTTTCTGATCCCACACTTGAATCTACTCATAAGACGCTACAGCTGTTCGCACAAGCCTACGAGGAGACTTTCCTCAATGCACTGAATCTGCGGCCTTTTGCTGGGTTAAGGCTGGAGGAATGTAGCAGATCATTTCAAAACTTCAACTACATCTCTAAACTCGATCTTGGACATTGCAAGCTTGGTGATGGCCACGAGTTGTTCACATTCATTTCCCAACTGTGCAGGTACATATATCCACACAGCCAGACATTTATAAAGATTTACATAAATATACAAGTGGCAATAATATTATATGCCACATATACACATGACAGCACAATTTAGCGTTCACATTTAACAACCATGACTTAATTATATCGTCTTCTAATTCTCTTACAGATTGGAATGTTTGGGTCTGGAGCACAATATCCTCAGTAATTTTGGGCTTCAAAAGATGACGTCACCGTTAAGAGTGTTAGGACGTGGACCTACAGGGATCTCGGTTCTGGATTTGTCTGGTACGAAGTCGTCGGTGCCTTGAAAGCCTCATGTTTGTTGTATCGATTTATATATATCAATGGGAAAAAGGATTATTGCACATATTGCACAGCCAGGTCTCTGGTGTAAATGTCGTTTTTGTCGCAGGATGACCTGCGATCTCTATCTCAATTAAGCGCGAAAGCAAATATATATCTTTGTAATTTGCCTAGATATATCGTGGTTACTTTTTAACACTTTCTTGGTTATGGTATATATTTTTTTGTATTTTATGTGCATAACTGGTGTGTGAGCAGCTGTAAAGGGTGGTTGATACGTTGCCAGATCTGCCATACACTTGGGTAAAGTTAAGGTCTCTAAAGCAAAGATGGATCATCATTACTTTATAATTACGGGTGTGATTTTGATTTACGTTCTAAGCAAGACGACGTGGTTATATTGTTCATTTCAGGCAACTCCGGAATAACAGATAAAGGATTAAAATATCTGTTGTGCTTTCCTCGCCTTCACCTATTGGACATGTCGGGAACGAGTATCTCTGTAAGTATTTATGTGTACATATTAACCCTTCAGTTTCATCTGAACATTATTTAGCTCTGTATGCCATCACAGCCATGACAGTAACAACATGGATTATATATTATAGGAAATAGGAATCGCTCAGTTGGAGGCAGAATTTCGACTGAGGGAAGTTACAAATGGCGCTGAGATCGTCGAGTTTGAACGACCCTCTCTGTGTGACACCAGTGGATGGGCCGGGGATGTGGTTCGTGCCTGGACCATTCGACCCGCTGTGATCCAGGGACCCAGCTCATCTTCAAGCAGCAACACCGGCAGCAAACCAGCCAATTTCTGTGAGTTTCTTTGCCCTGTTTATCAGGCTAAAATGCGTGGTTAACCAGAATAACGAAGAACACTATTAGCCTGTGCGGGTTTGGTTAGATCGTCAGACTTCTGTTTCAGACGGAAAACGTCGTCGACAGCGCGAGTTCTCTACACCCATTGATAACTCCACTCCTAAATCATGTCCACGATTCAAGCTACGTTTCAGAGCTCAAAGTTCGACATTCCATGACGTCACATCGTCGGCAAGCCGCAACGTGATCGCCGGAAAGGGCGCGACGAAAGGTGTCGAAAACGAACATAAAAGGAAGTCACGAGCAAAACTGTCAGCAAATCGCCGTAACATCAAGGACGTCATCAAGCTCGTTCAAGAGAATGATATCGGTGGCAGCGACGGCAATAGAAGTGCTAACAGCAAGATCGGGTTCACCCAAACTTTCAAGTCGCACAGGGCCGCTAAAGGCTCGCCTTCCCAGGAAATGGCTTTGGGGGGAGCCTCACATTGTGCAAATACTGCTCCTCAACCGAAAGGTGACAAAATATGTTTGGACGACGATATGGCTTTGCTGTCCGGATATGTGACGTCACAAGCGAAGTCCAATGTCACGTCTCTTTGGGACGCAATGTCCTCCAGTGGTCAGTGGTAACGTCGACGGAAGTAGTTCATGGTACTTTACAGGAAGAGATCACAGAATAATTTATACAGCCTCTTATTAAAGCTGTTGTTCCCGAATAAACAAATGTTCGTCCATTTTGTAAAATGACGTTGCATTGTATCTTCTCTCAATCTTCATGCTCATACTTTATGCGAAAACACTGTTATCATGTTGCAACTATTTTGTGAAGATTTGACCGTGAGGACACAATGGCATGTATTGTGAGCACATAGTTTCATTAGGATATTCACATGCTTAAATACGCTGTCGTGTGTACTTTCAAATGTTTGTCTCACCTCCATTCTTGACGGATATCATGGAACATTTATTACACTAACCATGAGAATGTTTTCATGTGATGACTTTATTCATGAGCCTTGAACGATACATTTTGAATGCATGTACATTTATATGTACTTCCAAAAACAGCTATTCAGAAACGTCTTTTGCACGCCACACATCTTTACAATCATTCTTCAACTGACCGACCAGTCAACCTTCAAATAACATAATTATTTTACACTATTTATCAGGACTTAAGACAATCTATCAACGCTTTCATCATCTCTTCCCCTTTTTCTTCCCCTTGCCCTTGGCCTTTGGCTCGGCGTCCTTCTGTGTGGTGACGGGTGTGCTCTCCGCCTCCACTCTCAGCGCGTGTCCAGTCTTCTTGATGTGATCAAACAGCTTATTGCGAGAACGGAATATCTGACCACATTTGTTGCAAGGTAACTTCTCCTGAAATGTAGATAATGCATTATTGTTTACAAGCTACACTCTTATACTGGCCCTACTTGATGAAAATGTGACCCTAGCGCACTAATGAAATGACGAAGAAGGTCAAGGAAACAGCTGTAAATACATAGTGACTGATAATGGTAACAAGTTAACATGTGGAATCGCTATAATACCTGAGGCTGTTGTTGGTTCTTCATGTCTGGTTTCTTCTTGTTCGCACCCTTCGCACTGAAAGAACCCGAAGATGAAGCATCTGTAATTCATGGTCCTCGCAGCCACAATTTTGTTTTCTTGGGCACAAATATATATCAAAAGTGGCCATTTCGTTTCATCAAAGTCATATTTTACATTCTGTTTAATAACCTTCGTTCAGTTTAAATCAGTCCAAATTAAATCCTTTGGCGAGTTGTTGAACGTTGCTGATTCAGCCACCGACGCGCAACCTGTGTCACGCCTAACATAACCTAGCAGCGAACGCGGCGCGTGACTCACCCAGGCGTGGCGTCCGTCTCCTTCGATTCCGGTTGTACTTCTGGTTGAAGACGACAACTCTCACCCTCCGCCTCCTGGTGGGAAAAGACGAACAAATGCAGTTAGACATACTGTAAGGTGTGATATGAATTGATCGGTTCAAGGTAAGACGTCTCATATAACACATACAAATATTAAATACGTTAAGTAAAAGGGAATGCCACGACCTCAAAGCACGCTATGGCGGCTACAACACGGTCAAAGTTTCTTTGTCACCACTTTGGTAGCAGATAAGGTCGAGTCTCGACAGCAGATATAGTCCAGTCTTGACAGCAGATATAGTCCAGTCTTGACAGCAGATAGTCCCGTCTCGACAGCAGATAATCCAGTCTTGACAGCAGATAATCCAGTCTTGACAGCAGATATTGTCCAGTATCGACAGCAGATATAGTCCCGTCTCGACAGCAGATATAGTCCAGTATCCACAGCAGATATAGTCCAGTGTCGACAGCAGATATAGTCCAGTATCGACAGCAGATATAGTCCAGTCTCGACAACAGATATAGTCCAGTATCGACAGCAGATATTGTCCAGTATCGACAGCAGATATATTCCAGTCTCGACAGCAGATATAGTCCAGTATCGACAGCAGATATTGTCCAGTATCGACAGCAGATATAGTCCAGTCTCGACAGCAGATATTGTCCAGTCTCGACAGCAGATATAGTCCAGTCTCGACAGCAGATATTGTCCAGTATCGACAGCAGATATAGTCCAGTATCGACAGCAGATATTGTCCAGTATCGACAGCAGATATAGTCCAGTATCGACAGCAGATATTGTTTAGTATCGACAGCAGATATAGTCCAGTCTCGACAACAGATATAGTCCAGTCTCGACAACAGATATAGTCCAGTATCGATAGCAGATATAGTCCAGTATCGACAGCAGATATAGTCCAGTATCGATAGCAGATATAGTCCAGTCTCGACAGCAGATATAGTCTAGTCTCGACAGCAGATATAGTCCAGTATCGACAGGAGATATAGTCCAGTCTCGACAGCAGATATTGTCCAGTCTCGACAGCAGATATTGTCCAGTATCAACAGCAGACATAGTCCAGTATCGACAGCAGATATAGTCCAGTCTCGACAGCAGATGTTGTCCAGTATCGACAGCAGATATAGTCCAGTATCGACAGCAGATATAGTCTAGTCTCGACAGCAGATTTTGTCCAGTATCGACAGCAGACATAGTCCAGTATCGACAGCAGATATAGTCCAGTATCGATAGCAGATATAGTCCAGTCTCGACAGCAGATATTGTCCAGTATCGACAGCAGATATAGTCCAGTCTCGACAGCAGATATTGTTTAGTATCGACAGCAGATATAGTCCAGTCTCGACAACAGATATAGTCCAGTCTCGACAACAGATATAGTCCAGTATCGATAGCAGATATAGTCCAGTATCGACAGCAGATATAGTCCAGTATCGATAGCAGATATAGTCCAGTATCGACAGCAGATAGTCCAGTCTCGACAGCAGATATTGTCCAGTCTCGACAGCAGATATTGTCCAGTATCGACAGCAGACATAGTCCAGTATCGACAGCAGATATAGTCCAGTCTCGACAGCAGATGTTGTCCAGTATCGACAGCAGATATAGTCCAGTATCGACAGCAGATATAGTCAAGTCTCGACAGCAGATTTTGTCCAGTATCGACAGCAGACATAGTCCAGTATCGACAGCAGATATAGTCCAGTATCGATAGCAGATATAGTCCAGTCTCGACAGCAGATATTGTCCAGTATCGACAGCAGATATAGTCCAGTCTCGACAACAGATATAGTCCAGTATCGATACCAGATATAGTCCAGTATCGACAGCAGATATAGTCCAGTATCGATAGCAGATATAGTCCAGTCTCGACAGCAGATATAGTCCAGTCTCGACAGCAGATATAGTCCAGTCTCGACAGCAGATATATTCCAGTCTCAACAGCAGATATTGTCCAGTCTCGACAGCAGATATAGTCTAGTCTCGACAGCAGATATAGTCCAGTATCGACAGCAGATATAGTCAAGTCTCGACAGCAGATATTGTCCAGTCTCGACAACAGATATTGTCCAGTATCGATAGCAGATATAGTCCAGTCTCGCCAACAGATATTGTCCAGTATCGATAGCAGATATAGTCCAGTCTCGACAACAGATATAGTCCAGTGTAACAGAGCTACAGTGTAACACCCACAGAGTCTCGGTGAGTCAGCTTTAACATTGGCCAAGTCCTCATGTACTAACCTCCTTCTTGTCTTGCTCCTTCCCATGGTTCCCTGCTGACTCTGTCGGTACTGCAGGGATTTCTGGCGCAATACCTTCGCTTTCCGGCGTCACAGCCCCTTCTTGTGCGTTCTCCTTATTCTCTGGACTGAATAAGACACGATAGGCAATTGTACTCGCTGCCATACAAAATGCGATATTCATTTAAAAACATGGCAAAATGACGGATTAACCCGGCAGTAAAGACACCACTGAATTAACTTTAGTTCCATCTCCGAAACCTAAAAGCTCCGAGTAGTTTTATTACCATACACGAGACTTAAATGTATTGAAATAACACACACGCTCTTTCGCTATAGAAACTTACGGCGTAATAGAGATTAAGGTAAGTTATTTAGTGCAATAATTTGATCATCCAGCTTCCGATACCAATTGGGAATTGTGCACACACTCTCATAACTTGCAGTTAGATATTTTTTGGTGTATCTTGCAAACTTGCTCAAAAATGTTTTGTCCCATGCAACTGGGAGACACTTCCACAAATTGGTTACAACCCACCGTATGCAGATACTTATATTCTTGCACAATGCCGACAAGACATTAGCCATGGCTACAAACCTCTCCGGTGTATCAGCTTCAGGATTCACCAGCTTCAGGTCGTCCAGCTTATCACTTGTGCTGGCCACCTTCAAAGTAAGAAATCAATGGCGAAGATGCTTCCAACAATAGCCGCCTACCACAAGCCGTAATAGTGTTCCCTGGCGAGGGTTTTTACTGTGTTACACGGTATCAGTCAATAATCCTTTGAAACTATTTGGTGAACTCATTGACCTTTTTCGTTTAACAATTCAGTGGCTACTTACCTCTTGCATCATAGCCTCAAGTTTCTGTTGCTGCTTTCGTCTCTTCTTTTGCTTCTTTGACAACCTTGCAATAAGTCAAAAAGGCTGGCTAAATGTATAAAGATCACACAAATATATGACGTGTACACACGTCTCAAATCACATAACTGTGGATGTTCTATTGTTATACTTCCCACAGAGTTGCGGAGGATTTCCCACGAGACCCTAACTTCACGCTGTATCGTTGGACACGATATGACCAAACAAGATAATTTTGTAACTTTTTTCGGAGTACTTTCTTTTACATTTAAAGTTCAAAATGTATTGCCATTGGTGCCAGCCGTTGGGATTAATGCCGTTGATGTCATGACACCCGATTACTGACGTACGAGAATTTCTGGGACAAGAGGGATGCAGGCCCAGGCAACCAGTAGTTGGTCGGGGAAAGACCCTTTAATCTGAACGGTCATATCGCGTCAGTGGAAGGAGTGAAGGCCGTGATCCCTGCTTCTACTCTGCGAATAAGGCCATGGAATCTATATTTTGTATGGACTTTCGCACAGTAGGCCCAGGTCCCCATACTGATGATGGTCAATTGGGCAGAGCCAAGTGGAGGATGGCGTACCGGATGGTGGCCAAGGGACGGCTGATTAAGGGGAAGGGGCCTACGAAAGGGCTGTTACAGAAGTAAAAGAAAAAAGGGTTAAGTGGAGTGTGGCCAAGAGAAGGTTCGCCAGGGGGAGAGTGTGTCGCGCGGAGAGGCAGTGGTAGGCCGGACGGCCCACCGCAGTAGGCACCAAACAAGTCAAGCTGCCAAGGCAAGGGGCAAGGCCACAATGGGCGGTACTATGATAGCTCCGCTCCCCAAATACATACTTCGTTTTAGGAGTGTCTGCTGCCAGCATATCTTCATCCAGGGATAATTCCGCCTCTTCGTCCAGTATCTCTGTGGCAGAGTCCACATCAGCCTTGTCGGCTGGCTTGGCCTTCGCTGTGACCTCCCCCTCCTCCTCAGCCTCCTCCCCGTCATCGCTGCCCTCCTCCTCCTCCTCCTCCTCGTCTGCCTCCATCTCTGCCTTCAGAAGCGCCACGTTCTCCCGGTGCTTCTTGGAACGCTCATGGTTGGCAAACCTGGAAAATGGTGGAAAATCATTCACCTGATACCAAATGCATTAGTATAAACATCTTTTTTTTCCTCAAGAGGTGTCCTGTGACTGAAATATCAAATATCAATGAATGATTTTGGGTTTTATGCCCTCATATGTCCTATCTAGACCAAGGATATGTTTCTCTCCCGATCAATGTGATACCAATGATGGCTCGAAGGTTCATTATAACAGGCCATTGCAGACACTTGGTACGAGCCCACGTTGTGTGCTGAGATGGAGATGGAGGCATCAATGACCACACACCGCGGTCAGAGCCTGCCATAAACACCTTCGCCCGGAACACGTGCTCGTATTACTCACGCTTTGTCCGTCTTAAAGTTTTTATTGCACGCGATACAGAAGAGCTCATCCAAGATTTCTTCTTCTTCGTCACTGCTCCCGTCTCCTGCAACCGATGAACCAGGTGTTAACAGTAATACTAACTCATGATACGAAGCACGTAGGAACGAAAGATGTAACGAATACCGATTCGACTGAGTCAACATTAGCACCCACTCATAGCAGGCAGCAAGACAGCAAGTGACAAATCAGATATATCCACGAATCCGTCTAATGTCAGCATGATTGTTAATAAGCGCTGCCCACCTGAACTAATCGCATCCCCAAACTGCTTCGCTAAGTTTGCTTCGAGCGACGCCAGATCAGTTTCCAGCTCCGACATGGCGGACCACTTAGTCTCCGTGTAGTCGTCCAGCTCCCTTGAAAACAAGAAACATCTGTCACACATCTGACAGACATAACCGAACACAACATGTGTTAGTTACCGTCGGTTTAAGGCACATAACGACCTCACTAACAAGACTGAAATTATCCTTGTCGAAATTACGACACACTGTTATTAGTTATGTCGCTTCTGTTATCCCAACCTCGCCCCTAATTGGAGACCTTCTACTAAAAACCTCAATACTGGAGACGTTGCAAGAGTAATTTCGCCGCGTATTTATCCATTTGTCAGCCATGCAGTGTTACGCGACTAATTACACGATCTGTAAGGTGGTTCCAACATACATACGTCTGTTGAATACTGCTGAATGAATGGCGATCGGAAGCGGACTTAGACCTACTTGAGCTTCTCCTTTCGGTGCCTTTGTTTCCGCTCTTCGGCCTTCTTGGCTATCTCAACCGCTCGCTCCTCCAGGCGTTTCTATAACGAAATTAACCGCGTAACCAAACAGTCTATGTTCCTAAGAAGCAAAGAACAATGGCAGATATAGAAAATAATACAAAATTAGTATATGTTGTAAAAACTCCATTTAAATTAAGCGAGTAAGATCTCGGGGCAGACAACGCAGATTGTTATATTATAGTCAGCATTGTTATATTAAAGTCAGCATTGTTATATTATAGTCAGCATTGTTACATTATAGTCAGAATTGTTATATTATATTCAGATAAATGATTTGAGATTTCGCTCCATGTGTGCACACATCTGGTAGGCGTGTGATTGTAAATTGTGTTGCCTTACACACTTACCTTGTAGGCGTGCACCCGTCTATCTCTCTTCCTCACAAAAGCCACCAATGCCTATAACCAAAGCAGAACCAGTGACTGAGTGACGATCACCATAACAATAACAAAAAGCACACAACGTCGACTGAAATGCAAGTGGAGTGTTGAATAACATACGTGAGCTGCACATAATGATGGGTGGATTCACTGGTGACCTGAGTGCACATACCAGGTCCACAGGAACATATTGGCCATGGTGACCTAGGATCAGCTGCTGATAATGCAATGCATATTAGAAATTGTAGGTAAACTAGGTTTAGGCGCCAGGTATCAGAAGTATCGCGATAAAGAAATGAACGAAAGATTTTCCCCCTTGAAATCTGCTTACATATTGTGAGGAACCAAATAGGAATATAGAGAACATCACTGAGTCTTGGAAGTAGCCAATACGGGTGATATATACGGACCCTGACTTCCTCGTTGCGCTCTCGCTTTGCCTTGTCTCTCGTTTTCTTGTTTTCCTGTTCGGCTGCACGCCGATACATCCTGTTGGGCGCCTGTCTCGTGTCATACTCCTCCACCCACACGTAGGACTTGGCCGTACAGTAGCTGTCCCAGTAGGCATAGAACACCCCCACAACCTGAGGACAAACGCCGCCATAAGAGTCATTGTTGTAGGACATTAATACGCCATACATATTGAATGTTCACATGTCTTACCGGCATATAAGGATTTAATTAGTCTTTATTAAAGACAAAACCTTGAATATACATGGTATAGACTTACTGTAGACATTTATCTTTCATCCATTAGTTCGATCGCATCTAGATGATTGGGTCATGCAATATTGAACCCAACAAAAGAAATATATTTCTTCTCTGTAGTGGCCAGGTTTGTTAGATAGAAGGCAGCATGATATATTGCATACAGTGCAATGCAGTGAGCAGCTTACCTCTTCATATTCGCTCAAGGAGTCCCCAAAGCTAGGAGCCTGCGAGTCACTGTCCTCCCCATCCAGATACTCAGCATCTTCCTCAGCAATTTTCTCAAAAATCTTCCTGTACACTGTATAGAAGCCCTGTAGCAGGAATACAAAAAACGAATGAGCTGGTCTCACATGTTGAGGAGGAAGTGTTGTGATCAATCTTTAAAAGTCAAAATCCACATGTATAAGCAGGGTGAGTAGAAATCTTCTCTGCAGATCAATTGGAATAGACAACACATTTATGAATCTATGCATTATGATAGTATAAGTTGTGCATTACATCAAGTAAAGCAGTTGCAATTACGTATGACAGATTTGTCCAGACACCCACCTCATCATCATCTCCATATCCTGAGAAACAGGCTGTGTTGAAATATTGGTAGACATTGAGAGATGTGTCTTTGTAATCGCCTCCTTGTCCATGACCTGCATCCAGACAATACAAGGATCAGTTATCACTTAATGCATTCCATTATACATTGCAAGTGTGAAGCTAGATTATGTTAATGATGGTTGGTTGGTTGTATATTAAAGACGCTTTGACCAATTCTGCTCATATCGCGCCAATGGGAAAGAGGAAGGATATAGGGAAGCGATGTCTCTGGGGTAACCCCCTACTGTTTATGAAGGACATGGGATCTTAATTCTGCGTGGTCGCAGGATTAAAATCCTATGTCAAAGACACAAGCAGGACTCAAACTACCGATCCACATGTTACTCTCAGGTGGCCCTTCTTGTTAATGAAGTACTTCACATGTAAACTGATAAGGTATCTTCATGTAACTGTCTATTTGCCAATATAATAGATAATGTCATTGCAAACTAATGTAGGATGCATCATGTTTGGAATCAGCTTACCACCCTTTAGGATAGCTTCCCGGTGCTTGTCATACCAAGCACGCTCCTGAGGGTCAATCAACACTTCATATGCCTGTTGAATCAGGTGAAATTGTCTGGTGCATTCATCTTTTTCATCAGGGTTCTTGTCTGGAACGTCAATGAAAAGAATGACATACCGTAAACTGCCTATTAGAAGCAGCGGCTTATATTAGGAAGTTGGAGGGTCAAATTCCCGGGTTTTAGTCGGAAGTCAGGGTGCGGCTTTAAATAGGGCCTTTTGCCGATTTCAAGTGAGCGTGGCAGGACAAGCGGGGGGGGGGGGGGAAATAATAATATAACTTTCAAAAGGGTATGATACTTTGCCTACCGGTAATATTATACAAGTTTTACCTTGTTGGCTCTTGAAAGGCTTTGAAAGTGATTTCTATCAATTTGTTATTAACCATATATAAGAATAAAATGTCACAGGATTTATCACAAAGTCAAGAATCAGCTATCTATGGATCTTGCTTATGCATATTATATTCAATTATATATTCCTGCCATGTGCGTAACTATAAACAGAAGGTTGAATACCAGTAGCACAGGCTTTTTCATAACATCCTAACTCATTTTGTCTGCCAAGGGATAAACAAAGCTTATAGTAAAGTAAAAATAAAAACATCTTTTTGTTGAAAAACCACATCAAACAGTTAACCAGCGAGGCACTAGTCTGTCCAAAGTTACAAGTGACGCTTGGTTCATTTGTTGGTTGTTGTCCTGTCATTCACCGCTTGTTTTTCTTGGTTTAACTTCCTTTCTGTCCAATGGCGTCACAGTGTGGGTGAGGCAGCCATCAGTGGATATGACCTCATTCATTTTCTTGCGGCATGTGTATGAATAGCCATAGCGAGGAGCCTCGACCTGCAATGACTGGGCAAAGGTCCTTATAGGTGGCGGCAACCACAGAGTACAGATCCTCGATCCAGTTGGTCAGGCTGAGCAGCTTCCAATCCACAGCGATTTTTCACAGATTCAGCATTGCTAATGGTCTAGGTGCGAGGAGCACACTCGCTCAGATAAGTGTTGGTCACCTGCTCCTTCATGAGTGGGAAAATTCTTGTTGGCAAGTAGGCTGCCTGACCCGAAGAAGCCTCAAGACGATGTCTCTCCTATCATGCTGACTGGCACCATTGTTATGGTGAAAATAGTCAGCAACATTTTTTTCCAGGTGTCGCATACTCAGGATGGTTTAGCACTTAAAAACGCTTAATGGCACTCCACTTTCTCATTGTCACTGCTAATTGTCAGTTTGCTGTTCACTGTATACAATAGTTTTCCACCAAGATGCGAAAAGAAGGTGAGGTATGTATAGGCCTATTGAATGTATAATTGCCTAGTATGAACAAAGGCCTGAGAAATATTAAATGATCCTTTATATCTGTTTGATGCACAGCTAGATGTTTGAACACTGTTGTTGTCAAAAATACCTCACCCATGTTGTAGGTCTCTTCGATAGCAGGCATTTTCTACATGGTTCCTTGAGTTGGGGATGCCATGTACATCATCCTGGGCTTTTTTGTCAACATTAACGAAAATGCCTTTTTTGCTGTATGCAGCTTGACCTCTGATTTTATGGCATCCATAATATCTGGTCTGGTCCGTATATATGGCCAGGTGTTCCTTTCACTCTTTCCGTCTGGGACTCTGCCCGGAAATGTTCCATTGGGTGTATTGAATGTATTCACTGCAAGCCAACTTGAATGGCGAGAGAGTGCCGCGCTGATCGCATAGATGTGCATTAGCTCAGACCATGCACCTGGTTTGATGGTGGCAGGGTTGTCTCCAAAACGGTGAGAAGTCAAAGCAACAGATGCATGTCCTCATGCCCGTACAACCCTCAGGATATTCAAATATGCTGCCACCCGATAGCCGGAAGCCGTGCAGAAGTACACAAAATTGATTAAAATCATGGGCAGCTACATACTAGATCTATATTTTTTTCCCTCTCTCAATTGAACGATTAGACTTTGTACTTGCTCTACCCGTCCTCCTTCCCCAACCCATGGCTCTACCCCCAGTCTGCTTGGTGGTGTCGGCATATCCCAGGTATATATGCGCAGCGAGGCCACCAAGGGCTTGGCGCCTGATCGTTTCTTGGAGATCCTTGTGTCTCCTGATGCAGGTAAAGTGTCATCTTCATTTCCTCTTCATGCCAAGGGAGGCGATATATATGTAGTTGATGTAACCCAGGAGCCCAGCAAGGTGAGTGATTACAAGGCTGATGGATACCGATGGCGGAGCGATTCTAGCAAGACACTGCCGATCAAGGGTAAGGTTGGTACCACTTTATCTCGTAAGTATCACTCCATTCTACTACCGGACAGCAACGGACGGATGAACCGGAAGAGCACCGCTTTTAAAAGGCAAGTGTCATTTGTATCGAGCGACCCGTATCGGTTAGTCATAGAGTATTTAGGGGATCACACTGCGGCAGTCCCTGCGCCGCACGGTAACAGCAAGATGACGGACGTCCCTTACACGACCACCGCTCCATCACTCATTAAGGACATTGAAAGTAAGTTACTCACGACTACAGTATCCGCCACCTACAAGGAATTAGGGGTGTCGACTAGTGATCCCGCCAAACAAGGCGTCAACAACCCGAGGAACAGGATGCAAATCAAGAACATAAAGAAGAAGGTAAATCTTTCACGTCGCATTAGCAGAGACGCGATTAGTAACCTGATAGAATTGGCCTACAACTTAGATGGATTCATCAAGCAGATCGACGTCTTTCCCAACCTGGACTGCATATTGGGATCTGATGAGGTATTCAGTAGTTTCAACGATCTACTGACAATGCAGTCCGAGGAACGGTTTGTATTGTCCTATGACACGACTTTCCAGTTGGGCGATTTTTATCTATCAGTTATCTTTAGACACGCTTTGTTTCACGGTTCCCCCATTATCCCACTGGCTTACTTAATCCATGAACGTAAGTACGAGAAGTCTCACGAGAAGCTCTTCTCTCTTTTGGCAGAGCGGATTCCGAACCTGACTAAAGGTAAGGTCGTTTTTATTACGGATCGAGAGAAGGCGATCACCAGCGCTATTCAACGTGGCATTCCAGGCGCATCCACTACCGTACTGCTGGAACCACATCCGTCAGAATGTTAGGATGTGGCTTCGCAGTCACGGTGGTAAGACTGAAGACTTAGCTGTTCTTTCCGGGCATCTGATGCAGATTTTGAAGGCAGAGACGATTGAACTTTCCGAGGCATTGATCGATGAACTCAGCGCTCAATGGAGTGCCCCTTTCGTAACCTATTTCGAACGTTCTCTCAAGAGAGACATTTTGGCCCATGCTGTCCGGTTCCAAATTGAGAAGTGGGGGGTTTACAACCCTATCTCAGGAATTACAAACAATGCCTCAGAGAGTTTCAATACTGTCATCAAGCGACTATTAGAGTGGAAGGAAGTGCCTGTCGATTGTTTATGTCTTGCACTGATGAACCTACAGCACTTTTATTTATGTGAGATAGGACGTGGCTTTTTAGGGGTAGGTGAGTTCAGATTGAGGGAGGCGTATGCTTGCCTTCGTAAGACCCCAGATGACGTTACATTACCTCAGTACAGAGATCTACAGCAGTTGGTAAGTGAGATGAAGGCCCAGCTCGAGCACGACAGAGAGGCGGTAGGAACTCCGATAGTTCAGGACATAGTTCAGGACACCACACCCTTAGCAAAGGAAACCGAACAGGTCAGTGCAGTCGGTGAAGAGGTACACATTGAGGACAAGGACGCAGAACATGTCAGGGAAAAGGTGAGTACACTGCATCAGCCTGTTAGCACGCAGTTAGCGATGGCCAAGGATATCGTTAAATTTAAGGCCATAGAGGCCATACCGACCCAGGGCTGCTTTATTGTGAAGGGTCGCAACAACACAAGGTATGTAGTTCCCGAAGGAGAAGTGTAACTGCCCAGCGACGACCACATGCTACCACATTATGGCAGCGAGACTTTCTATAGGATTACCCGTGAGTACATCGCAACGCGTGGTTAACTTAACTCAATTACGGCGGAACAACAGGAAGCGCGCAGACAAGACGTCAGGTAGGAAACGGCCTAGACCCAAGGATTCAGACACAGTCATTCCAGCTCCGGATTCCAAGAAAGCTAAAGAAGGTGAGTTGTTTGAATCATTAGACGAAACAGCCTGGTTATCCAGCGACCACATGGAAGTGATCCAAGGCCTGATGAAAGGTGAGTACTATCAGAACGGTTTCCAGCCGAGCACTCTGGCGCCGATGTGGAAGAACAAGTGGTTGATACCAGGTAAGGGCTTTCGACCGGTACCAGCACCCAGTGCGCAGATATACCACACAGGTAAGGTCCATTGGGTAGCTTCATTCCAAGATGTTATTGGCGGTCCCATTTATGTTTTAGACAGGGCCTTCAACACTGCACTACCCTTGACGCCATCCATGGAAATTCAACTGGTGCAGATTTATGGACAGGGATTATCCACGATAGACATTATACTACCCATGGTGCAGCGACAAGGCAACGGCTACGACTGTGGAGTTTTCGCTATAGCGAACTTAGTGGAGTACTCTTCAGGCGGCTTTAAGGATCTTTTAGAGAAGGGAACTGTTTCATTTAAGTATAAGCCAAAGGAAATTAGACCATTCTTGCGTGACATCGCCAAGTCACATCACATGGAGCAGTTTCCGAAAGAACACACTTTATCACAAAAATTTAAGTAAAAAAAGATCAAGCTGCAATTATATTGCTGTTGTCATATGCCAGAGTGCTATGATGACATGATACAATGCATGTCTTGCAACGTTTGGCTATTCCAAAAGTGCGCACAGATTGTTTCCTTGGACGCTTATTTTATCTGTTCCATGTATAAAGGATAGGTATAATTCCCCTGGCTTTGCTTATGGTTGTTTATTATTGTTATTTATTATTGTTATTGGTATTATTATTATTTATTACCTTTTACATTATTAAGATGTGGCTGTTATAATTTATAACTATTATTGTTGACTCATATTTTCCGTTATGTTTTCGTTGTTTATGTTATTTCATATCGCAGTTCTTATTATTTATTATCTTTTACATTTTTAAGATGTGGCTGTTATAATTTATTACTATTATTGTTGACTCATATTTTCCGTTATGTTTTTGTTGTTTATGTTATTTCATATCGCATCATTTCATCTTAAATGGAATAAAACATTTCATTATTGTTCACTCCTACTCCTGGTTTAGTTGTTTATTACGTGAATGTAAGAAGGCGGAGGTCGATGACATATATTAAACAGGCCGACACGTCTTTGAACACCAATAGAAACTAGCAATTTGAGAAATGAGTGATATTAATAGGTTACTTGTGAGAGCTTTTGATGTAAAACCTGACACTTCGCTCAACCGGTCTAGATAGCAATTAGCCAATGTGTTATTCACTGTGCGTCGATCCACCCCCATACCCCCCACCCGCCCACACTTAATCCGCCCTCCCCCTACTACCTCCCCCCCCCCCCCCCCCCCCCACCACTACCCATGCCAACTCCTGCCCAGGCTTCACCAACTAGCCAGCCATGTCGGCGCGGCCAGCAATTCTCCCACCCCCCCACCTCCCCTCCCGTCACACCCCACGCCGACACCTCGATTTCGGTTCGCCGACAAGACTTCGGCAGGCTGCAAATGGCGATATTGGTCATTTGAATAACAGCCCTCGACAGAAGTGGATATATCTCGGTCAAATGGATACTAAATAAGTTGGATTTTCGTGTACGGCATGCAAACAAGTAAGTCTTTCAGCTCATATCAATTATATATATGTACCTGCCACCATATCTGCCCTAAAGTACTTCCTCAGAAGTTCATCTACTTCCTCAGCTAAAAATTGGACTTCCTCGTTTTACACCATGCCTTCAAATAAGGTTCTTATAGGCATTTAATGGGTCTTCTCACAAGAATGTATCTTTTCGCTATAAAGTACAACTCCAACCATTCTGATGTACCAGCAAAAGGATTCATATGACATATCGTTAGCCCTGTCGTCCGAGAGCAGGGGGTGGTGACAAAAAAAAGACTTCTTGATTTCACAAAAATGTGATAAAGATAGCACATATCTTTAATATATTCATGACCAGGATACATTTATAAAATACTAAGCATGAAGCTTGAAGCCCCCAAGTGCTACTGACTAATTCATCAGCCTATAAGATATCCACCTAAACAAACCTTCTGCCACTCACCGCCATTTCAAAAATATGGCTCTTTAATGAGAGCGAAAAATCTGAGGTGTATGGACAGAACGGCCGTACTACCAGAACGGCCGTTTGAGTTAGTGTGGGTGGGGTAGTGGTCTATGGGGGTGTGAGGAAGGGTGGTGTGTGAAGCTAGCAGCCGGGTTGATTGGCGGGCCATATTAATGCATAGTGTGCAGTGGGGGGGGGGGGGGGGGGGGAGGCAGAGGAGGCTCACACTGGGGTTAGGTGTCAAAATGAACTAATTGGCATTCTTTGAAAACAACTCAATCCAAAAAAGATGATCCGAGGATTTTTCAAAGCAATATTTTATATACATTCACTAGTCATGCCTTTCTGATATCTGAGGATTCCAATTTAAAGCTCTCAGCCCCCACCACCTCCTCCCCCACCCATACTAAAGGGTGGGAAGACCATACGGCCATTTTGGTAGTACGGCCATTCTGTCTATAGACCAAATCTGAAAGCGAAAAACCTGGCAGTGTGAGTGCGAAAGTTGGCACGTCCAACTGAGCGATAATATAGCGAATTCGGTACATACCTGGATGCCACCGTAAAGCCAGCTTTCTGTAAGACTTCTTAATATCTTCGTCAGCTGCGTCTCTTGTAATGTTAAGAATTTCGTAATGACACTTCATTATGGCAAGTTTTCTGGATCAAAAACAAATCTCTCTGAGAAATCTCTGACCTCCTTCGATTTCACAACACAAGTGTCTCATTCAAGCGGTCCGTCTAATTACCGAAAGGGGCTGGAGGGGGCCGAAAATACCGAAGGGGGCTGGAGGGGGCCTCGAATTTACCGAAGGGGGCTGGAGGGGGCCGGGATTCACCGAAGGGGGTTGATGATTAAATGGGAGTGGCTTGCGGGCATCTTGGATTAAGATAAAACAAAAACGAAAATGCTAATTGGCAAATCATTTATTTATTTATTTATTCAATGCATTCAATGATGACATGCTTTTTATTTGCATAACATCGTTTTTAAATCAATCAGTAACTTTGATCTTCTTTGTGGTTGTCGTTGTCTTCTCTGTTCTTTTGCGCTTTCGTTGTCCAGGTTTCTCCCTCCCCCCCCCCCCCCCGAGCTAGGGTGTCTGTAGTACGGACAATCTCCCGTCTGTCGAACGAACTGTTTTTTATAATAACACAGATCTGAGGGCTGTTTGATGTCCTCTAATAACACAGATCTGAGAGTTGTTTGATGTCCTCTAATAACACAGATCTGAATATTGGAATTATAATATATAATTCCGGGCCCCTTCGGTAAACCCCCTCCATCGAGCCCCCTTCGGTAAATCCCGGCCCCCTTCGGTAAATTGAAAGAATAACTAAATGAATGATTTGCCATTTATTTTTAATCCAAGATGCCCGTAAGCCACTTCCATTTAATCATCAACCCCCTCCATCGAGCCCCCTTAGGTGAATCCCGGCCCCCTCCAGCCCCCTTCGGACGTACCCCATTCAAGCGCAAGAGGGCGCTTCGTGAAACTGAGCTACCGTAGTTCTTTCGGAAGCTCGACACTGTGGTGCACAGTCGCGAGAAAAAAATACGTGAAGTTTGATTGGAACTAAAGCCACCTATTCGATCTAAAGCCTAATTTAAAGCCCATTTGCTAGGTTCACCCTCAGACTGAGACCATAAACATTCCGCAGGATAGCCTGAAAACAAGCCGTTACTGTTTTCAGGCTATCCTGCGGAATGAGACGTTATATGTCGTCCCTTTCCCCAACTGTCTTACGACAGTAACGTCTTGTTTTCAGGTCATCCGCAAGATAGCTCTCACAATTAACCCACCCTGAAACGAGGTCTGCACTACCGTTTACATTGGAACCCATCTTTCAGGAACAAAATCTCAACGCTATCGCATGGGAAGATTTGCTTGCACTTAGTTCTTTTACGGGGCGCAACAGCATTGAGCGTGTGAATTCGGTTGAGTTGGTGAATTCACATCGATAAGACAGTTTCTTAAGTCTCCAAGCGTTTTTTTTTTTTTTTTGCTTCTTTTTGTTAAAGACTTCCGAGAGATCACGTGATAATTAAGGAAGAAGGGGCGGGGCACCTAGAATCGCACATTTTTCTCGCAGGCACAGTAAATAAGAAAAGAGGCAGGCTACCTTTGAAAGTGAACGTTGTCACTACACCTAGGGGTCTTTGCATCCATACAGATATTTCTCTGCAATTTTGAACTCTACATAGGATACTGAAATGAAATACTCGCATTCACGTTTTACTAACCTGTAAAATTGACCTTAAAATGTCAAAACGGGTGAGGTATATATGAACCTTGTCAAAGCATGAAGAATACATTTTTTTTACAAAAAACAATATTTGCATATGAACTGCCTTTTATTTTTTAATTCAGCATGGATATTGCTTTTCATCGCTACACAAAGATCTGTTGGTTTCATCAGGATACAATTGAAGCATATCAGTTGGACACTAGCATGTTCCACATAACGACTGTAGTTGCAGTATGGAGTTGGAGCGAACATGACCGCAGGAGGCGTATTTCTGTCGCTTCACCGATCTAACAAATGTCTACACTCAACCAGATTACCACCAAGATTGTTTCAGACGGATAATGATTTATTCCATTATACGGAGATAAACATATATGAAAAAGGCACTCTCGTTCAAGTCCATGCCCTGCCGGACACATTTAACACTATTAAAAGTGAGCCATCAAGCGAACTCACCACAAGATATATCAGATACCTCACGTATTAAGAAGTACCCTCAACAGCATATTCAAATAATGGGATTAAAATGCTAAGTGGTTACGACAAGTAATGATTGAAATAAAACTTAATTAAAAATTGAACCATAAAGAGCAATATATAAGTCATGCTTTCAATAGTTATATATACGTATAATTTGCACAAAAAACAAAAGCCGTTTAATATTTTCGGCAGCAAGGAAAGAAACATATACAGCGTATCGCACGCATTGAAACATCGGGCTACCTACAATAACACCACACGATAGAATGTCAATACCAAGCGAAGGTATCATCCGCCTAACCTTTGATACTTCATAATAAAACCACATTTTTGGGCAAGTTTTGTCGTGATGAAGCGGTAGCAGACAAAGATACTCGACATGTTGTTTTAGAGTTATCACCACGGTCCTGCATTATAGTATCCTTGAATTCAAACCATAATTTCCTTTCCATGTTAGACACATTTTCAAATATCGGTCTCTGGTGTTGGGCGACTCGGATGGTCAACAGCGACCCTGAACACAGTAACACGATACCACAAAATAAAATACTGACATATAACCATGTAAAAAAGTTAGACATCCTAATTTCTACCGGATATATAGTCACCCATTAAGGTTATGCCTTTCTGTTTAAATAAAACAAATATTTACAAAAATACTTTCTTCTATGTAAAACTAAGTTTCTACTTTATGTACACCCTCCGTCAAGTGGCCGCGCGACAAAACTGGTGACCTAATGGGTTCAATCCCGTTGCCTTGAGCAATCTACTAGCCCCTCGGATTCGCGCTCTGCTCGCCGAGACTACACCAGAAACGTCACCGGCATGCATAAGTCGTCAGATTCCAGGATTCCAACCGGTCCAGTCGAGGAAAGCAGTGTACAACTTGTGTACACGTGTACAACCAATATACCCAGAGCAAACCACAAGTTACACAATTTGCACAATTATTATATACAGAAGAACTGCAATAACAACTTCAATTGGTGTACAGACAAATTATATGTCCAGCTTAAAGATTCACTAGAATTTACGACTTTCTGACCGCTTTAATCTTGTTCTACTAATTTTACATCACAGTCTATTTCAAAACGGGTTTTAACTGTTTCCCTCTGCGTACAAAACAAGGGAAAATAGACATACCTCATCGGCTAGATTTGTTCAGTTATTTGGACAGAACGAGACTAACACATCAATTCCATATCGCAAAGGAACCCGAATGGGTCACGTATGAACAGAGTGACCTCACCGGTAAACTTTCAAAAGTTCAGCGCGTCTGTTACAACAGTAAAGTTGTTTGATGACAGGAAACACTGCTATGGGCACACTGTTTTCGTTTTGACTTGCGCATGGGTGTAACAGTGATAGATCTCCAGATCCTGGTAGGATATTTTCCCGCCAAGGTAGTTAGTTGAGAACATACCATGCGTCCCTCTGGTATCTAATTGCCAGACTGCACCAATACATAACCAAAGGCAACTGTTGCCATGATTTAGTTCCAGAAATCTGTCGGCTGCCCCTGAACAACCTCTGCACGACGCGAGATTGCCTAAGACAGGCGTCACGTAGTCGAGATCAAGAGTCCATCGTTCCGGTCCCTTTCATGGAGTCCCAAGCACCACAGCGACACCTTGTGAACCAGTAAACCACTGGACTTCCCAACTAGCGCGAAGACACTTGCCGCATTTGCTACATCTCCATATCGCCAAATACGTTATGACCATCAACCTTTCAGACCTAGGTTCCTCAAAATGTCACTCAATGTCCGAAATTGGAGGACGTAAAAATATTTTGATTAAAAATAACGCCGCAGTTTGGTTATGAGAAACTTTCACGAATACACGGAACTAAAACGACCGAGCAATTGCCTGAGTACACACGATTAACTTACTGCTCGCACGGTTGTCCAACAATCAATAGACTGATTACCTGTTAAAATGTGCTGCCTATCAAACCGAATGTCAAACTTCAGCATCCCTTCTTCGGGGAAAATACCAGCCTTATTTCTGCGTAAAATAAATTTATAAATCATAAGCCTTTAGCAGGTAACTTTCCTGCAGAAGACGTATACCACGTCATTCGTCTACAGTTCATTATATCGAGAAACGATTTGCGACAACGCCATCCCATTGGTTTCAAGTAACACGTCACCCCTTGATAACCCAATTACCAAATAAGTAGAGCTGAGGACTATGCGTGTAACACCGCAGTGTAGCTCTGGTCATAACATGTAACACGCCCATGTAGAGATTGGCGTGACCGTGTTCCATACACATATAATCTGGTAAGCACAAGCAGAGGTCTACATACCCTGACCACGGTGCGTCCCACAGCGCACCACCGTTAGCTGCGTACAGGCCAAGAATATCAAAATTACACCAGCGCACGTACACGCCGCTCTAGACAGGAGGAATAAATCACCCTTATGGACATATCAAACCGAGCTGTATGTACACATTTGTGGTGCTAGCAAAAATAAACTACTTCTCACCAACCGACCAACAAGATATAGGTCGCTTCGAGTCCTGCGTCTTCAGTGCCAGTCATAAATAAAACACTGGTATTTAATAACAAGACTATAGCCTGGTTACACAAACTCAATCCTATGTACATGATATGCCATCAACATTTCTACCATAACAATAACAGATGAATATGATAAAATGATGAACAAGGGATTGATGTAGCTTCGTTACAGAGGAGAAATATCCACTCAAATATCAATGTGGGGGGTGGTAAAAGTTTGTACAAACTGTCCATAAATTGTATTCGCAAATCCCAAAATGTTCAAATAATTCAAAGCACAAAAAATTGATGCTAATATACCGTATCGTTGATTAAATATATATGTATCATAGCCGTTTAAAAAGTTAAAACTAAAATACCTACATGATTTCAAGCATGCCACGCAAATAATAATTCCATTTTCGTAATCGTAATATCCCAGAATATCGCTCGCTGTGCTGGGCGCGGGAGCAACAAGCCAACGACGAGACGACCACCTGAACACCACAGATGTGGACGACTCCCGAGCTTGTCACGTGGCATCGAGACAACACGCGCCATCACTTTTGTTAACCTCGCGACGTTCTCGCAGCCGTTCACCCGGCGCGACCTCCTTCACTACGCTGGGCGGGAGCCACTTTAGCGAGCAGCTATGGCGACAAGAGACGCGCGTGCGGCGAGAGCGTGCGGCCCGGGCAGCAATGGCGACACGAGACGCGCGTGAATCGAGAGGTTGCGGCCCGGGCAGCCATGGCGACACGAGACGCACGTGAATCGAGAGGTTGAGGCTCGGGCAGCCATGGCAACACGAGACCCGCGAGGTGAGCGGTGGCGGCACGTGGCCGACCTCAGTAGAGACTGACAGCCACGTGGTGTCCCCGAGTCCGGAGCTGTTTCTTCGCGGCACTGGTCATTGTGTGTGGCAATTGTCATCGCAGCATGGAGGCTCTAGTGGTACGCGTAGTGGGCGTGGACCGGCTGCAAGGAAGACAGGGACCAGTTACTTCTAGCATACTTCCACACTTCAACGCAGTTCAAACCAGAAACCTGGTCAATAATAATATCGTTAAATGATCAGTGCTATTAGCGATTATTGAGCATTACGAGCGGGATATAATCGGTGCGATAGCATAGTAACCTTTTCACACCACACTTCTCCTGTTATTAATACATATATATATATATATACCTTATTGACTCGAAGTCAGGACCAGCCATTTGAAAGTGATGCCATACGGGCATACACTAAAAGCATTATTCAGCTCTATGTATGATATATATGTGTCAGCACGTCCAATATTAAAGGGATCGACAACTTACACACACGAAATAAAGCTAAAAATACCACAAAATGTCATGCTCAGTATTTGAAGTGCAGGGAAATGACCACTGAAAAACATCACCGATTAAATACTAATGAGATACCTATATATATACAATATCCGACGGTCATTATGTCGTGCAATTCTGACCCGATACTTCTCGAAGTGCATGCACAGGTGCTGCCACAAAGAGACGTGTCTACAACTAGATGTTCAATCGTTTGGGAATATATTTAACCCGGTTTCGTACTGGTACGACACAGCCTTGCAGTCTAAAATGGCCGTTAAACCCGGTTTGAATCAATCAAAAGCTTCCTTCAAGAGTTGCTTGAAAGTTGCACGAAGACTCAATGGAAAAAGAATTGTTATAGAAATCTGTATAATTGGGCGCCAGGGTCCATCGGGGTCTCCAGATAACCTACATTGTCATGCGCACCAGAGGGTAAATCACTCACTACCGTGTGGACAGATTATTCCAAGAGTGAACGAACGCCTCGTCAAAATCAGACTATCAACGTCTTCTAACATACGGGTAACGTGAGTGTCACGCCCACGTCACGTCGACCACGAGACTTCCTCGCCCAGGGTAAGGGTAATAGCAGTCACATGACGTATTACATGAGCGTCGCTTAAACCAGTTACTGCCCGTGCGTGCTTTTTCTCTGCGAACCAGACGAGAATTTGCAACTTGATTATGGCAAATTAAAAGCATTGCAAAAATAAGTGCAAGTAGTAAAAGCAAGATCAGAAATGTTATAGGTCAGTGACTTCAAGGGTTAGATATAAATGCGGAGAGACAAAACACCCAGGACCATACATAGTATCAGGGAAAAGGAACACATGGCTTGTATCGTATCGAAACACGAAGAACACAAGAGCATTTTTAAGAAAGTTTAGGAATAC
The DNA here is from genome assembly GCA_964019135.1 of Arenicola marina. Taxonomy (NCBI): domain Eukaryota; kingdom Metazoa; phylum Annelida; class Polychaeta; family Arenicolidae; genus Arenicola; species Arenicola marina. The sequence goes on along the minus strand of OZ025249.1, from coordinate 7,967,149 downwards.
CATGGGGCCTTGCAGTCGAAGTGATCTGTATTAGCCATGTAGGTGGCAAAAGTCACGACAATACTTGGGTTATTGTATAAATCAATGAGAGCAGTTTACTCAAAGGGAACCATTCCAGAAATGCTAGTACAGTACCAGTCCCTGCACCGAAACGAGCAAGAAGCGAGGCCAGTGGCAGTGACACCACGAAGGCCGGCCTCGCCCAGTAGACGGCGGACACTTCGGTCACTTACACTACGACTCGAGGCGGCGTATATGGCCACCGAAGGGGTGGCACTGGTGGCTAAGCTGGATCCCTGACTGTGGCTGGCAGAGCGGGTTAAATACGAGTGCTGGACGGCTGACCGGCTGTTGGCGGGCGCGGGGTGGTGGGGGGCGTGGTAGTGGTGGTGGGCGGGGGAGGAGGAGGAGGAGGCGGAGGCTGAGCGAGGGACGGAGGCCGCGGGGGAGGGAGAGGAGGAGAAGGAGGAGGAGGAGCGACAGGCCAGCAGGGCGTCCAGACCGCCAACGCCGCTCAGCTCCAGCTCTATCACGCGGCCCCGGCTACAAGAAAGTGAACAACAACAAGAACAGGTAAAGCTACGAGCGGCGAGTTACACTGAGAGACAATGTTTTGGGGGCTCATTGGTCTCAACGCAGAAGCCAAACGGAGACATTAGCTGCATGCCACAGGCAGACATGCTGAGTAGGGATCAAGGGACCTTATTACTAGCAAACAGCTGACATCCAACTCAAGGCGATCATTAGGAAATTGTAAACTTGATGGTCATATAAGCTGCCATAGTCGGTATAAACGAGACTGCCGAAACAAAAACAGCTTTAAAGGTTAAAAAAACCTTCTGTGTCAAAATGGCTATAGCTAAATTGCCACATTGTGTAACAATCAGGGACTACTTTACAACAATGAAGTGTCAATCCGCTACAACACTGGCATGGGACTTCTCCAAACACACGCGATAAGACATATTTTCAGTCATTTCAAGCAAGCATCCATCTCTGATTTAAATTGGTTTTCTTCTGATCGTTTGTTTTTTTTCTGACAAAAATGACTAGCCTGTTGATTTACTTATTGAAAATGATCCAGCACATTATAAGCTTTGAAGCCCAGGCAAATAATTGTTGCGAAAAATTGAACTAAGCAAGGCGGGTAGCACCACAATTACTAACGCATGCAAGGTGTCATAACAGCTGTTGCGGTGAGGGTGTGTATGTATGTGTGTGTGGGGGGAGGGGGGTACAGATTAATTACAAAGACGCGCAAATCACTACATAAATTTAATTGCTGCTTTGGGGTAACCAGGGGAAAACAGTGACCAGGGTAAGAGCGAGGTAGGTTGCCAACCTCCGGGTCTGCCGCCCAAGGCTCCGACTGCAACAAGAGAGTTAACAAGACAGTCAGCAGAGCCGTAGCTGCTGATTTATCAAGCGGCGCAAAGTGTCTCTCAGCGACCCACCCACTCACCCAGCTACCCCGTGATACCTCATAAATGACAGTCCGCACGATAAGCCTTACTCCAGCTATTGGTCGTGTAAGCGAGAATATACACATTATATATATATATACAGGTATATATATTTGTTTTAATTAGTGACCTCACAAAACAGCCTCCGGGATTGTAGATTCGCCGCTAAAACGCGTAGCACAAAACGTTGTTCCAGATTAACAGTAATAGAAGGAAATGGCACTCATATTAACATTAACAGGTATATATAACAATCCAGCGAAACAAGTCATGACTGGCTTTGATTGTGTTTGAGATAGCGAGGTAGTAGAGAAAGAGGCTGGCGGATAGGCGACATATATTTAAAGGGAACGCCTTCGCTGCAGGCAATTCAGAGATTAACAGCGACGTTACTGAAAAGAATAGCAAGCCTAAGCTAAACTAGGCTAAGATCCCGATGAGACAAGCCACACTAGCAGTACCAGAGCATTCCTGCTTTCACACGCTACCGGTACCATCTACTGTGAGACTGGGGGACAGATTCGCGTCTCGCGCCTCTAGGGGGTAGTGACGTCATAGCGGGTCCATGGCCTTGACTAACCTTTTGACCGATGACGTGGACGTGGAGGAAGAGTGTCTCAGGGCGCGCTTGGCGCCGCCGGAAGTGGTTGTGCTGTTGTTGGCGGCGTGACCGGCCACCTTGGAGGTCTTCATGGGGGACATGACGCTCTGACTGCTGCGCGTGGCCGCTGGCCGCAGGGGCTGGGTCCCCGTCCGCTTGTGGACCTTGCCCTCCTCCAGCCTGTCGACAAGGGACGCGGATATCAGCAAGATTCTTTAACACTGAGTCAGGTAAACTTGGAATAATTAGGAATAATTAGGCCTAAACAGAAGCGGTTAATGTAAATACATTTTTTTCGTTTTTTTCAATCAGACCGGGTGTGTTCTCAAAATAAAAAAGAAAACAAAGAAAACACCCGAAGCCTATTTCTTTTAAGTTTATCTTTGACAGAAGGGGTTTCAGTCAACTCCAGCCCGGTACGTACATGAGCGTGCCTATTGAAGCTGACCGGGGTACGTACATGAGCGTGCCTGTCGTCGCTGACCGGGGGTGCCGCCGCTGTAACTTTATCTGGTTGAGCTTGTCTCCTTGGGTCATGACCCGCGACCTGGTCCCGTAATCCTGTTGTCAAAAACACTTAAATCGTTACTATAGAGTTCATCACACATGTTAACATAGGATCCAACGCCAGAGTACATTACCGTATATTTCGAAATTATACCGCAATTTAATCACCGGACTTAACATACATACATATATCGCTGACCAAGAAGTGGATCGCTAGACAAGCGTAGAACGATGGCCAATGAGTTACCCCAACACAGCTTCAAGTATTCAGTCCCCTCGACTGCCCACCCCCCCTCCCTCCGCCACCCTCGCCGCACTCACCGGCTCCTCCTCGTCGAAGTGGATACGGTTGCCGTACTGGGCGCCGTAGTTGCCGCGCTGCCGGTTGTCGAGCACGTCGTCAATGCGCATGTCGTCCACGGCGCTGAGGATGTGGGAGAAGTCCGGCTTGTCGCGCTGCCGCTCGCGCTCCTTCTGCTTGGCACGATACAAGTCGCCTTGCATCCACAGCCACGCCTGCTTCCTGGGGGGTGAGCGATAATAGGGAATGTCAAGACACGAGGCACATGGAGATGAACCTTATTAATAATCAACAAACGACAGAATAGGGGACATGCCATACGCTGCTCCATGGTCGTTAATGTGCTCGAGTGGCTCTCAATAGTGCCTAGACCCGATGGCTGTAGACTCACTCTTCCATGTAGTGTTGCTGCGGCCCGATGATGGAGCCCGGCCGACAGATCCTAGTCCAAGCGATCAGCTCAGCAGCCGTGAACTTGAAATGCTTCATGATGTAGGCGCCTATCAATGAGCCAGTCCGGCCTAGTCCAGCTGAAGGGGGAGAGGGAGGGGGGGGGGGGGGGAGCGGGGGAGGCGTCAGTGGGGTGAGCAGAGGAAGTCAGCCACAATACCACTGTATAACAACACACACACAGGCTGTATTAGCACAAGACAGGAACTAACTGAATGATTTTTGTCGTTACAAAGTTTATGTGTCTCTAGATGACTGGGCGCTGAGACTTTGATTATCTTTTCAAATTACAGCAGATCCAGCACCTGTGTCGTGACTTTGACGAACTACAACTTACGTATCCTTTGACATTCTACCAAATATTAACAATACAGCGGCTGCGGCCGCGGCATTTGGAGTTTGATTACCTTTACAATGTACGGCTAGAGCGCCCTTGGCGTTCTCGGCGATCTCCAGGAATCTCTGCAGGATGCTGTCGCTGGGCGTGCTGCCGTCAATGAAGAACAGGTCATGGTGCTCGAAGCCCGCGTCCGTGAAGCGCCGGGCGTCGTAAATCTTCTTGTTCAACCGCACGATATCGGTCACGTGGTGCTTCCGGAAGTAAGGGAAGTAGGCCTCCGGGGCGTGCAGCGGATATCCTGTTTGGATGAGACAGTGCAGCTGTACTAGAGGAAGGCAAACGCCCAATAAGCAATCCACTAGTATTCTTGGGATTACATCTCTATATGCTCAGTGGGGAACGGAATCACACCAATGGCGTTACTATTTAGTATTTTATACATTAACTTCAATGACAAAATCTATTCCATGTCTTACCATTTTCAATTTTGCTTTTCGGGTGTGGGCCACAGAAAGCAAGGAACTTGTTTGGCATAATCCAGTTGAAGTCTCCGTTTTCCACTTTCTGTAAGACGACAAAAAGAGTTGATTGATGTACAGATCTACTACCTGAACTGAAATTCAACGTATAGCAGTAAAGAGTTAAAGCAGCCTACTTACATGCGCCACCTTAGATTTTTTACATTTTAGAATCAAGACTAAAAGTATCTAAAAATTATGATGCATATATATTTAATATCTCGTTGAGTCTGTAAAACAACAATTTCAACATAAAACTGCGCGGACTAGTTTATCGTGCGCGGACGTCCTAGCGAGCCGCGGTCGACATCACGGAGAACACCGAACAGCGAACAGGCGCACAGGGATATAAAGCCGGCCACCAACTTCTGCTCCGGTGAACAAATTTGCTTCTCTCCGGATAGCCCACAGGCTTTGAGGATTTAAATTCAAGACAGTATATACTTATTTGACATGGAGAAGGGTAATATAAAAATGACAGAACATATTGCTTTAAGAGAGTTTCATAAAAAACAGGCCAGTGGTTGATTTATGATGACAAATATACATAAAAGAGAGACAACACATTCCTTGAAAGATAAAGGAAGAGAAACAGGAGCATTCTCATGATACTTTCACCACCATTTATATGTATTCTATATCAGTACCTTTACAGCTGATCGATAAGAAGACTCACCTGTCCCTCTCAGGTCCTCAGCTAGGATAAAACTACTTGAGTCAGAACATAACAGCAGAAGGTAGGACGGCAGAGATCGATCTGAAGCTTGTGAAAGTTGAAGGCGTGACTCACCTCATAATGCTCGTACATACCTCATAATGCTCGTACTCACCTCATAATGCTCGTACTCACCTCATAATGCTCGTACTCGCCTCATAATGCTCGTACATACCTCATAATGCTCGTACTCACCTCATAATGCTCGTACTCACCTCATAATGCTCGTACTCACCTCATAATGCTCGTACTCACCTCATAATGCTCGCACTCATCTCATAATGCTCGTACTCACCTCATAATGCTCGTACTCACCTCATAATGCTCGTACTCACCTCATAATGCTCGCACTCACCTCATAATGCTCGTACTCACCTCATAATGCTCGTACTAACCTCACAATGCTCGTACATACCTCATAATGCTCGTACTCACCTCATAATGCTCGTACTCACCGCATAATGCTCGTACTCACCTCATAATGCTCGTACTCACCTCATAATGCCCGTACTCATCTCATAATGCTCGTACTCACCTCATAATGCTCGTACTCACCTCATAATGCTCGTACTCACCTCATAATGCTCGTACTCACCTCATAATGCTCGTACTCAATCATAATGCTCGTACTCACCTCATAATGCTCGTACTCATCTCATAATGCTCGTACTCATCTCATAATGCTCGTACATACCTCATAATGCTCGTACATACCTCATAATGCTCGTACATACCTCATAATGCTTGTACTCACCTCATAATGCTCGTACATACCTCATGATGCTCGTACTCACCTCATAATGCTCGTACTCACCTCATAATGCTCGTACTCACCTCATAATGCTCGTACTAACCTCACAATGCTCGTACATACCTCATAATGCTCGTACTCACCTCATAATGCTCGTACTCACCGCATAATGCTCGTACTCACCTCATAATGCTCGTACTCACCTCATAATGCCCGTACTCATCTCATAATGCTCGTACTCACCTCATAATGCTCGTACATACCTCATAATGCTCGTACTCACCTCATAATGCTCGTACTAACCTCACAATGCTCGTACATACCTCATAATGCTCGTACTCACCTCATAATGCTCGTACTCACCGCATAATGCTCGTACTCACCTCATAATGCTCGTACTCACCTCATAATGCTCGTACTCACCTCATAATGCTCGTACTCACCTCATAATGCTCGTACTCAATCATAATGCTCGTACTCACCTCATAATGCTCGTACTCATCTCATAATGCTCGTACTCATCTCATAATGCTCGTACATACCTCATAATGCTCGTACATACCTCATAATGCTCGTACATACCTCATAATGCTTGTACTCACCTCATAATGCTCGTACATACCTCATGATGCTCGTACTCACCTCATAATGCTCGTACTCACCTCATAATGCTCGTACTCACCGCATAATGCTCGTACTCACCTCATAATGCTCGTACATACCCCATAATGCTCGTACTCACCTCATAATGCTCGTACTCACCTCATAATGCTCGTACTCACCTCATAATGCTCGTACTCACCTCATAATGCTCGTACATACCTCATAATGCTCGTACTCACCTCATAATGCTCGTACTCACCTCATCATGCTCGTACTCACCTCATAATGCTCGTACTCACCTCATAGTGCTCGTACTCACCTCATAATGCTCGTACTCACCTCATAATGCTCGTACTCATCTCATAATGCTCGTACTCACCTCATAATGCTCGTACTCACCTCATAATGCTCGTACTCACCTCATAATGCTCGTACATACCTCATAATGCTCGTACTCACCTCATAATGCTCGTACTCACCTCATAATGCTCGTACTCACCTCATAATGCTCGTACTCACCTCACAATGCTCGTACTCACCTCATAATGCTCGTACTCACCTCATAATGCTCGTACTCACCTCATAATGCTTGTACTCACCTCATAATGCTCGTACATACCTCATAATGCTCGTACTCACCTCATAATGCTCGTACTCACCTCATCATGCTCGTACTCACCTCATAATGCTCGTACTCACCTCATAATGCTCGTACATACCTCATAATGCTCGTACTCACCTCATCATGCTCGTACTCACCTCATAATGCTCGTACTCACCTCATAATGCTCGTACTCACCTCATAATGCTCGTACTCACCTCATCATGCTCGTACTCACCTCATAATGCTCGTACTCACCTCATAATGCTCGTACTCACCTCATAATGCTCGTACTCACCTCACAATGCTCGTACTCACCTCATAATGCTCGTACTCACCTCATAATGCTCGTACTCACCTCATAATGCTTGTACTCACCTCATAATGCTCGTACATACCTCATGATGCTCGTACTCACCTCATAATGCTCGTACTCACCTCATAATGCTCGTACTCACCTCATAATGCTTGTACTCACCTCATAATGCTCGTACATACCTCATAATGCTCGTACTCACCTCATAATGCTCGTACATACCTCATAATGCTCGTACTCACCTCACAATGCTCGCACTCACCTCATAATGCTCGTACTCACCTCATAATGCTCGTACTCACCTCATAATGCTCGTACATACCTCATAATGCTCGTACATACCTCATAATGCTCGTACTCACCTCATAATGCTCGTACTCATCCACATCGAACGTCTCGAAGTTGAAGAAGCCATTCTGCAGAGCCTGCAAGGAGGAAATACGGTACATGAGCGAGGACACAGTCATAGACGATTATCAGAAGTGGCCTTGACGCCATTATGGTTGATTCGGCACACGTGATATGATGAATATCCGAAACTGTACATGCAGCACGATAAAAACGAACTGTTTGGAGCGTTGATAAATACACACGTTTTAGAGAAGTTCAGAGCAAAACGTATCAGATAAAACAAACCAAAGTACTCACTTTGTTGATTCCGTGCAAGCAGTCTAGAAGGGTCAGGTTATATGTACAGGTACCGAACGACGCGTCTCTGTAAAATAAACCAATCAGAAGGTCAGACAGGACGTGCATTGACATGCCCCACTCACCTATATAGAGATTGTAGAACTACAACACCTTAAGGCTGGGTCCGTCCCAAAATTAAGGGGTCAAACTTTTATTTTATATTACTGACTAGCGAGCATACGCTCATCGCTGCAGTCAGAATCATTTAAAAATTCATATTCAGAAGTGTCATAATAGACGTAACGGCAACGTTCGGCCTTATTATATCCATTAAGCCGATATTACCTCGGTTCGAACCCTGAACTAACATCAAAAGAAAAGGCAGGATACATGTTTAAAGACATGTGAGAAATAAATGATCGGAGAAAAAAACGTTGAAGCCCAAACTGTGAAGAACGTATCAATTAACCGGAACGAACGCCAGGAAGGTGAAGGAACCGATTTAGTTTACTTGAACATGAGGGGAAACTTGCCGAAACCGCTAGCATAATGTCTTATTTATGTCTGAATTTAGGGTATACAATGGGTGTGTATAAAACAGGTAATGTTTGCTGGTGATGCGAGGTAGAACATCACTTCACGCCGTGGTTTATATCGCCACCCCATGCCCCAGCCTACGTCACAATGCACATAGAATCGATTTCCTTTGACGGGGCGGTACAAGGTAGACAACCAATGTCGGGGACCGGCCTCCAATCCTACGGTTCGACGTCACACATCGCGCCAGGTTAGCCCGTCAGTGACATCCGTGGCAGAGGCAGGGTGACGGAAGAGCGCACGTGGGAAGACTCCGTCTATCACAATATACCCTGCCCCCCCCCCCTCCCCCCTGAGACCGGTATAAGGTGCCAGTCAAACTAACAAGTAAAAAGCAAAGCCTATAGATGACTGTGCGCAGTCTTCAGCGTCCGAGCCGGCGTCTGCAGCCACTACAGCCACGTGCTAGGAATGGTATATCACCTGACACAATTAGCCCCTAGAGGATGGCGACACGGACCCCGGTTTTATTGTGACCAGAGAGTGGTGTACCGTTTCGGCCTGGGCATACCGCCTTAACGGGCTCCCAAGAACTCAACCATTGTCTCTGAATGACGAAACAGCCGGCTGTACAACAAACACGTCGACGCCGAGGGCAAAGTGGCCATACACTGACAAAACAATGAGTTGTTTACATAGGTATGTTTACTTATCAAGGAAACAATATGCCCCGCACGTACAGTATTGGTTTCATATTCCCCCGACCTTTATTGACAACCAATGCTTTATGGTCAAAAGACCTTTGTATTACATATGGAATGGCTACACATATCTCACATCAGGTATAGGACCAGCGCTTTCAGTTACTGGTAGATTTTTGGGTCACACAGTGACCGCATTACCCGAAGTATTTTGAACCTCTGACAAGTACTAAGGTCCCCAACTACAAAAGGGTATTGATATGACGTGCACTTATCAGCAGTTCATTGCAAGCTAATCTGGCTCACCGATCGACTGAGCTATGGGGAGACCTTGAGTAAGCCCTTCGAGTGCTATAAACCATGCGGCCGGTGCCCTTATTTCCGGTTATTTACAGCCCAGTACCAAGTTACATCACAACATATTTATTTGCGGGTTAGAACTATTGGTATTCCAGGCGTGTCGACGGCGAGCCCTGTAAGGTGTGGTATTAAGAGGTGTTCTAAACTCGGTGTAGAACCCGCCGCTCCAGGTAATGAGAAAAACTCGCCAGATGAGGAGTTGATTACCACAGGAACTTAACCGTCGCTCACCGGTAGAGACACTGGGAGCAGCAGTCCAGTCATCCCTCGGCTATGTCACTTGGCTCATAGCCAGCAGACACCTGTAAATCTGTCGGCACCCCCTCAGACATATCTACCATGCAGTCACCCGGCCACGCCATCCATCGACTTATACACTTATATGGGATTTTCTGTGAAATACATAGCCAGGAGCTCCGATGGTGACACGGAGCTTAGGCACAATATCCAGCACACTAACTGGCTTGATTTGGTCCACAATAGATCTTAAGAGGTTCAAAGGTCGACTGTACAGTTCAGCAGTTCAGAACTGGGAAGGCCCATCAGCCGCGTCTCGGTGTGTGTGCGGGGGGCATTATATCATGTATACATGAAGACGTTTCACCCAAGACCCCTGTCGATAAATGCCTTCTCTTGGGTTCAATGTCAATGCTGAATAATGAAAGGTATGGTTGGAGGTCCACCTATCTGCATGAACATGCCAACGGGCCGAACTTATTTTACATTGGTTCATTTCTCTCATTTCTTCTGAGATGGTAAGAATTTTAGAGCGTCCTCGCTGGTGTCCAGAGTCAGCGATTGTTTCCGGTTTTTATTATCAGATACAGACTGGTCGGACGAATAGCAACTTATTTAGCGTTGCCGGTATGTTATACCGTATTTTCTGTAGCATTACTTTCTTATAAAGTGGTTATTATTACATGGAAGTAACTCCCGGGTCCAAGGAAGATTGTCAGAACATGGCCTAGTCAAACACACCAACGTGCCTTGCAGTCCACCAACGAGTCCAAATGGTCTATTCGTAGAATTCTCTTGCACCGCACTTCACAAGAGAATAATCAAACCCAACGACCCATGTTGGCTTCACCTCAATCGTTGTTGTAGCTCTATACCAGCCAGGAAGGAGACAGACAAGCCACTCCTGTGGCTACCCGGCATAGCCTATGCCCTCCAGCCCCCCACCCCCCCCCCCACCCCGGACACACACAACTTCACCGTGTTACGACCTCTCACGACGCACCTCCCTACTTCCATTCCAGGTGCGGCTCTCATAACGGATCCCACCCTGACCCACGTTACACCCACATAACGGAGGCCTCCCCCATCCATAGCCCACGTAGCGGTGCGTACTTCCGACACACGGGACAGACGGACGGACAGACGCCAGCGCACGTCTGTTGACATTTGTCGAGACCTCAAATACCGTCCACGGGATGTGACTGTCACCATTCACACCCCCTGCTCCTCCCACCCTCCTCATACCGCCCATGTACAGCGCCAGTCCACCCCCGTTACCCACGGCATTGTACATACTCCGTGTAGACGGAATTAAAGTCCCCCACAGGCGATGCGGACGCTGTTCATTTTCAACTAGGACGCGTAAAAAGTGCAATTTTTACTTCGCCCTGAGGGTCGCATACGCAGCAATTCACATTTCATGGACATAATCAACACCCAAGTTTAAGTTATAAGCGCAAAACTTGACGACATCAGAAGCATTGCACGTCGGCGTTGGAGCGGAACGTTGTGATAATATAGCGTCGCTGTATTTGGCTCCCGGGTGTATAGCGTGTGGCCGGGACACGGAAACAACACCAACCAGCCCATAACTGTACCACCTACACGCCTTGGAGGGAACTATCATGTCACCATGAATGACCTACTAACTTGATAGTTCTCGCTATCACAACTTTCTTAAAATATATAGATATATATATATATATATATTTAGGCATGAGAGCACATAATTGTATCAATGTGTACAATGTCCAACGACCCAATATTCTCTTAACGTCGATCATAATATTTTTTTTTCGGACAAGTCACGACGTGAGTTAAGACTTGACTGTAGGGTCGTGTCACAATATGATGATGTTAGTACACAGGAAAGCTAAACTTTCCCACACACGATTTAGCAACATGTCCCATTATTTATTGCATACAATATGTGTACTATATATGCTAAAAATGTAAATACATCAGCTCCAGTCAATAAAAAAATTCTTTCAAGAAAAATCCAGCTCTATGATTAACTTTAATTAGATCAGTCTTTAATTAGATCAGAACTGTTGCGGGTGGGTCCCGGGAGCGCTCAGGGTGTAGGTAGAGGCGCCGCGAGACAGAGGCGACCCGGGGATTAAGGCGACAAATACCTGCGTGACTTCAAGGACATTAGTGAAGTCCAATCGGCTAAATGCCGCCCCAATAGACCTATCTCTTCTCCGTGTCAACGTCCACGTCAAGATCGAAAGGTTTTGTAGGCCTACACATATTAGGTGATATCATTCTCGCTCCCACTGTGCCACATCGCCCCGTCCCGGTGTCGTGCTCGGTTCATGGCGAATATACATGTAGGTATTTAGCTAAAGTTGTTACGTAAGTATCTCCGCTGATACTAAACACCCCTTTTCTCGAAGCGTATAAAAGTGAGGGTAACGTGTGAGGGGCGTAACACCGTGCCGCCAGTCCACAGGACGAGTCTGCCTACCAGAGTCACGGGTTACCACCATTGCCAAGTTGTTGCCAGGCACTCTTAACGACGGACAACCCAAGAAACGGCCACGAGCGATATCCAGGCTGGTTCAAGCTTCCTCTCTTTAAGATACCAAAGGAATATCGAGGAATAAATGCGTTGACAACCCGATTAAAATATTAAAAGGAACGCATAAACCTAACAAATGGTATTTTAACCTGTACGAATTTGGTTCTGCGGGCCAGAGAGGGTACTCATAAATGCATAGATTGTTTTTATATTTCGCTTTTAGCAAGCGTGGAACATAAGTATGTATTCGAACGTTGTCATATTGGACTATACCGAGATAAACCTGAGCCGAGGACTGCTCTTTGCGGCTCAGTGGGTTGGCAGATTACCACATGAAAGGTGTCTGGCGCTCGCCTACCTGGGCGTCCAGTAAGCAGCCCGAGGGACCAGCACAAAGGCAGGCAGCAGACCCCACACCCCTCTTATCCACCGACCGACCTGCTTTATTTACTGACCATGAAAAACACCCAGTGATCTCGAGGAGCGTGAAAGGTGCGCCCGGTCCGAAAGCACGTGTCATTACAAAGAAATATCACCAACGGGATAATCCAAGGGTCTAGAAAAAGGCGGTCCAGCATGTCGCCTGGCGCCCCCGCCAAAACACCTCACCGACTGACGTAACGAGCCTCCGCCACCTACCCACACACGACACCCCAAGACACTGGATGACAGTTCCTCCGCCACCCCCAACCCCACACGACACCCCAAGACACTGGACGACAGTTCCTCTTGCCCCGCAGCTGATACCAGCACACCTCTACACGGACTGGACACACACGTACTGCAGGCTTCACCCTCCAACCCTTGAAAAGGACAGGACTTGCGCGCCCGGCTGGCAGACAAGCCTCCGAGCCCGTGCCTCCAGCAGAGACCTCACACTTAGTCAGAGAGATCTTTATCAGGCGACCAGCGCCAGACACAAACAAACAGGGCACGTACCATCCATTACTTGGCCTAGTGCCAGCGCCCTTTTATCACAGGACTACACCGACAGAAGCGATAGCCGAGATCTCAAAAATGGACGTGGTGCGAGTGGATATAAAAGTACGACGACCTCATAGTCTGTAAAGCTAGTCCCAGAAAATATTCGAAACAATTCCCTTAAATAGCGAGCACTACAGAGAATAGAACATAGCTTCGAAAAATTCAAAGATATAAATAACATGTTAGCATAAAAAACAAAATAAGTTTGCCAAACATTAAAATGATTATCCCACATAAAAACAGCTTGACAATAGTTCTAATGTGGTAGAACTCTGGTATTAAGAAATAGGTAAGATCAGATAAGACTAATTGCTATCTCGCCACGTTATTCCAGTCAACAAGATAAGGGATGGACGCAATAGAAGACAATGCTTTACCTGAAGGGAAGGAACGGTGGGTTGGACCCTGCCACCAGTGGCCGGTAGGCCTCCTCGGGGGTCTTCTTCAGGTAGATTATCTGTCACAAGCAAACCAATGCAATAAGACATAAACAAGGTTATAGGCCACATGGGTTAACGGGGATAGATGTATGGTAATGTGGATATAGTTTCATAATGACTGAGGTACGAATCCGAATAATCTCCATATTTGCCTCTGATTTGACAGACCCAGGATAAATTAATGTAAAGGGTATTAATCACACAATTATACAAGCATTCCACAGCTAGTGAAATAAACCTTAAATGAATGTTAAGGACTAGGTATAAACTTACCGCATATGCACCGGTGAGAAATGCAGCATTGGCACGTTTTCTGGCATCAAAACTGGTATAATGTACAATCTTCTTCTTGGCCAAAGAAAAAGACTACAAAAAAGATATAACATCAATTACAATGAAAGGAAAACCATTATACATGATACCTAGCCAATCCACCAGAAAAGTTGAGATATGGACAGAAATAGTTAGTTCTTCCTCATATGCTACCTTCAGCAAAATTTCCAAATTCCACTAAAAAGGCATGTATCTTCATATATATACATGTATATAGGTTCAAAAGTTAAGGGAACCGATTGATGTTTATTTTCATCCTGAATATGTGAATGGTAGGTTTTTCTTTGTATGTTTTGTTGAGTTGTTCTCAGTATTTGTACATTGTGTAGGTGACTATTTACGTGTGTATGCATTTGTTGGAAACCTCCAATGAAATATGTGATGTTTACAAAAAACGAAGTCTCCACTTGTGAATAATTTTACCTATCCACTTGTAGAGGTAGTAAATCGGTTTATAAATCTCTCTCCAGTTGTACTTATTGGCACTTGTTAATCAGTTAACTCACCTTTAATTTCTTGTTCAGTTTACAGCAGTATCTGTACAGTAATCCCAAATTCAGAGGGCCAAAGTCTGCATAGAAACTGAAAGGCAAATGCATGAAAACAATATATTAGGTAATATAACCGGCACTGTCATTGCCGGTAATTTACATGGCTGCAGCCCTGCTGTAGCCCCCAGCACTTTTATTAGAATCGAGAAGTGAAACAAAATTAGGTACAGTGAACATACAAGAGACAACAAACAAATGCTCCCCAAACATTGTGCCTTGTAAACAAGTCCATGTGGGCAGGGGAAGGGAGTCAGGAGGGTGACATTGCTTACCACCTGCCACCTAGTGAGTAAACCAAGCCATGAGCCTGCTTGCAGCCAGTACTCCCCATGCCTGGCCTCTGGCACACTGCCAACACTTGCTACTTACAGTGGGTCTCGCTAAACAAACACTGACAATCTGTGCAATGTAACCCCTATTAAAATTTAACTTGTAGCCCATCATAGAAATAAAACTGCATCACATAAGGAGTTCAATTGCATATATACCAGTACTAGTAGCGACGACAAGAATCTATAACATGGCTTGTGTTCAACATATTTCAGAAGCTGGAAAGACCTATGAGCCCTGTAACCACCTATCTCAGTTTAACAAGAACATATTCCATCAAACAAGAAACTGATCAATACACTTATCACAAGATAATCTACACCCCACCCAGGGCATTAGCCAGAGACTAGTTGTTTGTGACAAAAAAATGTTTTGACACTTTTGGCTGGTAAAACAAAACAGCTGGCTAATACCTAGCCCCCACCCCTTCCAAAACATACTTAACATGAAGTAAAAACCCCATCACAAGATATAACTATAACCAATGAGCTACTCTACAGCTGTGAATCAAGTTGTAGGTCAACCTACCACTTTTTTTTTTTTTTTTAGTTTTGCCCTGGTTACCCATCAAACACCATAGTATGACAACAGGCATATGTCTATGATGTTAAGTACTCAAGTACAACTATCTTACCTCTCATACACAAGCTCCTCATCAACACAAAAGTAATGTGTATGGGCTGTGGACCTGGGCTTGGAGCGAAGGGTTGCGAAGTATAATCGGTCTGCAAAGGGAAGACAAAGTACTTAGAACTAAATTTGAATGCTAATTGTACTGAAAAATTAATTTGGGTACCACATAATTTGTATACTATAAAAAAATGCATGTTCCTAAATACATGTTGTTTGCCAGATGGGTGCATGATATATGATAAAGCAAGCATTTATATCACCAAGAAGATCACACAATGTGTAATGCAGACATGGGGCTGCTTAGAAGTTGCTGTTTACTCAAGGACAAGTTCGTTTTATCATGCCCCAAGTAAGTACATGCATTCCAATAAGTACCTGAGCAAGATGAGCACAAGTTTAAAATTACACTTTTATTACAATAGAATGGGGCATAATGAGACAGCTGCTCATAAGTCATCCTGTGGTCTTGCTACAAAGTTTATGTATATTGATAATCAAACTAAAGCCTCCCAGATGTAGCCAACACATATTGCTACATTGGCAATTGGTAAACCATTTATCAACAAACAGGGAACATTTTCTTATATTTTGTTACCTAACTGTAATTGTTACTTTCATCATTCACTTGTCTCTTTCTTATTTTCTGTCTGAGCAAAGAAGACAGGAGGTGTGGGGGCTACAGTTGGTGCCTGCATTTACATATACAACACTGGACTGTCTACATATTTGGGAATGTTATCTTCTGGGAATCTCTCTAACATGGATATTATCAATGATAATAAGGTTGGTTCAAACATGTTGGATATCATAGGTTGGCCTGAAAATAAGATGCTAGTGTCTTGCCTAAAAACAAGATGCCACTGTCTTGAATGCATAATAAGACATATATATTTACTCCATATATCTTGAGGTTTGAAACTAACTTGAAAGTATATGTTCAGTCAGTATCTATAGAGATAATAGTTTAAAAGGCATGCCATTTCAATCTAATTGAATGGAGTTCCAACTTTAAAAAGGCAGTGATGCCCAGGTTTTGATGATGTTACAACAAGACTTTTTCCCACACAAAAAGCCAAGTTTAGCCAAAAAAGGGGCTTTACAACAAGCCCTGTTATTAATTGCATACAATCTAATTTTCTATTAAAAATCTGGAAACATTTTAAGAGTTTCTCAAAAAAAAAATTGCTGTAGAACCTTAGTAGTCTAATATGGATCTCCATCTAGATTACAATAAATTTAAACAATGTTTCAAGTTTTTAATGAATTGCTCATCACAAATAAAGTCAAAGTTATAAATGCTGCAGCAATGTTTCAGCCCATATTTCTGGGAATTTGCAACATCATGCAATTTTAATGATACTAAACTTACATTTGTACTACAATGTACTCTCTTTTAGCGACAAACAATATTTCTTCATGCTGACACTCCATTGGCAGCAGACACATTATAGTACATAGACTAAATCACAGACAATGAAAGGTTCTATAGTTGCCATGGCATCCTCCTGGCTGGTGTAAAAATAGACCATGTATTGTTCAGAGCATATCCAGCGCCATGGCAACTACATCATTTTATGATGTATGATTTAGTATGTTTGCAAATGTGTGTCTCATGCCAATGGAGTGTTAGCATGGAAAATTATTATTTATGCCTTTAAAAAGTATAAGATTGCAGTATAAACATAATTTTGGTATCATTATAATTGCACAGTATTGCTTTCTTACCTCAGTGATATTCAGAGCGATCTCTGCAAATTCATGTCTTTAGCTCTACCATCACATAGTCTCATATCTCTATCTAAGCTTAAATCAGAGTAAATTTGAGTAATGTTTCAAGTTTTTCATGAATTGCTCATCACACAGTCTCAGATAGGGTATTTCAAAATTACATTAGACTATTTACTAGCGGTAGCCATTTAGTAAACTGAAATGTACATCTGACAAATAATAATAACAGGTGTTTTGTGAAGTGTTTGTTAAACTTGCTGCTCCCTCGACCACGCAACATGATCAACTTAAACTGCTGTAACTTGTGTAAGCCGCTTACACAAGTTACACTTACATGATCAACCTAAACTGCTGTAACTTGTGCAAGCCGCTTACACAAGTTACATGATCAACCTAAACTGCTGTAACTTGCGTAAGCCGCTTACACAAGTTACAGCAGTGTAGGTCGATCATGTTGCAGGGTTGAGGACGCAGAAAGTTGAATATATAGTGTAGATCTACTCAGCCATCTACTCTAGCCTCCGCCTACTCGGCCTACTGTACTGCCTGGACCGATTTCAAGATTGGTGGCCAAGACAAATCTGAAATTTGACACTTGAATATCAGTGCTGACAGTGGTTTCAACTTGTCAAAACGCCATTACATTTAACATACAACTCACCTTTAATAAATTCTGAAGCACTTCCAATGATATCATTTTCATCGGCCATATTTTGAGGTAGAAATGGAGCAGGTGTTGCGCCCCTTTTCACCACTCCCCCTTCTACCGTTCTGAATGCAGACCGCAGTGTACGTTCGGTTGTCAGCAAACACGGATTCAGGTCAGGAATACACAGATTAGCGGGAGTAGTACACGAATACCGTGACTTAAATTAGAATGACTATATGAGTTTTAAGAGATAAGAAACACACTGATTTGAATATATCCACATATCAGTCCCAATATTCCGTAAAATCGCTAAAATAAATGCATTTGCTTCTTGCTAACATCGCTAATGTGCCTTGAGAACGGCCATGTTTGAACTAATTCGAAGGTCGATGTCACGTAGTCACATGGTACAAATTGACCAATGAAATGGCGGCCCGGAGAAGTTGTCATGACGAAGACCAGTCAGCCAATCAAGGATTTGTTGTGAACAACAAATAGAAACATAACCATGTGCGGCAGTGCGTTAGATTATTTACTGCGCCTACGGCTAGCGCTAATCATGAGTGTGGAGGTATCTTTTTAAATGCAAAATTCGCGGCATATTACTGCGAACCCCAATTACCCTATTCTTGTTTTGTGTATTATATAAGCAATATTTATTTAAAAAACATCGATTGGAGTCTATATATATGTACATATGATAATTATAAGAACTAACCAACATAAATATAGGAACAAAAATAGAACATGGCAAGTGTTAAAAAAATATGTTTACAGTGAACCTTAATTCCTGCATTATTTATATGATTGTGAACAATATGCTAATTCTACATATATATATATACTACCTATATATATAAGCTTATATATTCTTGTGCGCCAAGCCCCCCCCACCCCCGTTTTTTACAGAGCTCATGTACACACCCACTCTCTGCCTTCGACTCACTCTGCTAGGGTAGCGCCACCGTGCGGGGAGCTTGGCACACACCCCGCCACCACCAGTCCTCCCATATATATATTTTTTACTTATACTTTTATACTTCTCAAGAAATTGAGATGCCATATATGCTTATGCCATGAGCAAATTTTAAACAAGATATACTGAGTACTTCGGCTTTTTATACCAGTTCCATATAGATCTATTGGGACAGTCAACATACCCAACAAACACAACGTTTTTGTACGTTTCTAAAACAACTATACTACGTAAATAAGAACCATTGTAAAACGTTAATAGCGAGCGCAAGCGAGCTCTTAAGGTAACATGCATGCATATTCAAAGTCCATTTCAAGCATAGGCTTAATTAGCTTTAATTAGGACATTCATTTCGCGTAACAACTCCCATGAGACGTTTTCGGATTCGGAGTGAATATCAGCTGTACATAAATATATTCAAGCAAAGAGAGGTCAAAGCCTATTATGTCATGTCTTTATTCAATAAATAAGCTGCCCCACAAATTTAACGAATAAATTATTCAATGTTAACAGTGGATGTATACTTCAAATTAAAGTTAATTTATAAGCGACGGGCTAAATGTCTGTTGCCAAGCAGAGCGCTCTTGGTGACCACCCATTGGCTGCTGTCATAGTGAGTAGTTGTGACGTCAAAATGTTATAAACATGACGTCACAATAGGAGTTCCTAAGCAACCGAATGATATGCCACAAGCACGTGTGTTAGGGCCCAAAACGTCATAGTGACGAAAACGTCAGATCACACGGTCTGAGCCATCTAGGAGCAAATGTACAGTTTCACACTGTGCCTCGATCGCAGTGTCTGTTGACGGGGCCTATGAATATATGAGGCAGTAACTCTTCCGTTTCAGATATATTTAAGTGTTTTCATAAACGATGGAATATGGGTATCGCCCCCCCCCCACCCCCTCCATCCGGGTCCATCCCTTGGAACCTTCTATTCCAAGAAATCTTAGATTTTCTTATTTTCCTGCGCCTTAATTCGCAAATTTCGGCCTCCAAGAGGTCTCTAATTCTCAATCAATCAATCCTTTAGCTCCGAGTGGCCCCTTTCTCCTTCAAAAACGCCACGCAGGTTTGTGTGGGCGATAACCGGGATGGTTGAAATTAAACTTTAAACTGTATATTACATTCTACCAAGGTATGACGTTTTGGTCACTATGACGTTTTGGGTTCTAACACACGTGCATGATATCCGCCAAATATATGCTTTATGGCAAGCCGAAGTGAGATTAATTTTGACTATTAATCTAGATGTATCCCCTCGGAATATCTGAATTGCTAAATATACGCTCGCATGTTTTAGGTAGCACCTATTCATATTACAACGTTATATGTGTTTGCTGGGATATCGTATGTGGAATTATTTGCTATGATGGAGGCACCTGTTATATGGCTGCCATTAATTATCTGTCGCCGTTTTGAATTATTAAGTTTCTGACGCATAACTATGGCGGTTCCGTTAATTAACAGTTCTCAAAAGCTGAGTACAAATTAACTCTTTACCGTTTGAATATATAAGTACAAATCGACGCAATAAAAAAGGCAGGTCACGTTTTTGTCTGAATTTATCGTATGCCAACGACTTAAAATTCAACGGGTTATAATTCCATGAACATTTTTTTCCCGTCAAAATTATATCAGGCTCGGAGTTACATTTACAGTTAGTCAGGTTACATTTTCTACTGACTGTACGATTAGTACAAACATATATTCTTTTATTGTCACTGAATTTGATTGTTTCGAGCGTGCATATATCAACCATAAACTGGGCCCTTAGAATACAAAATTGGATAGTTAATCTTTCATTGCAACATATACTTTCTTTAAATGGCGTGAAATATCTGAATAAACAACTTTTGCGTTGGGCGACGCGGCTAGATTACGAATCCTTACAGTTAAACTTTGATCACGTGGTTCTGGTCATGTGATCAGCACAGTGGCCGTACAAACAGCGACAACAAATCATGGCTTCCGATGGCGACGGTAACGAAGTCCGAGAAGTTGATGTAAACATGTCGATTTCTCGCGGACTCAAGCCTGATGGCCCTCAAATTGATCTGTCTGCCTTAGTAGATCTCACTGTGTATGACGCTTGTGATAAGCAATTGCGATTCGGTGATTTGTATAAAGACCAGTGCACAATCGTAATATTTATTCGGGTAAATATTGATCATTTATTGTCTTTGCGCCGGTGGCGGGGCATGCTTAGCTGCTTAGCCCCTACATGACTCTCATACGCGCTGGTACCCGACGCGCGAGAGAGTAATGAAGTACAACCCGCATGAGACCAGGAATTGGTGGGGGTGCATGTGCATCATGCAGCTATTTGCCATTATTACTAAATAGTCTACCACCAAAAGTGATGAAAAGTAAGTCCACAAGTGTTAAACTTTTCTTTCGTGGCTTCATATTCAATGTCGGCCTTGTATACATGCACTAAATAGCAAGTTTACGCAAACTCGCTCCGCCACTCTGAGAATCTTGCAACGGAAGATAAGCCAAAATGGCTAAGCGAGTGTCGAGAAAAATGTGTGTTGTTTATTGCAGTAATGACACTTTGTTAAATCCGCCCAGCGAATATAAGACAACGAAAGAAAAGTTCAACAATTGTGGAATTACCTTTTATCACTTTGGAAGGTGGACGATTTATTGATAAGGGCAAAAGCCTACACGATGCACAAATACCCCCACCAATTCCTAGCCTTATGTGGGGTGCACTTCATGGCTCTCTCGCGCGTCAGGTACTAGCGCGTATGAGCAGCCATGTATCAGGGCTAGGGCATGCTCGGTGGCGGTGTGGTACCGTATGCGGGATTGTCCCCCATGCGTAGATGTCCCCCCTGTATCTATCATAATGGTACTGTACAAACACATAGAGCGGAGAGGGACTCAATATCGTGATTTTTATAGAAGGGGGACAGCTCCGCATGGGTGGACACTTCCATATGTCGCACCGGACTTGGCTTGGGGCTCGGCTTCATTGTGGAATCATAGCATTTGCCATATGGCATAGCTTTTCAGTTTATAGATAGCTCTATCTAGTTCAGCTGGTCAAGCACCCACATCAATATTCCCATGAGACATTTCCTAAGGAAAACAGTAGTTTCATAGGTATAAACCATAGGCTAGGCATAGGCATAAATGTAATATTGCCTGCTCCTATTAAGTGTGCAACTAGGCAAGTTTAAGTCAAGGCCAAGGGAATTAACAAACATCAAATTTGTGATCAATGGTAACACTCCAACTCACTGATCTATTCGGCGGCCTTTCCACTGCAGGAATAAATGTATAAAAACTTAATCCTGGATGGTTTGTCACTAGCCCAGAACCCTAGGCTGTGTGGGCTGAAACACAGCCTACAGTAAACTGCCTATTAGAAGCTGCGGCTTATATTAGGAAGTTGGAGGGTCAAATTCCCGGGTTTTATTTGGAAGTCGGGGTGCGGCTTTAAATAGGGCCTCTTGCAGATTTCAAGTGAGCTTGGCAGGACAAGCGGGGGGGGGGTTGGAGTAATGCGAAAATTACCGATGTTGCTAAAATAATTTATTGCATCATAACATCATACAAATCAACAAAACATATATTGCATCATAATGCATCATAATGTCGTACACGTCAACAAGTCGGGAGATCATCCATTTCAAATGTCAATAGTCCGTTCCCTTCACAAAAAGTGCTCAGCAGCAGCTCTGTTACTCTGAGACTCAGTCGCATGTTGAATAACCTTCAACTTGAAAGCTGCGTCGTAAGATGTTCTTTTCCCAGGCATTGTATTACCCGGGGCAATCAAGACCGACAATGAGCTACTTATGGTTGTGTTATTTATTTATACTGCCACGCGACTCCCCCCACACCTATTGTAGACCAATGATCAGAGGCCAGGTTTCAGGTGGTGTAACTTGATATGTCTGCCGGATTCATAAACATGCAGTAGGAGCCAGCCACTGGTGTGACACTTGATAAGAGCAGCGATCGGAGAGGGAGAGGTGAATGCTGTTAGTAGTCGCGACTGCTTGTATAAACAATTAATTGGTTTGGTAAGGTCCAGGAGAGCCAGCCACTGGTGTGACACTTGATAAGTGGCCAGATAGATTAAGCAGGAATACAGGGCGGAGGGCGGGCCGGTGGGGGTCGGAAGGCCAAAGTCAGGGTGCGGCTTATAATATGTAGTTTTCTGCAAATGGTTCTGGGCGCCGGCCAACCCGGTTTTTAGGCCAAAGTGGGGGTGCAGCTTCTAATATGTATGCGGCTTCTAATAGGCAGTTTACGGTAGTCGCATTCCATAGTAAAATTCTGGTCTGGAACAACCCCATTTCAGGGTTGTTTGACTTTGACCAAGTGTAGCTCTGATTCTCCTTTGCTGTGGGAGTTTTATAACAGAAACAAACCTTAATCCTTTTCTTATTACTCCCTGGCAAGTAATGACTAATCACATAAGTAACCTTTCTTGAAAAGCAAAAATAGTCCAGTCTGTCACCAGAAATTCACATAACAACATGTGTTTTCACTGACCCAATGACTGGGTTCCTGAACAATGAACAAATTAGCATGGCTTATAATATCATGTGATGACCTTGCACATGTGCAGTGAACAACTTCCAAAAAATGGTGGCATGTTGTTGTCCATTTTTATGCCAGTAGGCAATTATAGCTCCTTTTAAAGCTTTTAACAACTTTGGAAGAGTTCATACACCAGTAATTATCTATAGAAAAGTACTTTTACATTGTTGAAACTAATTATGCAAGCTATACTTAAACAATTCAATCTGTCATGTGAAGTTGATTTTTCACTATAGAATGCTACATGGCTATGATTCTTCAACCATAGCCATGGATTCATGGCTAGTTTGTCACTGGGATATCAGGCATAAAGGTTGCACAGATATTTGCTGGCAGAAGACACTATTGGCCTACCTCCTCCCTACTACCTCCTCCCCCCTGGATGCAATTAATGTATTGCCCACAGCCAATTAGCCCCCTGTGGATTAGACCCCACCTTTACATATATATTTTAAACTAAAAGTATTCTATTTGATTTCAGAACTTTCTCTGCTTCATGTGCAAAGAGTATGTGGATGGTAAGTCTTTATTGATTTATATCACAAATGGAATATATCAATTAGAACTTTACTTATCATATAAAGATATATATATTTGTGTCATCAGTAATCAGAGCTTTTATTGATTTGCAAAGTTATATTCCAGAGGTTTTAAACCAATGGCTAATAATTTTTCAGTCAGACCTGAAACAATATAATGTTACCTGTATGATTACTATATTTACAGATCTGGCACTTATCCCAGAAAAATATTTGAAGGTATGGTTTTTGTACAAGTTTTGTGAACATGAATACACTTGTAATTACAATTATATATTAAATAAATGGAGGAAGGTACTCTCTTCTGAAAAAAAGAGAATCAATTGCCAATCAAGCCTTGCAAAAGAACAAGTTTAAAAAGCTACCTTGATATTGAATATAATGCTAATTTTAATTTCAGACTGCAGGTGTTAAACTTGTGGTAATTGGATGTTCACCAACCAAGTTTATTCAGGTTTGAGCCCTTTGATTTGTTTTACAAGGCATTTAGAAGATGTCAATTCTATTTATCATATCATTTATTAAGTGTGATAAGACAGCTTCTGTTTAGTTATACTGGATTTCTCACATGTCTCTTAGTTATCAATAGTGATTTCCGTATCAGCCAACTGGGTATATTACATATCATGTCTACTAAGAGGCAATACATATCTTGGATTGGTATGTCATTCAAGATTACTTTGCATATTCATACACAAGACAGCTACTTTTCTAAATGTTGTTACTATTTTTTTATGAACATAAATTGTTAAGATTTTACACTTACATTTCAGCCTTTCAGAGATATCACAGGATTCAAATTTCCCCTATATTGTGACCCAGATCGCAAACTCTTCAAGAAGATTGGATGTTTAGAACGAAGCAACTACAATAACAATGACATCAAAGGTACTTACAATGGAGGTTTCAGTATTATGCTGTCTTTCTGTGGAATCATTGTAAACCATCTGGCAAATGGTTTAAAGTACTCATTGTCACCAATGGTATATTTGAAAATAGTCAATCGTGACAGGCATACAGGGCAACATGTGCTGCTTGGAAAACAAACAATTAAGTTCCTTTCAACTATGTTTTTGTAACAGTTCCTTGTGGCAAAGAAAATGTTTTGCTAAAATTTATGTACCCATAGATATATATCAGTGTGTGAAATAATAACGCTTGTTACAAAAGATACAGCGATCTAAAGTTTTTCACCTTCCATCACCTAACCTTTCCATTATAATGGTGCATATATGTATGCATACCATAAGCACCATTCAGAGGATTTATCCCACAGTACGGGTCAATCAATATTTACAGGTAGCAGGCATGTCAAGTCTAGCTTTCTGATGGGGATCCTGAAGTCTACATGGAGAAGTATGAAGCACAAGGAGCTCCAGGGGGACATGGATCAACAAGGTGGAGCTTTCATTCTAGGCCCTGGTAAGCTGGCAGACAAACGACTTGGTATATTGCTGGACCACACCAGGGGTACATTCATGGTATGTCCTGGGAGGACCACTCACCAGGCACGCTACACAATTAGACACATTTTATTAGCTCGTTAAAAACTACATGTCTACCGGATCACCTTCTGTCAGACTGAAAGAAATTGTTAAAAGTGCTACAAATGGGACGCTGAGTGGATACGAAGCATTCGCCTGTCATAACGTATGGTCTGGTATAGATGGATTTCTTTATTGCAAAGACCAGTGCCATTTTGCATTTACAATGTGACTGTCATGGCGTAACCGATTATTATTTTTGATATTAGAAATCAGGGGCGTTAGTTTTCGATCGTTCTCTTAAAACTAATGTCCGTTTTATGCACTCATTCATCTTGATACTGTGTTCTTCACATATTGAGCGATGTCTGCGTTATTGTTCACAGGGGAAGTGGTCCACTTCAAACACTGGGACCAAAGCCCGGCAGATCACGCTCCAATCAATGACCTTCTGGCCTTGGCGGGCGTTGAACCAGTCAACTTCCAAAAGGATGCAAGGGTCTTCACTATCTGAGGGCCAGGGAATCATGGCATAGAACTGGTCAACTTCCAGGAGGATACAAGGGTCTTCACTATCTGAGGGCCAGGGAATCATGGCATAGAACTGGTCAACTTCCAGGAGGATACAAGGGTCTTCACTATCTGAGGGCCAGGGAATCATGGCATAGAACTGGTCAACTTCCAGGAGGATACAAGGGTCTTCACTATCTGAGGACCAGGGAATCATGGCATAGAACTGGTCAACTTCTAGGAGGATACAAGGGTCTTCACTATCTGAGGGCCAGGGAATCATGGCATAGAACTGGTCAACTTCCAGGAGGATACAAGTGTCTTCTCTATCTGAGGGCCAGGGAATCATGGCATAGAACTGGTCAACTTCCAGGAGGATACAAGGGTCTTCACTATCTGAGGACCAGGGAATCATGGCATAGAACTGGTCAACTTCCAGGAGGATACAAGGGTCTTCACTATCTGAGGGCCAGGGAATCATGGCATAGAACTGGTCAACTTCCAGGAGGATACAAGGGTCTTCACTATCTGAGGACCAGGGAATCATGGCATAGAACTGGTCAACTTCCAGGAGGATACAAGGGTCTTCACTATCTGAGGACCAGGGAATCATGGCATAGAACTGGTCAACTTCCAGGAGGATACAAGGGTCTTCACTATCTGAGGGCCAGGGAATCATGGCATAGAACTGGTCAACTTCCAGGAGGATACAAGGGTCTTCACTATCTGAGGCCCAGGGAATCATGGCATAGAACTGGTCAACTTCCAGGAGGATACAAGGGTCTTCACTATCTGAGGGCCAGGGAATCATGGCATAGAACTGGTCAACTTCCAGGAGGATACAAGGGTCTTCACTATCTGAGGGCCAGGGAATCATGGCATAGAACTGGTCAACTTCCAGGAGGATACAAGGGTCTTCACTATCTGAGGGCCAGGGAATCATGGCATAGAACTGGTCAACTTCCAGGAGGATACAAGGGTCTTCACTATCTGAGGCCCAGGGAATCATGGCATAGAACTGGTCAACTTCCAGGAGGATACAAGGGTCTTCACTATCTGAGGGCCAGGGAATCATGGCATAGAACTGGTCAACTTCCAGGAGGATACAAGGGTCTTCACTATCTGAGGGCCAGGGAATCATGGCATAGAACTGGTCAACTTCCAGGAGGATACAAGGGTCTTCACTATCTGAGGGCCAGGGAATCATGGCATAGAACTGGTCAACTTCCAGGAGGATACAAGGGTCTTCACTATCTGAGGCCCAGGGAATCATGGCATAGAGTCGGTCAACTTCCAGGAGGATACTAGGGTCTTCACTATCTGAGGGCCAGGGAATCATGGCATAGAACTGGTCAACTTCCAGGAGGATACAAGGGTCTTCACTATCTGAGGACCAGGGAATCATGGCATAGAACTGGGCAACTTCCAGGAGGATACAAGGGTCTTCACTATCTGAGGACCAGGGAATCATGGCATAGAACTGGTCAACTTCCAGGAGGATACAAGGGTCTTCACTATCTGAGGGCCAGGGAATCATGGCATAGAACTGGTCAACTTCCAGGAGGATACATGGGTCTTCACTATCTGAGGACCAGGGAATCATGGCATAGAGTCGGTCAACTTCCAGGAGGATACCAGGGTCTTCGCTATCTAAGATGCAAGGAATCTGGGTGTCGATCAGGTTAAATTTCAGAAGGATGCAAATGTCTTCTCTATCTGAGATCCGTAGAAACATGGCATAGAGCTGATCAACTTCCGGCATGATAGAAGTGTCTTCACCAGCTGAGAGTCGTGGAATCAGACTTGGGTCCGTAGCCCGAAACGTATAATAATGTAATATGTTTCTGCGTTGGATAACCGCCATCGAATTGTGTGCGATTCTATCGCCATAAATGTAGTGTAAATGTGATGTAATTTATCTTGGTGATGTTGAACGTCTTTACGTGTGGCAGCATCCTCCAGTGAACCGTGCTGTAAAGATTAGAATTATTGCCAAATCTTTGTCCGCGTTTGTATGAAGAAGTCTTTTCAGCGTGTCTTGCGCTGGGCTAAACATAATCTCTGTTTTAAATCACGGATTATTTATTGACAGCTATATTTTGACTACTCTGCACCATTTACATTCCAGATGGGTTACACCTTTGTGATATATGTAGGATTGTAATCTATATTACAGTCATATAATTTATATCATATTTGTCAAAGTTGTATAAATTGGCGTAGTTTATTTTCAAACTAATTATGGTTATATATAATACTGATTCTATATTACACCGTGTACTGTACAGGTACAGACACGAAAAGTCGTGTCGAACGACCACGTGTCTTTCTGTTTTACACACAATCCTTTATATTTATTCTTTGTAAGTTTTTTTTCAAATTTTCATCCTCATAGAAAACAAGTCTGCAATGTTGAAGTGTTGAAAATACAGAAAAATGATACTTTACCTCGTTTTCCTCACATTTATTGGACGAGGGTTAACCAGTACTGATGGGCTTTGTCGACGCTTTGGGTCTCTACGCTCGACTACCTTCCTGATGACCTGTGCGTTGGCGGTTGTTCTGTAATGTCTCCGCGAATTATTGTCGAAGTTCGGGTGCATGTACTGATAATGTGGTGATTTAATTTTATTAAGTAAAGTCATCGGGTGCAGGTGATAAACATTGAACAAAGAATAAAATCGACAATAGAGTAACGAAGCACTTAGCGGAATACTTATCACCTAGACTGTACGAGGACAGTCGCATTAAGGCAGTAGATGCCCGACAAACATTGATTGAAATCTACGTCTACCGATTCCATGGTATTCCACTGGTTGTAGGCAGTGGCAGTCGTCTACCGGCCAGCTGGTTAAAATTTTTGGGGCAGAAATATCTTGAACCTTTTCAAGTCAAAAACAGCCTTATTGTGGATCACAATGAATCCGATGTAAAGGCACGTGTTGGGTTGATATTGACATTTCATAAAATGTTAAAGTGTCTCAGTCATCACAAACCATACTATGTACAACCTTATGTTTATCTCATTTGCTCCCGAGGCAATCCCGATAGTGAGGAAAGCCATACAACGTTCTATGTAACTGCTAGACTCGAAAAACAATAAGGCAATACCAAACAAATATTGCTGGCAAATATTCTATTCGTTGACTAAGATTACACCGGCGTCCAGAAACAAACGCCGGGTCATTTAACATGCTGTGGGATACAAAAATCTCTCCTTCAGTCGCAGGAGCTTGCCGAAGACGCACGGCGTATAATTCCTGTTTTGCATGATTCAGAACACAAACATGAACGCTATAAAACATTTGCACGAAGATAAAACTGTAACCAGATAATTGCGTTGCGTTCGACCTTAGGCAGTAGGTAAACAAGCAAGGCACTTTACTCTTGGCACATGCATGCTGTGTCGTACAGGGGCGATGTGATACGCACTGCTTCCAGTCGCATCAGCTCCCTTCACCCTCCGCCACAGTGGAGTGTGTTGTTCTGACCTTTGGCCTTGCCAATCTACTTTCACGGATGCAGGAGGCCCCTCGCTAAGTTAAACTGCGCCATTTCTGATGGGGGATCTGGCTTATTTACCACCAACGGGGATCTGGTTTATCCACCACCAAGAAGACACAAAATGCCCATGGGACACTTCTAAGGAATCTTCCAGAAATGCCCGTTCCTTACGCGTCCTGAAGTCTTCTAGAAATGAGCGTTCCGTAAGCGTCCTGAAGTCATATAGAGATGCGCGTTCCCTAAGCGTCCTGAAGTTTTCCAGAGATGCGCGTTCATTAAGCATCTTGAAGTCTTCTGGAGATGCGCGTTCCGTAAGCGTCCTGAAGTCTTCTAGAGATGCGCGTTCCGTAAGCGTCCTGAAGTTTTCCAGAGATGCGCGTTCCTTAAGCGTCCTGAAGTCTCCCAGAGATGCACGTTGCTTAAGCGTCCAAGCAGTCCATTAGACCTAAGTCTGTGTTTATATGCGCTGCCCTTAACGACGCTACCTACTGGGCTGCGACGAACCGTTGGCTTCCGGAAGCTTTTGCAACCAGTCTGTTTCGATCTTGAGGATCCGATCGGTGTCCCTGCCTGCCGCAAAGTGATCCATGGCCAGTTCTGCGTCGTGATCCGCATAACAGGTTTCGTCCGTCTCACCCTCGCAGTGTATGGTATAAACTTGTCTCTGTAATAAACCAGAAACAAAGGAAAATGATATAAATTTAAAGATACGACAGCTCGACAATTTCTCCACAAAATCAATTGAAATAGTGAAACAGCCACGAGGACAGACATTTAGCCCAGCAAACGGTAGAGATGAAATAACATGAATTGGTGTTTAGACCCCTATTGTGCAAACAAGGACTACTGTAACGCTGGATCAATGAAGGAACCTGCCGGGACGATGAATGAATGTACGAAACATGCTCCAGATTAGATGGATATAATATAGGCCCGGATTCGAACCCAGTACGCCGTAGAACACAATTACGAATAATATAATAATTGGTAAAGCGATCAAGAAAAGCATGCATATGGCTTATCTATCCAATCTGAACTATGCACGTATGTCAGGCCAGCGTGTACGGATTGCCTGCGTGGCACGTAACTGTCATGACGAGAAACAGGGACACACGTACGTACCTGTGATGACGAGAAGCAGGGACACGCGTACGTACCAGTGATGACGAGAAGCAGGGACACACGTACGTACCTGTGATGACGAGAAGCAGGGACACACCCACGTACGTACCTGTGATGACGAGAAGCAGGGACACACGTACGTACCTGTGATGACGAGAAGCAGTGACACACGTAAGTACCAGTGATGACGAGAAGCAGGGACACACGTACGTACCTGTGATGATGAGAAGCAGGGACACACGTACGTACCTGTGATGACGAGAAGCAAGGACATACGTACGTACCTGTGATGATGAGAAGCAGGGACACACGTACGTACCTGTGATGACGAGAAGCAAGGACATACGTACGTACCTGTGATGATGAGAAGCAAGGACATACGTACGTACCTGTGATGACGAGAAGCAGGGACACACGTACGTACCTGTGATGACGAGAAGCAGGGACACACGTACGTACCTGTGATGACGAGAAGCAGGGACACACGTACGTACCTGTGATGACGAGAAGCAGTGACACACGTAAGTACCAGTGATGACGAGAAGCAGGGACACACGTACGTACCTGTGATGACGAGAAGCAGTGACACACGTAAGTACCTGTGATGACGAGAAGCAGTGACACACGTACGTACCTGTGATGACGAGAAGCAAGGACATACGTACGTACCTGTGATGACGGGAAGCAGGGACACACGTACGTATCTGTGATGACGAGAAGCAGGGACACACGTACGTACCTGTGATGACGAGAAGCAAGGAAACTCGTACGTACCTGTGATGACGAGAAGCAGGGACACACGTACGTACCAGTGATGACGAGAAGCAGGGACACTCGTACGTACCTGTGATGACGAGAAGCAGGGACACACGTACGTACCTGTGATGACGAGAAGCAAGGACATACGTACGTACCTGTGATGACGAGAAGCAGGGACACACGTACGTACCTGTGATGACGAGAAGCAGGGACACACGTACGCACCTGTGATGACGAGAAGCAGTGACACACGTAAGTACCAGTGATGACGAGAAGCAGGGACACACGTACGTACCTGTGATGACGAGAAGCAGGGACATACGTACGTGCCTGTTATGACGAGAAACAGGGACACACGTACGTACCAGTGATGACGAGAAGCAGTGACACACGTAAGTACCAGTGATGACGAGAAGCAGGGACACACGTACGTACCTGTGATGACGAGAAGCAGGGACACACGTACGTACCTGTGATGACGAGAAGCAGGGACACACGTACGTACCTGTGATGACGAGAAGCAAGGACACACGTACGTACCTGTGATGACGAGAAGCAGGGACACACGTAAGTACCAGTGATGACGAGAAGCAGTGACACACGTAAGTACCAGTGATGACGAGAAGCAGGGACACACGTAAGTACCAGTGATGACGAGAAGCAGGGACACACGTACGTACCTGTGATGACGAGAAGCAGGGACACACGTACGTACCTGTGATGACGAGAAGCAGGGACACACCCACGTACGTACCTGTGATGACGAGAAGCAAGGACATACGTACGTACCAGTGATGACGAGAAGCATGGACACACGTAAGTACCTGTGATGACGAGAAGCATGGACACACGTACGTACCTGTGATGACGAGAAGCAGGGACACACGTACGTACCTGTAATGACGAGAAGCATGGACACACGTACGTACCTGTGATGACGAGAAGCAGGGACACACGTACGTACCTGTGATGACGAGAAGCAGGGACACACGTACGTACCTGTGATGACGAGAAGCAGGGACACACGTACGTACCTGTGATGACGAGAAGCAGGGACACACGTACGTACCTGTGATGACGAGAAGCAAGGACATACGTACGTACCTGTGATGACGAGAAGTAAGGACATACGTACGTGCCTGTCATGACGAGAAGCAAGGACATACGTACGAGCCTGTGATGACGAGAAGCAGGGACACACATCCGTACCTGTGATGACGAGAAGCAGGGACACACCTACGTACGTACCTGTGATGACGAGAAGCAGGGACACACGTACGTACCTGTGATGACGAGAAGCATAGACACACATACGTACCTGTGATGACGAGAAGCAGGGACACACCTACGTACGTACCTGTGATGACGAGAAGCAGGGACACACGTACGTACCTGTGATGACGAGAAGCAGGGACACACGTACGTACCTGTGATGACGAGAAGCAGGGACACACGTACGTACCAGTGATGACGAGAAGCAGTGACACACGTAAGTACCAGTGATGACGAGAAGCAGGGACACACGTGCGTACCTGTGATGACGAGAAGCAGGGACATACGTACGTACCTGTGATGACGAGAAGCAATGACACACGTACGTACCTGTGATGACGAGAAGCAGGGACACACGTACGTACCTGTGATGACGAGAAGCAGGGACACACGTACGTACCAGTGATGACGAGAAGCAGTGACACACGTAAGTACCAGTGATGACGAGAAGCAGGGACACACGTACGTACCTGTGATGACGAGAAGCAGGGACACACGTACGTACCTGTGATGACGAGAAGCAGGGACACACGAACGTACCAGTGATGACGAGAAGCAGTGACACACGTAAGTACCAGTGATGACGAGAAGCAGTGACACACGTACGTACCTGTGATGACGAGAAGCAGGGACACACGTACGTACCTGTAATGACGAGAAGCAGGGACACACCCACGTACGTACCTGTGATGACGAGAAGCAGGGACCCACGTACGTACCTGTGATGACGAGAAGCAAGGACATACGTGCGTACCAGTGATGACGAGAAGCATGGACACACGTACGTACCTGTGATGACGAGAAGCAGGGACCCGCGTACGTACCTGTGATGACGAGAAGCAGGGACACACGTACGTACCTGTCATGACGAGAAGCAAGGACATACGTACGTGCCTGTGATGACGAGAAGCATAGACACACATACGTACCTATGATGACGAGAAGCAGGAACACACCTACGTACGTACCTGTAATGACGAGAAGCAGGGACACACGTACGTACCTGTGATGACGAGAAGCAGGGACACACGTACGTACGTACCTGTGATGACGAGAAGCAGGGACACACGTACGTACCTGTGATGACGAGAAGCAGGGACACACGTACGTACCTGTGATGACGAGAAGCAGGGACACACCTACGTACGTACCTGTGATGACGGGAAGCAGGGACCCACGTACGTACCTGTGATGACGAGAAGCAAGGACATACGTACGTACCAGTGATGACGAGAAGCATGGACACACGTACGTACCTGTGATGACGAGAAGCAGGGACACACGTACGTACCTGTGATGACGAGAAGCAGGGACACACGTACGTACCTGTGATGACGAGAAGCAGGGACACACGTACGTACCTGTGATGACGAGAAGCAGGGACACACGTACGTACCTGTGATGACGAGAAGCAGGGACACACATACGCACGTACCTGTCATGACGAGAAGCAGGGACATACGTACGTACCTGTGATGACGAGAAGCAAGGACATACGTACGTGCCTGTCATGACGAGAAGCAAGGACATACGTACGTGCCTGTGATGACGAGAAGCATAGACACACATACGTACCTGTGATGACGAGAAGCAGGGACACACGTACGTACCTGTGATGACGAGAAGCATAGACACACATACGTACCTGTGATGACGAGAAGCAGTGACACACGTAAGTACCAGTGATGACGAGAAGCAGGGACACACGTACGTACCTGTGATGACGAGAAGCAGGGACACACGTACGTACCAGTGATGACGAGAAGCAGTGACACACGTAAGTACCAGTGATGACGAGAAGCAGGGACACACGTACGTACCTGTGATGACGAGAAGCAGGGACACACGTACGTACCAGTGATGACGAGAAGCAGTGACACACGTAAGTACCTGTGATGACGAGAAGCAGGGACACACGTACGTACCTGTGATGACGAGAAGCAGGGACACACGTACGTACCTGTGATGACGAGAAGCAGGGACACACGTACGTACCTGTGATGACGAGAAGCAGGGACATACGTACGTGCCTGTGATGACGAGAAGCAGGGACACACGTACGTACCTGTGATGACGAGAAGTAAGGACACAGGCACGTACCTGTGATGACGAGAAGCAGGGACACTCGTACGTACCTGTGATGACGAGAAGTAAGGACACACGTACGTACCTGTGATGACGAGAAGCAGGGACACACGTACGTACCTGTGATGACGAGAAGCAGGGACACACGTACGTACCTGTGATGACGAGAAGCTGGGACATACGTACGTGCCTGTGATGACGAGAAGCAGGGACACACGTACGTACCTGTGATGACGAGAAGTAAGGACACACGTACGTACCTGTGATGACGAGAAGCAGGGACACTCGTACGTACCTGTGATGACGAGAAGCAGGGACACACGTACGTACCTGTGATGACGAGAAGCATGGACACACGTACGTACCTGTGATGACGAGAAGCAGGGACACACGTACGTACCAGTGATGACGAGAAGCAGTGACACACGTAAGTACCAGTGATGACGAGAAGCAGGGACACACGTAAGTACCAGTGATGACGAGAAGCAGGGACACACGTACGTACCTGTGATGACGAGAAGCAGGGACACACGTACGTACCTGTGATGACGAGAAGCAGGGACACTCGTACGTACCTGTGATGACGAGAAGCAGGGACACACGTACGTACCTGTGATGACGAGCAGCAAGGACACACGTACGTACCAGTGATGACGAGAAGCAGGGACACACGTACGTACCTGTGATGACGAGAAGCAGGGACACACGTACGTACCTGTGATGACGAGAAACAGGGACACACGTACGTACCTGTGATGACGAGAAGCAGGGACATACGTATGTACTTGTGATGACGAGAAGCAGGGACACACGTACGTACCTGTGATGACGAGAAGCAGGGACACACGTACGTACCTGTGATGACGAGAAGCAGGGACACACGTACGTACCTGTGATGACGAGAAGCAGGGACACACGTACGTACCTGTGATGACGAGAAGCAGGGACACACGTACGTACCTGTGATGACGAGAAGCAAGGACACACGTACGTACCAGTGATGACGAGAAGCAGGGACACACGTACGTACCTGTGATGACGAGAAGCAGGGACATACGTACGTACTTGTGATGACGAGAAGCAGGGACACACGTACGTACCTGTGATGACGAGAAGCAGGGACACACGTACGTACCTGTGATGACGAGAAGCATGGACACACGTACGTACTTGTGATGACGAGAAGCAGGGACACACGTACGTAACTGTGATGACGAGAAGCAGGGACACACGTACGTACCTGTGATGACGAGAAGCAGGGACACACGTACGTACCTGTGTTGACGAGAAGCAGGGACACACGTACGTACCTGTGATGACGAGAAGCAGGGACACACGTACGTACTTGTGATGACGAGAAGCAGGGACACACGTACGTACCTGTGATGACGAGAAGCAGGGACATACGTACGTACTTGTGATGACGAGAAGCAGGGACACACGTACGTACCTGTGATGACGAGAAGCAGGGACACACGTACGTACCTGTGATGACGAGAAGCAGGGACACACGTACGTACCTGTGATGACGAGAAGCAGGGACACTCGTACGTACCTGTGATGACGAGAAGCAGGGACACACGTACGTACCTGTGATGACGAGAAGCAGGGACATACGTACGTACTTGTGATGACGAGAAGCAGGGACACACGTACGTACCTGTGATGACGAGAAGCAGGGACATACGTATGTACTTGTGATGACGAGAAGCAGGGACACACGTACGTACCTGTGATGACGAGAAGCAGGGACACACGTACGTACCTGTGATGACGAGAAGCAGGGACACACGTACGTACCTGTGATGACGAGAAGCAGGGACACACGTACGTACCTGTGATGACGAGAAGCAGGGACACACGTACGTACCTGTGATGACGAGAAGCAGGGACACACGTACGTACCTGTGATGACGAGAAGCAGGGACCCACGTACGTACCTGTGATGACGAGAAGCAGGGACACACGTACGTACCTGTGATGACGAGAAGCATGGACACACGTACGTACCTGTGATGACGAGAAGCAGGGACACACGTACGTACCTGTGATGACGAGAAGCAGGGACACACGTACGTACCTGTGATGACGAGAAGCAGGGACACACGTACGTACCTGTGATGACGAGAAGCAGGGACACACGTAGGCCATGGTGATGGCGAACAGCCACATGAGGAAGAGGAACTGCAGCGGGGCCAAGACCAGCAGCATGCCATTGAGGACATACAGCGGCAGCTGAAAGAAGGACAGTCCGCGCGATTAAGTACATCATAGCAGTGAATAGCATGCAGTGACATGTATCCCTGGTGGGGGGAGTTTACGCCAGGAATCCAACGACAATGTGAGTTGTTCTTCAGTAGGGTTCTGCATGAGCGTCGGTCGCTACTATAGAAAAACAACAGAAATGATGGATTGGCTCAGTCGTTCCACTCTGACTATACGTCGTCGCGGATTACTTTTCTACGAATCCATCACATCCCATTGTCTATCAAACAAATATTATTTGAACAATGTACGAAAGGCTCGAACACAATGAACTGACTTTTTTGTGCCGATGATGGTTAACTTTGGAAAAGAAACCCGCCTGGACAATGGATTGGGGCTTGATGAAACATGCTCCAAATGCAGGTACCAAAGTTTGTACCACGACCCACGATCTACAGTTCAGCCAACTGAGCTTGTCAGCTAGGCACCCTCGACCTAGAAAGTGTAACACGAGGACGTGTTGGACCGAACTATTGTCAAAACCGAGGATCGACATTTAATTAATGGCAGCATATTATCGATCTCAAAGAGTTCATCTGGGCAAATACTTGGCGCAAGTGCTCCCAGGCAAGCCCGCTTTCTAGGGGCATAACGGTGTCCATGCCAAGTTTATTAGACGCCAGTCGGGAATCGACTGTAGCTTTTATCATAATGTGTGCGCGTACAATCATAGCGCCTACGTATTCTATATACCTTGTTTTATCTTCTGACATCAAAAAAGTGTGTCAACACTAGGTTGTTTCAGTTATATTTTCGCGAAGAAATGTTGGAGCACACGCTTTTCCCGACCAACCGTCCGCCATATTTGTTTTTGGCGGATGCCGGTACCTGTGAATGCAACTTGGTTCCCCGCTCCGTTAGCATATGATTCTCCGCTAGAGGGCGTTGTCAGCCGCTCACTTTGAACAGCGCCTTCTGTCACAAAGGTAATTCACGGTTGCAACGTTTGGGACCCAGGCTACAAATGATTTTCAAATGACTGGTGGGACTCGCCAGGTGGCGCTGCATACGCATGGCGATTGGTCGGGAAAAAGACTATGCTCCAACATTTCTTCGCGAAAATATAACCGGAACAACCTAGTGTTGACACACTTTCTTGACGTTAGAAGATGTAGAATATATAGAATACGTAAACACTATGATTGTACGCGCACACATTATGATAAAAGCTACAGTCGATTCCCGACTGGCGTCTAAAGAACTCTGCATAGAGACCGTTGTGCCCCTAGAAAGCGGGCTTGCCTGGGGGCACTTGCGCCAAGGCAAATACATGACCATTAATTATTGTCAATAAAACGGATTGACTGTTCGGGTTTTACCAGTACCACGTGAGCAACTAGAGATCATTGGTAAACATACTGCTACAAACATTAGGCCAATGTATCTGTATAGATGACTGGATTAGGTTGTCTGATATGAGGAACGTGTAATACCAGGGGAATGAGTGTCGCTTGTTCACATATTGGGTTCATGGGTTTCCCGCTGTATCAATATTGACGAGTATTTCCGTCTGCGAGATGTGACTCAATCTGACTATGACATTGACTGTGGTTAGCCGGAAACAGGTGTGAAGGGCCTTGAGGGGTCTCAATATCTGACTACGATGCTTACTATCCGGCATAGTTCATGAGGGGTAGCTAAGTGTTCAATGCAAATGTTTCAGAAAATTATAATTATTACCATAAGAAATTACTTTATTGCATAATCGAAAAAAGACATTACTGAAAGACTTTGTGTATAAAACTTCGTATAAAGTAACGTTTCTCATAATGATGAAGCCACCAGCCTTTGTAAAATCACATTAATCTGGTACGACTTGCATAACAGATATATAATGACGCGTCATGGTTTCAACAATTAGCTACAATGAATAACTAATGACATGTAGATCGGACAGTCACATGTGGTAACAGATAATTTAAATTTATGATCTTAATTTTAATGATAGGCCTGTTGTTGTATGACGACTTGTAGTCCAGGGCAGGTTACCTTGGAATGGTGGATGTGGTACTTGTAGTCAGGGTAAAATCGCTCGGGGTCCGCGGTCAGTCCACAAACATTGATGATACACGAAACCATGAGGATTGTGCTGGAGAAAACGCCGATCACACAGAGGACGTTGTTGGGCGAAAACTGAAACACAACGGGAGACATCAGGACACTGAAATAAAACGGGAGACATCAGGACACTGAAAGAAAACGGGGTACATCAGGACACAACGGGTGACATCAGGACACTGAAAGACAACGGGTAACATCAAGACACTGAAAGACAACGGGTGACATCAGGACAATAAAAGACAACGCGTGACATCAAGACACTGAAAGACAACGGGTGACATCAGGACACCGAAAGACAACGGGTGACATCAGGACACTGAAAGACAACGGGTAACATCAAGACACTAAAAGACAACGGGTGACATCAGGACAATAAAAGACAACGCGTGACATCAAGACACTGAAAGACAACGGGTGACATCAGGACACCGAAAGACAACGGGTGACATCAGGACACTGAAAGACAACGGGTAACATCACAACACTGAAAGACAACGGGTGACATTAGGACACCGAAAGACAACGGGTGACATCAAGACACTGAAAGACAATGGGTGACATCAGGACACCGAAAGACAACGGGTGACATCAAGACACTGAAAGACAATGGGTGACATCAGGACACCGAAAGACAACGGGTGACATCAGGACACTGAAAGACAACGGGTAACATCACAACACTGAAAGACAACGGGTGACATCAAGACACTGAAAGACAACGGGTGACATTAGGACACCGAAAGACAACGGGTGACATCAAGACACTGAAAGACAACGGGTGACATTAGGACACCGAAAGACAACGGGTGACATCAAGACACTGAAAGACAATGGGTGACATCAGGACACCGAAAGACAACGGGTGACATCAGGACACTGAAAGACAACGGGTAACATCACAACACTGAAAGACAACGGGTGACATTAGGACACCGAAAGACAACGGGTGACATCAAGAAACTGAAAGACAACGGGTGATATCAAGACACTGAAAGACAACGGGTGACATCAGGACACTGAGAGACAACAGGTGACATCAGAACACTGAAAGACAACGGGTGACATCAGGACACTGACAGACAACGGGTGACATCAGGGCACTGACAGACAACGGGTGACATCAGGACACTGACAGACAACGGGTAACATGAGGACACTGAAAGACAACGGGTGACATCAGGACACTGAAAGACAACGCGTGACATCAGGGCACTGGAAGACAACGGGTGACATCAGGACACCGAAAGACAACGGGTGACATCAGAACACTGAAAGACAACGGGTAACATCAGGACACTGAAAGACAACGGGTGACATCAGGAAACTGAAAGACAACGGGTGACATCAGGACACTGAAAGACAACGAGTGACATCAGGGCACTGAAAGACAATGGGTGACATCAGGACACTGAAAGAAAACGAGTGACATCACAACAATGAAAGACAACGGGTGACATCAAGAAACTGAAAGACAACGGGTGACATCAGGGCACTGAAAGACAATGGGTGACATCAGGACACTGAAAGACAACGGGTGACATCACAACAATGAAAGACAACGGGTGACATCAAGACACTGAAAGACAACGGGTGACATCAGGACAATAAAAGACAACGCGTGACATCAAGACACTGAAAGACAACGGGTGACATCAAGACACTGGAAGACAACGGGTGACATCAGGACACTGAGAGACAACAGGTGACATCAGAACACTGAAAGACAACGGGTGACATCAGGACACTGACAGACAACGGGTGACATCAGGACACTGACAGACAACGGGTGACATCAGGACACTGACAGACAACGGGTAACATGAGGACACTGAAAGACAACGGGTGACATCAGGGCACTGGAAGACAACGGGTGACATCAGAACACCGAAAGACAACGGGTGACATCAGAACACTGAAGGACAACGGGTAACATCAGGACACTGAAAGACAACGGGTGACAACAGGAAACTGAAAGACAACGGGTGACATCAGAACACTGAAAGACAATGAGTGACATCAGAACACTGAAAGACAATGGGTGACATCAAGACACTGAAAGACAACGGGTGACATCAGGGCACTGAAAGACAACGGGTGACATCAGGACACTGAAAGACAACGGGTGACATCAAGACACTGAAAGAAAACGGGTGACATCAGAACACTGAAAGACAATGGGTGACATCAAAACACTGAAAGACAACGGGTAACATGAGGACACTGAAAGACAACGGGTGACATCAAGACACTGAAAGAAAACGAGTGACATCAGAACACTGAAAGACAACGGGTGACATCAAGACACTGAAAGAAAACGGGTGACATCAAGACACTGAAAGACAACGGGTGACATCAGGACACTGAAAGACAACGGGTGACATCAGAACACTGACAGACAACGGGTAACATCAGGACACTGGAAGACAACGGGTAACATCACAACACTGAAAGACAACGGGTGACATCAAGACACTGAAAGACAACGGGTGACATCAAGACACTGAAAGACAACGGGTGACATCAGGACACTGAGAGACAACAGGTGACATCAGAAAACTGAAAGACAACGGGTGACATCAGGACACTGACAGACAACGGGTGACATCAGGACACTGAGAGACAACAGGTGACATCAGAACACTGAAAGACAACGGGTGACATCAAGACACTGAAAGACAACGGGTAACATCAGGACACTGACAGACAACGGGTGACATCAGGACACTGACAGACAACGGGTGACATCAGGACACTGAGAGACAACAGGTGACATCAGAACACTGAAAGACAACGGGTGACATCAAGACACTGAAAGAAAACGGGTGACATCAAGACACTGAAAGACAACGGGTGACATCAGGACACTGAGAGACAACAGGTGACATCAGAACACTAAAGGCAACGGGTGACACCAAGACACTGAAAGACAACGGGTAACATCAGGACACTGGAAGACAACGGGTAACATCACAACACTGAAAGACAACGGGTAACATCAGGACACTGAGAGACAACAGGTGACATCAGAACACTGAAAGACAACGGGTGACATCAGGACACTGACAGACAACGGGTGACATCAGGACACTGACAGACAACGGGTGACATCAGGACACTGACAGACAACGGGTAACATGAGGACACTGAAAGACAACGGGTGACATCAGGACACTGAAAGACAACGCGTGACATCAGAACACCGAAAGACAACGGGTGACATCAGAACACTGAAGGACAACGGGTAACATCAGGACACTGAAAGACAACGGGTGACAACAGGAAACTGAAAGACAACGGGTGACATCAGAACACTGAAAGACAATGAGTGACATCAGAACACTGAAAGACAATGGGTGACATCAAGACACTGAAAGACAACGGGTGACATCAGGGCACTGAAAGACAACGGGTGACATCAGGACACTGAAAGACAACGGGTGACATCAAGACACTGAAAGAAAACGGGTGACATCAGAACACTGAAAGACAATGGGTGACATCAAAACACTGAAAGACAACGGGTAACATGAGGACACTGAAAGACAACGGG
The DNA here is from genome assembly GCA_964019135.1 of Arenicola marina. Classification (NCBI taxonomy): domain Eukaryota; kingdom Metazoa; phylum Annelida; class Polychaeta; family Arenicolidae; genus Arenicola; species Arenicola marina. Next base: position 7,924,657 of record OZ025249.1, on the reverse strand, counting down.
TGACATCAAGACACTGAAAGAAAACGAGTGACATCAGAACACTGAAATACAACGGGTGACATCAAGACACTGAAAGAAAACGGGTGACATCAAGACACTGAAAGACAACGGGTGACATCAGGACACTGAAAGACAACGGGTGACATCAGAACACTGACAGACAACGGGTAACATCAGGACACTGGAAGACAACGGGTAACATCACAACACTGAAAGACAACGGGTGACATCAAGACACTGAAAGACAACGGGTGACATCAAGACACTGAAAGACAACGGGTGACATCAGGACACTGAGAGACAACAGGTGACATCAGAAAACTGAAAGACAACGGGTGACATCAGGACACTGACAGACAACGGGTGACATCAGGACACTGAGAGACAACAGGTGACATCAGAACACTGAAAGACAACGGGTGACATCAAGACACTGAAAGACAACGGGTAACATCAGGACACTGACAGACAACGGGTGACATCAGGACACTGACAGACAACGGGTGACATCAGGACACTGAGAGACAACAGGTGACATCAGAACACTGAAAGACAACGGGTGACATCAAGACACTGAAAGAAAACGGGTGACATCAAGACACTGAAAGACAACGGGTGACATCAGGACACTGAGAGACAACAGGTGACATCAGAACACTAAAGGCAACGGGTGACACCAAGACACTGAAAGACAACGGGTAACATCAGGACACTGGAAGACAACGGGTAACATCACAACACTGAAAGACAACGGGTGACATCAGAACACTGACAGACAACGGGTAACATCAGGACACTGGAAGACAACGGGTAACATCACAACACTGAAAGACAACGGGTGACATCAAGACACTGAAAGACAACGGGTGACATCAAGACACTGAAAGACAACGGGTGACATCAGGACACTGGAAGACAACGGGTAACATCACAACACTGAAAGACAACGGGTAACATCAGGACACTGAGAGACAACAGGTGACATCAGAACACTGAAAGACAACGGGTGACATCAGGACACTGACAGACAACGGGTGACATCAGGACACTGACAGACAACGGGTGACATCAGGACACTGACAGACAACGGGTAACATGAGGACACTGAAAGACAACGGGTGACATCAGGCAACTGAAAGACAACGGGTGACATCAGGACACTGAAAGACAACGGGTGACATCAGAACACTGAAAGACAACGGGTGACATCAGGACACCGAAAGACAACGAGTGACATCAGGGCACTGAAAGACAATGGGTGACATCAGGACACTGAAAGAAAACGGGTGACATCACAACAATGAAAGACAACGGGTGACATCAAGACACTGAAAGACAACGGGTGACATCAGGGCACTGAAAGACAATGGGTGACATCAGGACACTGAAAGACAACGGGTGACATCACAACAATGAAAGACAACGGGTGACATCAAGACACTAAAAGACAACGGGTGACATCAGGACAATAAAAGACAACGCGTGACATCAAGACACTGAAAGACAACGGGTGACATCAAGACACCGAAAGACAACGAGTGACATCAGGGCACTGAAAGACAATGGGTGACATCAGGACACTGAAAGAAAACGGGTGACATCACAACAATGAAAGACAACGGGTGACATCAAGACACTGAAAGACAACGGGTGACATCAGGGCACTGAAAGACAATGGGTGACATCAGGACACTGAAAGACAACGGGTGACATCACAACAATGAAAGACAACGGGTGACATCAAGACACTAAAAGACAACGGGTGACATCAGGACAATAAAAGACAACGCGTGACATCAAGACACTGAAAGACAACGGGTGACATCAGGACACCGAAAGACAACGGGTGACATCAGGACACTGAAAGACAACGGGTAACATCAGGACACTGGAAGACAACGGGTAACATCAGGACACCGAAAGACAACGGGTGACATCAGGACACTGAAAGACAACGGGTGATATCAAGACACTGAAAGACAACGGGTGACATCAGGACACTGAGAGACAACAGGTGACACCAGAACACTGAAAGACAACGGGTGACATCAGGACACTGAAAGACAACGGGTGATATCAAGACACTGAAAGACAACGGGTGACATCAGGACACTGAGAGACAACAGGTGACATCAGAACACTGAAAGACAACGGGTGACATCAGGACACTGACAGACAACGGGTGACATCAGGACACTGACAGACAACGGGTGACATCAGGACACTGAGAGACAACGGGTGATATCAGGACACTGAGAGACAACAGGTGACATCAGAACACTGAAAGACAACGGGTGACATCAGGACACTGACAGACAACGGGCGACATCAGGACACTGACAGACAACGGGTGACATCAGGACACTGACAGACAACGGGTAACATGAGGACACTGAAAGACAACGGGTGACATCAGGACACTGAAAGACAACGCGTGACATCAGGGCACTGGAAGACAACGGGTGACATCAGAACACTGAAAGACAACGGGTAACATCAGGACACTGAAAGACAACGGGTGACATAAGGAAACTGAAAGACAACGGGTGACATCAGAACACTGAAAGACAATGAGTGACATCAGAACACTGAAAGACAATGGGTGACATCAAGACACTGAAAGACAACGAGTGACATCAGGACACCGAAAGACAACGGGTGACATCAGGACACTGAAAGACAACGGGTGACATCAGGCAACTGAAAGACAACGGGTGACATCAGGACACCGAAAGACAACGGGTGACATCAGAACACTGAAAGACAACGGGTGACATCAAGACACTGAAAGAAAACGGGTGACATCAGGACACTGAAAGACAACGGGTGACATCAAGACACTGAAAGACAACGCGTGACATCAGGACACTGAAAGACAACGGGTGACATCAGGCAACTGAAAGAAAACGGGTGACATCAAGACACTGAAAGACAACGGGTGACATCAGGACACTGAAAGACAACGGGTGACATCAGAACACTGACAGACAACGGGTAACATCAGGACACTGGAAGACAATGGGTGACAGCAGGACACTGAAAGACAACGGGTGACATCAAGACACTGAAAGACAACGGGTGACATCAAGACACTGAAAGAAAACGGGTGACATCAGGACACTGAAAGACAACGGGTGACATCAAGACACTGAAAGACAACGGGTGACATCAAGACACTGAAAGAAAACGGGTGACATCAGGACACTGAAAGACAACGGGTGACATCAAGACATTGAAAGACAACGCGTGACATCAGGACACTGAAAGACAACGGGTGACATCAGAACACTGAAAGACAACGGGTGACATCAGGACACTGGAAAACAAGAGAGGACATAAGAACAATGAAACACAACGGGGAACATGAAAATAAGGAAATACAACAAATAACATCAGAATGTAGTTATAAGTTGCATTGTAGGACATAGACGGTGTGACACTCACAATTTAAACCTTGTGACGACTCTGCATGAGGGATAACGTATTTGGTTTACCGTATAGTTCACACATGCCCCTTGAATGACTTCAGGGACCTTAACATGGACGAGAGTATCACTTACCATACTTGTTGGACGCTTTCGGCGACATGCAACACACGTTATGCCGCAAATAAAGATCTAGAAAAAATAGAAGAAACCACGTATAATAAATTTACTTTTGCAATAAATGACAACAATAACCTGCTTAATGCTGTATCAAGACAATTGCACAAATATCCAAATAAAAAAAAAATAATAGTTAATAATTAATTGACCGATGGGTCTGTAATAATAATAATAACTGTAATAGTTGAGTTATGTCATTAAATGAAGATACCAGATTCCAGCTGCATGTAGACAAGACGGATCCTGAGATATCCTGAAGTGAATGGTGGGAACTCTAGTATTTGTACCAGGGGCGGATCTAGGAATTTGCCAATGGGGGGCGGAGGGGTGCTCTCTAAAAAATTCCGACCGGGGGTGTGCTCTCTGAAAAACTTTCGACCGGGGGGGGGTGGGTGCTCGAGTGTTGAAGCTGACTTTAACAGTGTATGTTCAGGTTCCCAAGGACGGGGGGGTTGCAACCCCCGTAACCCCCCCTCTAGATCCGCCCCTGTCTACATATGCCACCCACATATATTGTGTGATACATGTATACTCACTGGGGTGCCTGTCCACACTCCTATCCCGGCCCAGACGTTGTTGTGGTTGAGGGCCATGAGGGCGCCCCCACACACCATGGCCATGACCCCCAGGAGAGCCGTGGCCAGCCCCGCCCGGGTGATCCCCAGGGTGTACACAGTGGCTGTGTCCGAGATCCACGCCCCCATCCGGCGGCGGGTTCCCGGACGAACCAGGGTGCGCGATGGCATACCGGACTCCATGTCTGCTGATTCGGCCGCGGTTCAGATTGACTTGAATTTATTCCGTGGTATAATATAAAATGAAGCCTGGCGACAACCCGCCGGGTGAATTGGGGGGTAATTGTGGCCTACTTGTTCACTCAGTGTGTAGACGGCGACAACCCGCCCAGGCGATGAGAGTAGCAGGCTTTCCAATGAATGGACACGCACCCCAAGTTGTATCCAGCAAGTTGATGGCAGCGTTATAACGGGTACTCGACCGTGACTGGTCACTGGTGACTGGTGACGGGCAGCGGGGTGTCACACGCGAGGCGGTGGATGGTGGCAACGTGGATAACTGTCTCAGTGTGGATGACGGCCTGACAGCGTGGATGACGGCCTGACAGCGTGGGTGACGGCCTGACAGCGTGGATGACGGCCTGGCAGCGTGGATGACGGCCTGACAGCGTGGGTGACGGCCTGACAGTGTGGATGACGGCCTGACAGCGTGGATGACGGCCTGACAGCGTGGATGACGGCCTGACAGCGTGGGTGACGGCCTGACAGTGTCGATGACGGCCTGACAGTGTCGATGACGGCCTGTCAGTGTCGATGACGGCCTGTCAGTGTGGATGACGGCCTGTCAGTGTGGATGACGGCCTGTCAGTGTGGATGACGGCCTGACAGCGTGAGTGACGGCCTGACAGCGTGGGTGACGGCCTCAGTGTGGATGACGGCCTGACAGGATGACGAAGGAGACTTCAGTCAAACCATACGATGTCCGACCGCTGCGAAGGCTGAAGACAATCATACGAGAGTGTTAACTTTAACAATGATCACACATATATCTCGCCTAACACGTATCTGCAATGGCTAGATACATCGACCGTAAAGTCAACCAAAAAAAAAGAGCTGCAGTGATACCAGGGAATTATTGATCTCAGACCGAGCGCCCTGCCACTACGTGCGGAATTAAAAGGTCGGATGTTCGAGTCCCGGTATGGCAATGCCTCTCATGTATTTGTTGTAACAGGTGTGTCTGACCGCTCACACGGAGGTGACGTTTAGTCGACACAGATACACTGCTACGGACCCTGAAACCCGTGCATCATGGGTGGGGGAGTTGTATAGCCACCCGTAATCAATATAGACCTGGCTAGGTTGAGACTTACCACTCTCACCAAACAGCCTCTCCGCCGCCACTTCACCTACCACTTGAACTGAACTGGTCCATTTGGCGGTACTAAACTACACAGGTAACCGTCACGTTTGCCAGAATAGCTATATATCTACGGCAGTCTAATATATACGTAACCTATATAAGGTATTTCAATACTTACCGAGCGACGGGTAAGTTTTAACCAGTCTGGGTATATATATGTATCTATGTGTACATGTAACTCGGGACGTCTGGTAACTCGCTGTATATATACCGGGTTATAACATGCTGGTAGTGGACCCCAAGATCTGTGTCCGTCACTGTCAGTCAACGCCTCCCCAATTCGCCAAACAGCGAAACGACACAGGTATTCGAACACAACTTCACCTTGACTGGCAATGCTCTTCGCTATTTACACACAATACACTATGACAACTCTACGTGGACCAACGCCAACCAGCGAAGTTGTTTCACAGCCCACCGCGGTCCGACCTGTACCACCACCCTCAGTCAGTCCATCGGTATGACCTGAGCATGGCGGGGGCTGAGCGGTGCGAAGCGACCCCCAAAAAACACCATTACCACGGGTTTGTACATTAGAACGGCTGGCTGCCCAAGCCAAGGCAACGACAGCGTGAATCTAGCCCTAATATGGCCTGTATCCGGCTAGAATAGGAGCGCCGATGACATTGAAGCCGAAATGATAGGTCTCAGGCCCGACGTGAGGAGCTGTTCAGCTGAAGACATACTTGCCTCTTGTAGGCTAAGTGTCTCGCGTGTATGTAAACAGGTCTCTGTTTTACCTTTTCTGGCTGGGTAACATCTACAGAGACCCAAGGAGACAGTGGGCGGCTCGTGACGTGCATGCGAGCGGGAGGCACATGTTGATTTCACGGGCGGGAGGCACATGTTGATTTCACCCAGAGGCCGAGCTAGGGGCCTTGCGATCACCCGGCCCCACGCTATGGCCATAGTGTCACCTGGGCCAGTGGGATAGGAAGGAACGCTTCCTCCGTCGGGCAAAGTACCGCGATAAGAGAAATCGGCTTATCACCTTCAATCAACAGGTGACATGGCCACCCCAATTGGCAATCACACCTGGCCTAGTAGTCCCGGTAAGGAATAGGCATGTGTTTAACTCATTTACAACCGTGCAAGCGTGAACATTGGAGAGTGAAAACCAATATCGATCTAGTTGGGTAGGTGTGGGGTATGGGGGGTGAGTAGGGGTGGGTGGGTGGAGGCGGGCTCGGGCGATACTCTGGCATACGTATAGGCCTACTGCGAAGAGGTGAGCAAGTCAAATCGACATTCACGAAAAGCAATTATATCCGAGTATTTTTATCAGTATTTTTGGCCACCTGAAACCTTCTGGGACAATAAGGTTCCCGAGATACCACCCCCCCCCCCTGCCCCCCGCCCCCCCGCCCCGTACCATGAAGGTGGCAAAACATAAGGTGACGTCGCGAATCACGCATACAGACTGCTGAAGGTGATTGCGGCGATTAATTAATTAAGGAAAGAATGTTTCAACAAGTGTTTGAGTTCGCCTTGAACCAACAATTCCACAGGTACAGACTCACAATAGACCGATCCACACTCCGACATTAAGCCCCGCCCACGCGTGAGTCCTTTTTCTTTAGTCGTGAGTATGAAATGGAAAATCATAGCTGATGGTAGGTACAAATAAGAAGTACTCATCTCTGAAACTGACAACAAGGTGACATGCTGCTGTGTTTGTCCGACTTGTTTGTCCGAGCTAATGCACGCGGAAGACCTTTTTGCACATGATTGGACAAAAGCAACAGTGACGTCAGTGAATGAGTGACAGCCTGAATCGGTCTCTTGCCAATGGATAACCGTGAATCTCCTAGAATTCCAGGATTCGTTTTCCTATAAGTCTTACTTACATTACGTGGATCTTTATAGTAAAATCATTTAATGTATGATACACATGTATGCAAATATATATATACAGATATACTGATAGGCCTATGATATACAGCTGTGTCCCGCCAATTAGGAACGTATTAGAATTAGGCGTAGGAAGATTTGTGCGATTGTTGGGGGGTGGGGGGTGGGGGGGGGGGGGCACAAGCAACGTACGGCGTACGGCGTCGAACACTTTTCGTTCGATCATTACCTGCAAGTGAGTAGATCCCGGGTGGGGGGGGGGGGGTGGTACTTAATACATTGCGTTTTACCGTCAAAATCCGCCCGGATTGTTTTCGCGGCAACCCGATCTGTAAATGCACATTTTTAGATCTTCCTCCCCCGGTCTCAAGCTTTAAAATGTCTACAGGGGTATATTTTTTCTTCACAAATATCCGCTCTATATGGGGATTCTTTTTCATCTCTGAACTTTAGCGTAAGGCTTTACCAGGATAATAAGGAAACATTACCATGTGTTAGTTTGGAAAGCAGCATGTGAATCATTGGGGGGGAGGGGGGCACGGGTATCTTTGGTATCCATTTTTTTATCAGGGGGGCACGTGCCCCGGATGCCCCCACCCCCGGTGCATCATTCTAGTGTCCAAAAAAGCTTGAGATGACAGTCCCCGGTGGTCTTCGAACATTCATTTTCAAGTATTGGGCGCTTTGCGAAGGACATATTATCACTTAAGGCGCCCATGGGAAGGTATAGGTAAAAAGAAACCCTATTCCCCGGTTAAAGGATTTGGAAGGGTTTATTCTTTATTCTTTTTCACTATAAACCCGTTCTACGGACAAAAATTTGCCCCCACCCATCCCCTGCTCTATAGGGATATTTTGTTCATAACGAATGTCCGCTCTCTCTGGCTTCACGGGGCCTCCAGGGATCCCCCCCCCCCACACACACACACTTTGTGTAATAGTGCCCCCCCCCCCCCCCCCCCCCCCCGGTAAGATCAATCAAGGGTTGTGAACAACCTTTGGGGGTCATTTCGGTGTGACCTAGACACGGGACTATACGGTCCAAAATCCTTAGAAAAGTAACGATCATGGTGGGGGGGGGGGGGGCGGGGGGGGGGTGTACGAAAACTGGCGACCAAATCGTTTTCCAGGGGGACACTAAAAAGGTTTAAGGGGTCTCTCGGGTCCCTCCACACGTGCCAATAAATTAAATTTGGTGTGAAAAGTGAAATGGACATGTAACACACATTGTTGGCACACTAACTGTACAACTTTCGGCGACTTTATATGGCATCATTTGATTCACCGTCCCCAGCAGTCCTTGATACTTGAACAACTGTGCGGGACTGAGGTCGGGTGGAGTGTGGAGTGGATGGGATGAGGTGGTGACGAGAGGGTGACAATGGCTTGGGACGGGGGGGTGGGGGGTGGGGGCAAACCCTTCTTGGCAGCTACTTCAAGCTATCGACCGTTTAATGACATTTCTGATGGTGCGTAAAGATCCAAATCCACAGCTTGGGAGACCGGTATGAATGGCAGCAGCGCCATCTGCGAGGCGAGTGGTCACATGTCCATTCCCTGCAGGATTATACATATCTACCGTAGTGTAAAATAAAATATGATTTCCTTTTTCAAATAAGTTACGATCCGGCTGTTTGCCTTAAGCCGGCTGGAGAGCATCAATTAATACTGTGCATGGTCGCTAGCATCGATCGGCTGCCGCTAGATCTGTCTGTCAGATAATGGCAAGCCCCTTTAAATACCTAATACCAACAGGTGGTGTTCGTGAACAGCAAAATATGCCTTAAGGAATCGATATTGGTTGGGGTAGACGTGAGTGGTGCGTAAGACGATGAGCCTGGGTGTTCTTTCGCCATATGGCATGCATCCCTATGGGAAGTAGCCACGTCTATTGACTTTGAGATGGCACATGCAGTCCGATATACATACAACATCCTCTAGTCTCAATCTGGCCGGGAGGAGGAGGGAGTTCGTGTGTGTGATAGACCATATGGTAGGAGATATTCAACACTCAGTTTGCGTTTGTCTCTTTATTTTTCGGCTGACTGCTGACAGCGGAAGGATTTTCCAGTTGCAAACATGTCAAGTGAGTCCTTCTTGAAATCCGCCCAACGCCAAAACAAAACGCTGGTGAAATGGATAATCGCAGGGATCCTCCTGGCGTTTGTTCTGTACGTGTTTATGGGGTCTTCCGGAGATAAGCGGGGCAGGTCGTCCGGAATCGCCACCATTCGAGGCCGGATTATCAACATCCAGGACGCGGCGGGCGTGGAGCAGATCATGGAGCTGGCGGACAACGCCGACGAGGAGGACGACTTGTACATCGGGGTGGCGTACAGCCTGCCCTACAACGTCTCCGAGGATATCGAGGGCGACTTTCAGTGCGAGGAATTCAGCATAAACCCCAAGCCAAAGGTCTGCTTCTACCCGGAAGGTCACCCGAAGGAAGCAGTGAACGCCAGGTGGGAATTCAGCACGCTAGCCAACATGCAACACATGTATAAATTCAATTCCGAGAAGGGCAAGAGAGTCGTCGGTTTCCTCGACATCGGTGCAAACATCGGCATTTACACCGTGATGGCGGCCAGCGAGGGCTACCACGTGGTCGCCGTGGAGCCGGACATAGACAACATTCGGCAGCTGCACAAGGCCGTGAAGCTGGGGGGCCTGGAGTCACGTGTCACCGTGCTGCATAACGCCGTCGGCTTGGAGCGTGGATGGCACGTGGACAGCAATGGGGAAGAGACCGGCGTGCGGCAAATCACCCTGGACGACCTCAGGCCCTTCTGTAACTTCAACAAGGCAGTGATGCGCGTGGACTTGGAGGACCAGTCGGCCCTGAGGAGCATGTCGCGCCTGGCCGAGTTGGTAGACGTCAAGAGAGTCCTGGTGGAGAAGAACAGGACGAATAAGGATAGGAAGGGAAAGATCCACACTGGTAAACCACCAGCACGCCGACCTCGCAAGCCGTAACACTGCTACTGACCCCGAAGACAACAAACACACAATCACAAGACTTGCCCACCCGGTTCAGCGCTCGTCCACTACTCCTGCGTGGTGCTCGCGATGGGGACGCAATATCAAACTTCACCGTGAAACAACTTGAATCCAATACATGTATTTGTATCCAATATTTGCATCCAGTCACAGCGCAGTATAATAACCTATTATGTAACTAAATGTACAATTTTAAACTATATTTTCTGGCGTTAAAAACTTCAAATACGATTCTCATCACGTTCTAAGCCTACATTTATGTATGTAATATTAGGTCTTTGCCTTATATGAGAGATATATTGTGTTGATATGTCGTATCTGTTGGTCATATGTATGTGCTTTATAAACGATATAATGATGCCAACGATTGGTGAAGGTAAACAGGTAAAGAGCCAACTCACTGCGTTTCTGGTTCATATATGTGTTCTGTATCGCAAGCTGGTTTTGAATCCTGATAAACATACCCGTTTTTTTCGGTTATGTTGTGGTACAAAATCCCGTGTATTGAAAAATACCTTCAAATAAATTACGATACTCAAATTTGCCATGAATTGACAGTTTGTTGGCTTGAGCGCTTTTCCCTATGGCTATTAGCATAATACAAACGATGCAACTATAATGTTTAGGACTGCGTGGAACCGGTTACAAAAATACATGTATCAACATAGCCTACATATATCAAAATACCTGTACAACATAGCCTACATATATCAAAATACATGTATCAACATAGCCTACATATATCAAAATACATGTATCAACATAGCCTATATAGATCAAAACACATGTATCAACATAGCCTATATATATCAAAATACATGTATCAAACTAATGTATCAAAATAAATGTATCGAAATACATGTATCAACATACGAAAATGTATAAAAATATGTATGTCTATATGATGACTTGAAAAATAAATATTCAGAGGTATATATATATACACACACACACCCACACAGTTAGAATGTTGTACCGCCAAAAGCACCACCCACCCCACGCTCGGACCGCCACGCTCAAAGGACGGGGAACCTAAATCGGACGATTCTACAAGCTGCGCAAAAAACAATCTAAGTCTATATAAGTAGCTATATTACGTGTCTATATTGTCTATGTTTAAAGGTATCAGTTTTAATTATAGTAACCTCATGCGAGGTACATAGTGAAATAAAACAGACTTAGACTGATTAATACTGACATAAATTTATAAACCGTAATTGTACAGCGATGTTTTAGTAAACTTAACTTTCTGGAAATCAGCAACCCGGCTTGCATTGCACTTTGGGACGCTCGTTTGAGCCATCTAGAGCAAACCAGGAATGAAATGAAATTTCGTATTTGTCGAGTGACCTCATCATATAAGTTCGTCAAATTTAAGCTTCAAAAGATGTGGGCATTATGACACGACTGACTGTTCTCATAGTCAGTGACGTTATGATTACTTCTTTCGTACTTTTGCCGTCACTGGACGTCATCTAACGTCAGCAGGGGCAGATTCAGGAATATGAAACGCGAGGGGCCATTTATTTTTTGACGAACGGGGGGTGGGGGGTGGGGGAGGGGGGGGGGGGGGGTTCCACGCCTCACATGGGCTAAATAATGTATTAATTCATATTATTCAGTAAGCAAGATCACTTGCATGTGTCCGCTGATAAGGAGACAACTTTAATATGGATCATTTTTTTGCGGTGGAACATTTTGGCGATAGTCTCACTCCCACGGGCGTCCTATTAAAGCCATTAATCTTTGCTTGGAGTTGTCGATGGATGACATGCAACATGGTGACAGAACTCCTTTACTTTTCGGTGTATAATCGAAAACATTTAGCATGGAACTCTATGGAGAAAATCGAACTTTATTCAATATGACATACTTCCGTTGAACGATTTTACTTTTCTTCACCATGGTGGGAAATGTTGACGTGTACAAGAGACTTAGCGCACGCACTCGGCGAAAGGCAAGTCGCAATTCCGTTTCCATGGCAACGGAACATTTGCCCAATGAGAAAGTATACAAATTCTGGTTAAATTAGTAAATTCGTCAAAAAATCGGAAAAACAAGATGGAGCTGAGATCTTTACTGATACTGGCACGGAACATATGTCTCCATATACTTAGGGAAAGAAAAACATTCTTGCCGTCTTTTTTCCGACCGCATTGTCTGCCCGTTTTTCATGTATCCATAATGACGAAGTATAGCATTTTTGGTAATTTCGTCAAGCTGTATCTTAATAGCCATGCTCCTACCGCCGTGCTGGTCAAACCTTTGCGTCTTATTAATTGGACGTTGCAGTGCGTCATGCCATGACGTCACCATGACGTGATGATGTCATAGTTTTACAAAGGCCATTACTCGGCTATTATGCGTCGTAGCGACTTTATTTGGCGCTGTACCTTATAACCAGGGGCACATGCTGTAGTGCTTGTTTGCGGTACCGAAACGTGTGCGTCAAAAATGACGTCGTAGTTAAAGCAAAGAATTTATAGAACAAGTTCTTTGGTTAAAGTGAGGCGACGTATTAGTGGATAAGTTTCCTTATCACCTACTCAAGTAATAGTTTCCATAACTAATAAGTTCATACGGAAGTCATCATATTAAATAAAAGTTAAAATTCATTATTGTAGAGTCAAGAGAAGCGCTCTCACAATGTATGGTAATTAAATCTCTAGTCGGGCATCTAGCCCCCCCCCCCCCCCCCCCGAGTAATTGTCCTACATAGCAACTACAGTGCGCACATTGCCCGTTATATGCGCTACTTAGCCCCCAAACCCCGTTGAAGACGCTTGTTAGCCTAAATTGCCTGTTATATGCGTTATTTAGCCCAAATTGTTCGTTGTATGCGCTCGGTCGCCCATGATGTGTAATGGGGAAATCAACTCCGTGTATTTTCTTTTCTTGGTTAGAATAGCCACTGGTCCTCAATATTGACGCTGAACACATTACAACCGGTTGGAAAATACCGGCAAAGAGTATATTATAGACTATGATATACTCTTTGACTTCTGTGGCGCCTATTAAGCGCCCAATCAGGCGTCCTAGGGTACAGGCGAAGACATACAAAAACACATATTCCTTTAAGCGCCCAAGCAGGGCGTCCTAGGGTACAGGCGAAGACATACAACAACACATTATGTTTTTGTATGTCTTCGCCTGTACCCTAGGACGCCCTGCTTGGGCGCTTAAAGGGCGCCACAGGACGTGTACATTAAAACTGACTTCACTTCTGTCAGTACTTTTATCTAAGGCTGTCTTGTTTTAACCTATTGGTAAGTGATGTCGTTAACATATATGAATAAAGTACGACACAAATACTGCAGAGTATATATTTATATTGGTAAGTTAATGCCGCTATTAGACACTAATGTAGGGTAAAGACTCAGATTGTTGGTTAATAGCGTTAAGTCACACAGCTAATGATGGGTAGAGACTCAGATTGGTAAGGTAATGTGAGAGCATAGCGCTAATCTACAACCGCCATACGCTGCCATGGGGTGCATTGTGAGACCCCATCCTACCCAAAGTGGACTCAAAACTTGTGGCGGGTACAACAGGACGAGCAATGTTTGATACATGGAATTCTTCCATTTTCGATCGATGGAGGAGACATTATGGAACACTGCGAAGAGGTTTGGGCAAATACTGGCAATATATATATAAATAGGATAAATCCACAGAACACCGACCTATATCATGGCATAGTCTTGGCGCAAGTGCCCCCAGGCAAGCCCGCTTTCTAGGGGCACAACGGTGTCCAAAGTTCTTTAGACGCCGGTCGGAATCGACTGTAGCTTTTATCATAATGTGTGCGCGTACAATCATAGTGTACGTATTCTATATACATTGTTCTATCTTCTGACATGTAGAAAGTGTGTCAACACTAGGTTGTTTCGGTTACATTTTCGCGAAGAAATGTTAGTGGGGTGGGGATGGATGGGGGAGAGCAGTAATAACCATTTTTATGTGTCCCTTTTTCTGACAGGTTCTGCTGCCCGCACTCACCCCCACCCCCGCCATCGACTCTCTTAGCCTCAAGCTCCCCGCACGGTGGCGCTACTCAAGCTCCGCTTTTTACCGCTGCTGTCGGCCGGGGGCATTTTTCAAGATTCTTGGAAAAACGGTCAAATCAGCTGTAATTTTCTGCAGCATTATAGTTTTCAACAATCCAACATAAAATAACAAGCTTAGCGTATTTAATACAGCAAAACACTTCTTGTACCCTTTCGAAAAAGTTATAATTGTGACAAAACTCTTTCTTTTCATCACCTGATTTCACGCGTTATTAGGCTTAGGCTGGGTTCCAGCACTAATTTGTAGAAATGCGCGACGTATTTTTCCTATCAATCTGCGCAGCGCCGCCCTGCGAGCGAGTGTGAAAATGCATTGAGGACGTAGGCGACAACAGAGATATAATGACCTATCTGGTCAGGGCTAGTTTAGCCAAGTGAAACGCACACTTAAATATTCATGAGCAACGTCACTCGCAGTCCCGTCGACCCCAAAAGCGCTATTTTTAGCATTTAAGGGTATTTCCCGACAGGCACTTAGGTTACTGTCGCTGCAAACCATTTAAACATTTCCAACATAGTTCCTTCATAATATGAATGCCTTGGTAGACTCTATGCCAAAATTCACATTGAACGCGTGCACACCCAGCCCGAAGCGCTCGTCAACTTATTTGTTGCCAGTCGGCCAAACAGCGCTGAGTCAGTGAGTGTCACTGAGTAGGGCATGCAAGTGAATCTCGTTTTATGTGTGCGATACCTCACGAGATCAGATTTTGGGGACAACGACGTTATATGCGACCTTAATTTTTCACTGCGCAGCTCACTCGCTCCCTGCTTGACGAATCAAAACGCTGTCATTCTAGTCACGATTTAGGACGTGGAACCAGGCAAACTGCGCGGTGAGCGATGCGAGAAAGGGTGGGTCCCTTCTAGACCTGTATGCAACTTAAATAAGCACCTGTTAACTATCTAGTGACAATATATTGTTGAACGACACTTTAACTTGTATTTTGCCGTATCAATAACTGCGGTCAGTAAACTTGGCGCACTACAGCCAGCTGAAGACCCAATATTTGCGCTGGCCTGACGGTGTTGCCGACGGCCGAATGACAGATGACAAGCGGAATAAACCATAATTCGCGAAAATAGTGTAACTGCTATTGTTTCGACATATCGATTTATATTTTCAAAGTAGGTAATTGACGAACACATATCGAATGTTTCTTATAATCATACTGCTGACGCATATGGGTGATTTTATGAGCAGATATGATAGAGCCACTTGCGCTCAATAATACTTATAATTGTTATTTTACCGCAAATGCTTTTATTACAGTTTTTGTCCAAACCAAGAAATCAATCCTGAAGGTTTTGACAAATTATAACTAACCTTTATTTCAATAAAGCTTTGAATGGGAATAACATTATGAAATTTAATAAACACTTGACTGTATTACCTTACCTTAAATATTGTGACATTATAAGAATCCTCAATCATGCCCTTTGTATTTAGCAAATATTTGCTGTCAAATAATGTGTACAATGTAGCCCTAGCGGAGTGAGTCGAAGGCAGAGAGTGTCCTAGCCTGAGCGTAGCTTGCGAAGCGTGCGAGAAGAGTGCATTTAGACAGTGGCAGAGGCGTGACAGAGGCGACAGAAAGCCTGGGACTTGTCAAACCATCGCTGTGCTCTATTTCTCCACTGTTTAAATAAGTCTATTTGATCTAATCTTAAATGCTACGAATTGTAAGTGATCGAATGTAATTCAGTGGCGGATCCAAAGGGGGGGGGGGGGGGGTAGGGCTTTAACCCCACCCCTCCCCCCCTCAAGCAAACGGATGCTAAGGACTGTACGTTGAAGTCGCATTTTCCATGACCTTTTTGAGGAAGAAGTGCCGTTTTCCATGCAAAATCACATCTCAATGTGGACTCCACCCCGTGGTCGCCAAAAAAAGTGGTGGACTCCCAGGTCGTAAAGTTTTTTGGTAATTTGCAACCCTCCCCGCCCCCCGGTCGTTGGTTTTCAGCGACCCCCCCAGCCCCCGCCCCCCCCCCCCCCTTTGCAATTTCCTAGGTCAACCCCAGTAATTCATATGTGTATGTGACAGTGGGCGTAATACATAAAAGCTGTCACAATTTACGAATAATTTACATAAATGAAGCTGTCACTGGGTTATGCTCGGAAGGGTTATTTTTTTGCTGCAAACCGCTCAATGAACGCACATTTACAGAGCCTCTCATCTTTTTCATCACAAATATCCGCTTTCTAATGCATCAAGGCGGACACCTCCCCCCCCCCCCTCCCCTACCTCCCCCAACCAGGTTTGTATAACAGTGCCCCTCCCGGAAAGTACGTATCCGCGCGATCGGATAGTTATGTCTATGACAAAAACAACGCTGCGACCTACATAGTCTCTTCCGCAGACTGCCGCTGCGTGGCGCTACCGCGGCTCCGCGTATACAGTCTGTTATTGTCCACCATATTCTGTAAGGAATTCCGTACAACTACGTCATACGCGTCATAGCCCCCTTCTCAGCAGGGCGGTAAACAATGGCGGAAGATGGATGTTCCACAACCAGCCAATCGAATCACAAATGTGAGTCAAATGCTAGTTAAGATTAAGATTAGGTTAATTAAATATGGTAACGTGCACAAATGTATCGTAAGCAAAGTAATTATGTCGAATTTTGACGCTGTCACCGTTGAAATGTAGCCACAGCTGCCGAAATAATCGCAGGCAAGGCAGCGGTTGGCGGTTTCGGCTGCCAGAGCAGAGGAAGCGCGAGGGGGGGGGGGGGGGGGGGTGGGGGGTAACGTGCGCCGTGCGGGGGGATGGGTTGCGAGAGGGATACCTGTGATCGAGGAAGCGAGTGAAGAGGGTCGCCTCTTTAGATGGCAATATAATATTTAAAAGGTATATTTTAATTACTGGTAATTAAAATGTAGGAAATTAATTTACTTTTGCAAGGGGGCCAGGGGGGGGGGGGGGTGCACATGTGGCCGGTATGCATGGGTTGTTAGAGCGATAGATATACCCTCGAGGGGAGTCAAGATGTGCCTATTTAGGAGGGCAATAGATTTAATATCAAATAAATTAAACCAAAAAATTTCAGTCTAGATATGATAATTGTATTTAAATTATTTTTAGTTAATTTATTTCACAAAAAAGGAAATAGTCGCTTTTCAGCTAAGAAATATACAACAATTTTCAAGCTTCAAGGGAGCAATTATACTGCCTGCAATTGTGGAACTGATCAAACAAGTCTATAGTCTGCAATAAGTTGCATAGGAGATATATGTATATGCTAGCCTGAGTTATTTAAATATTGTAAGTGATTGCCGTTGTTGAATAGTGTAGTTCATGTCCAGTCATGCAATGAACTTGCATTTATTGAGTTAATTCAAGAATTGAAACATTTCTAATTTTAAATTAGTTGTAACTTTTGAAATGTAGCACTACTAATTGGTATGTGAAATATCCTAGATTAATGGAATATTTTGTACTACCGGTATTCATCATGAAGTGGCTGGGAAACAGAAAATCATAATCTTTTGCACTATTAATACTTCTTTATAGGTCCTAACTTTTGTTCCACATGAAAAAGTAGTCTTGCTTGTATGTTAATTGTATCACACATTTAAATTTAATGTATATATACATTAAAGAAGTGACAGAAAACACAGCTACTCCAGGATTATATTGAATAAAGTCATATCTGCATAAACCACATGAATTAAAAGTGGGTTCTACATCATTGATATGTGTATTATCAGTGTTTATGGTTGTGATGCATTATAAATGTAAAATAATGAAAAATAATGATTCCATTCAAGACTTACTTTATTATTTATTTACCATCACAGACAACCAATGCCATTTACTACATCAATTAGTACACTGTATTGTAACAGCTAGTACAGGGCAAATTATTTAGGTCAAGGCCCATTGATAAAGATGACTGCCTGTGGTATATAAGATCATTCCATTGGAAAATTATTTTCTTGCAGGAAATTTATATGTGAATTATGTTAGGGCCAATTAAATATTCAGATTCATTCTTGAGAAGGACTGGCTCTTCACTTTATTCTCCTGTGGCAAATCCTGATTATAGAAAACTGTTGCTCAGTTAGGCCATTTTTGCAAATAGTTTACAATCATTCAACCAATTTCAATACAAGATCATACAGGTGCATTGTTTTGGCTATCTTTGTCTTACATGATTAGCCAAAATGACCAAGCTCTGTTAATTTTGAAGAATTTAGTCTTGAACATTGAGCTAATATATATCTATAATGAATTTTAGGCTAGCATTACTCCAGATATGTCTTCATTTATAACACACTTGATTAGGGTAGTGATGGGGTGTAGGATGGATGAAAATGAATCCTTAATTACCAGGCTAACTATAGGCTGGAGGTTTGCACTTTTTGCAATATTTAATCAACAGGTTGATATAAATGCATAATTTAGGGCTTTAGCACTAATGACACTTAATCTGAACCTTTACCAATTTTGACTGAACACAACCAATAAGGCAAGCTCATTTCAGCTAGAGGAATTTGTTATAGGCCTTGCCTGCTTTCCAATTGCAAAATAGAAATATATTTAACCCAAGTTCATTTCATTCTTAATTAATTCATTTGCAAATCCACAGTAAATAACAGTTTTGCAACATATCATTTCTGTTTCCATTGTCTTCTTTTCTGACTGCTCCACATAGCAAACAGCTCTTGGATGCTGATCAATTTAAAAGCAGTCCAATTATATATCCAAGAATCAGTTTCTTTTCTGTTGTTTTTATCATATGCAAAACTGTCTTTGATACAGATTGTTGAGAAGAAACCCATGTAGAATTCATATCTCTAGGTTTTTTTGGTCTCTTGTGTTACTCTATCTGGTCCATCTTGTCTGAATCTGTATGCAGACTTCTTAATTATCTGATTGATTAATTCCAATTGGTTACATAATCTGTAAGAGAAAAGGTAAATATAAACATAAATTGATGATTAATTTTATTTATTATTATGTTACACCTGGTTACATGTAGACTATGTAAGTCTTAATATGAAAGTATTGTATTGATGGAAGAAGGATATAATAATAATAAATTTACAAGTAAAAGATAAAGATTTAATTTTTTTAAATCTTCATATAGACACAGCTATAGCTAGCTAGAGGGGTCATTTCACCCTAGTAACTTACCCTCCCCACCCCCTCGCCATCCAGGTCATAATTAAGTTACTCAGAACCAAAATATATCATATTTAAATATATTTATATTTAAATATTTTGTCAATGAATTTGGTGGACTACTACTGTCACGGATTCATGGTTTTGTGAGTTATGATTTTGAGTTATCGATGTCGGTTTCACCTGTGTCAAGGAGTGCCACAGTTGGCCGAGTAATTAAGTTGTGTGAGCGTTCTAGATGTCAGCATCTGAGAAGGTCTAATTGCGTGACTGTGTACGAGTTAATTTTAGTGTCTTTGGTTAATTGCAGTAGAGATGGGAGTGGCAGTAGCCGGTATATATAGAACCGCAGTATAGAGCTAAACAGAGACAGATGACAGATGAGGTTATGGTGAATGTTCACCTGTGAATGCTGAGAGAAGCGGACTTGTACGAAAGAATTCTAGCTGCCATGTTAGCCTCGGGAGACCCACTCTGTTCCGCCGTTGGGTCTCGGTTCCAGCCTGGGTTTCGCACGGGGACTTTTAAACAGAATAGGCGCATTTGGAAATTCTGAATCATCTGGAGGCACACTGGGGCTAAATATCATATTTTTGTATAGATTAATCTTTTACCTATCAAATTCTTCCAAACAATCAAAAAGATTGATCATCTATATCTGTGTCTGCAAGATGATTTACGAAGCACCAACATCCGAACCGGGCGCCATTCTTGTTTTTGGCGCGTGCTGGTGCCTGTGAATGCAGCCTGGTTCCAAACTTTGAATTCTCTGTGAGAGAGGGCGCTGCTATCGTCCTTAACTGCAAAGTGCCCGTCTGACAGCGCCATCTAGCGAATAGTCGTAGGCTGGGAACCAAGTTGCATTCACCAGGTACCAGCATGCGCCAAAACAGATATGGCGCCCTGTTCGGATGTTGGTCGTCCGTAAAACGTCTTGCAAACACACATACATGCGATCAATCTTTTTGATTGTTTGGAAGAATTCGATAGCTACAAGATTGATCTATACAAAAATGTGATATTTAACCCCAGTGTGCCTCCAGATGATTCAGAATTTCCAAATGCGCCTATTCTGTTTAAAAGTCCCTGTGCGAAACCCAGGCTGGAACCGAGACCCAACGGCGGAACAGAGCGGGTCTCCCGAGGCTAGCTGCCATGTATGACGAAAACGAGAAAGAAAGAGGAGGAAAGAAAGAAGAGTTTTATTGTATCGTGTAAATACAATCTTTCGCCCTCAATTTTGTCCATTGTTGTTGTTACGTTATAAATTACCCCTAGACGAACGTGACAACTACACAGCTTGCTAGATTATATAACTTATAATTTATACGTTTAATTTGACTATATTTCTTAATAATAAGATTAATTTCAGTACTTATCAAGTTATGCAGCTGTTTTTCTTTTAGTTGACATGAATCCCAGATTAGAATGAACACATTCTATCAAATTATTAAACAGTCTAAACATGTTCGTGGATGCCTGTACCTTTTGTTCCCTGTCTGTGTCCTGTTCAGGGGCGGATCTGGGTGGGGCGGGGGGGGGGGGTTATAGGGGTTGAACCCGCCCCCCCCCCCTCCCCGCGATTTTTTTAGTGAGCCTCCCTACTCTCTGTCGCACCGCCCCCGCCCCCTTTCCACAATGTTAGACCCTCCCCTGCTCTTACTGTTTGGTTAACAGATTAATGCGAACTGCTGATCAGTTTGGCTTCTCCTTTGCCGTTAGCTTTGGTCAAGGTAGTGGCTGTCTTTCAACGTATCGCCGCACACGAACACTGTCATTTTGTTTTAAATACATGAAATGTATGCTTAACTCTCGATAGATCGAAATGTGCAAGACAATTCTGTCCAAGATACAATAATCCCAAAGAATTTTTTATTTCATTTGTTCACCAGTGGCAGTGTTTACTTTTCGTCTGCACGATACTTTCGAAAGGGCTTCCCCGGTAAATATAGCTCAGCCAATGAGAATGCGCGATATGGCGGGGTCTCCGATCTCGGCCCGCAGCCAATGACTGCCTTGCCTTGGCGCCGAAAGTGCTGCCCTCACCATTCGCTGGGAACCAACCTGCCTGTCCGAAACAGACCGCGTATGCTGCGAGCAGCTCTAGGCCGGTTCCCAGCCTACCCTCACCACTGCTTGACTGGAAAAACGACTGTGAGGAGTTTGAAGTCCACAAGGATTAAGATTAGCATGACTCAGACAGGCTAAAGGCCCGCAGCACTCTGAGACAGATTTACATGGGCATACCAGAGCGAACCAAACATATTGAGCAGGATGAAGTAGGTCGCTTGGAGTGGTGCTTGCATCAGTTCTGCGCCAAAAAAAAGAATCAATCCTTGTAGCCGGCCGGCCATCCATAGCTGAGGGTCGGTAACTGGCGCTGTGTCAGATATGGTGGGTTTTGTTCTTCTCAGATGGCCTGGGATATGTGTGTGGGGGTGGAGGGGGTAAAGGCGTGACACTCCATCCCACAGCAAGGCAACTTATATATCTCACAACTCACATCGCGCTGAGTTGGGAAGATAAGTTATGACACTTATACAAATAGACTTGGCGTTTGTAAGTATTTTCATGTTAGTACTCGAGAAGTTGACACATGTGTTACCAAGAAGTAGGTATGTCCTTTAAACGACGGTCAGTCCTCGACCTGGTTACATTCGTCTCATGTTTAAACCCAAGCCAACGTCGGCCTGCCTTTTGACTTGATCGGCAAGGGGTGATAGGGGGTGGGGGGGGGGGGGGTACGTTGCTCCTTCTTCAGCTGAGCCGAGTGGCGGAATGAATTTGTTGACATGCTTGACTGTTTAGATTGCTCCTGGGAGGAGCCATGTGCCGGGGAGCAACAAATTTACACTTAATTTCAGGTAATTGCATGTTAACGAATTTTGACATCTTTTTTTACTTCCAAAGACCAAGTTGGTATTATTTTTCATTTGGCCGGCTTGTAGGACAGAACTAGTGCAATGGAAACTTGGTATTGCACACTGCAGTCCATATTGTGGTATTGTATGAGTTGTCAGCAGCATTGCCAGCATCATTGCCACTAGCATTGCCACCAGCATTGAGCCAGGATTGCCCCAGCATTGCTTGCAGCATCGCCCCAGCTTTGCCACCAGCATTGCCACCAGCATAGCCACCAGCATTGCCCGATAATTGCCCAGCAGTGCCCCCATAATTGCGCCAGCATTGCCCCAGCATTGCCCCCAGCATTCTCTTTGGGATTTCGCCAAGGGGGGTGGGGGGGGGGGGAGGTCACAACAAAGAGGGCATAGGGCTTCTACAGACAAAGGGAATCTTCTGACAAAAATGGACGGGATGGGGTTTCAAGGGGTCCGGACACCAGGTGCGGATCTAAGATGTCGACTCCTCATATTATTTCACCCCCTAAAGCTCCCATCCACTCTTACTACCTTGAATCCGCTACTGCCCCCCGGGGGAAGGGGAACTACCTATAGTTTGATATTTCACAGCTCCGGCTCAGTGTTTCTTCATGCGGCAACCAGGATTTGGCAAAGGGTGGTGGGTGGAGGCGCGGTCGCCTAAGATGGCGTATACTTATTAGTGACAAAGACATGCTCGTCAAAAGAAGCTTTTCAATGTGTTTCTTCTCGATGCGTGTTTGTTTAACGAAATATTTGTCTCTCGGTGACCACGAAGTCCCGTACTCTCCATATGCCATGGTATGGGCATGGACTTGTTATCGGCCAATTAACAAAGAAAAACTGTTGATCGTTAAGAGAAGACACAAGATGAATGAATGACCCGTGTACACCGTACATGCTTCGTCGTTCAGACGACTGACGAGATCAAACAAAGGTCAAGATTAACAGAAGTCTGAACCTGTGACGAACCAGTGGTATCGGTGTAGAGGGGACGCTGACACCGGTTCGCACTACGCAGGAGTGCGCTTAGGCAACAGCCAACGATCCACGAGGCACGCGTGTGTGGCCTGGAGAGTACGCCAGACCCGCCCATGCAGACATGGTGTAGAGGCCGCAAATCTCGCCTTATGATCCTTCATTGATGTTCACCTTTTTTTTATCGCCTTTTTTATGTTTTTCTAGGTGCATACATGACCGTGTCGGTTTGATCATCGTTACTTGTGATTCCACAGCTATAGGTTATTGCTGCCTAATAAGCTCGTACATATAGCTTTATATAGTCTCCCATACCTTAAATATTTTGCTCAGTAGTAATTAACTCATAAGCACATCGGATCGTCTACAGCTATGTATTCTTTGTCAACTTTGTTGGGTGTTGCTCTTTAATTCAGTCCAGCACGTCACGTAAACGCGTCCGGACGCCAGAGCGTCTTAGAGCTCTCCTGTGTGGAGGTAAATGGCCGTTATCACGTCCGGATGTAACGGCGTCTTCGCCGAAACCACCAACCGGGTTTACGTCCCAACGCCGAGACGTCAGTGAGAAAACCATTGCGTGTGTGGTATCCCAGGTTTCCATACTTTCGCACTGCACGGTAGTTTTCCTTCCGTGCGTTGCTATAGCAACTATAGTCTCTGTTATTAATAAGGTAAGCAAAAAAAAATATGCCTCGGCGATTTTGAGCAGACCTCGGTAAACCCTGCTTCACGACCTCGGCGGGCTGTAGCCCTGAGATTTTACGCAGTCTTAATGAAACAAAGCACAAAAAAAACACAGCAAAAGAAGTGATGACAGTTAAATTGACTAGAGTATCGTATAATAAGCTTCGGCGATTTAGAAAAGACTTCGGTAAACATCGACAAACATCGGCTAGTGTCAGTGAAAGGGGAATCCCTAACTCGATACGTCATTCACAGGGGAATCCCCAATTCATGACGTCATTCACAGGGTATTTTCCCGAGAATGGCTCTTCGTGATAATTCGGAAAATTCAAGAAAAAAATATCGAGAAAATGTGTAAATAGATCAGAAAACATTTGTGTAGATCATAATTATATCGGATACCATTATATATAACCAGATTTAGTAAAATGTAAACACAAGACGTAAATTACTGATGCTTAGTGTGAAATACGCTGCGCCAAAAAATATTTGTGAAATAACATTTACGGACATGTTTCTTGGGAAATTTGCGCGGCTACCTATATTTTTCTTTATTTGTATTACAAGAACTATGTTTTTAGAAGTTTTTAAAAGTGGTTTGGTGGCAAGATTTTCGTTTTTGATCAAATTATAGCAAATTTTGTGAAGATGGTGATTTTGAATGTTGGCAAAAACTGTCCTGATTTGGCATAATTGCACTTTATTATTACCATTCTGTTATAATTTGTGGCTACTATTTACATTTTTGAATACTATTCTTGTATTGCACAAGTTTTTAGCTTTCCAAAGAGCTACTACTGATGATAATGACTTAAAAATGAGCTGAATGAGCAAAATTACATATTCGTGGTAGGTGTCAAGTTTTGGTCATTTTGTGAAATGGGGGTATACTTGAAAAATGGAGAATATTTGTTTTAAGGGACGGTAATGTATCCTAAAAATTCACCAGAAGGTGTGTAATTTGTATACTTCCATAAAATAATCACAAATGCAAAGTTCCTTTACCTTGCTATTATGGGTAGCTTACCTTAATTAAGTCAGTTAGTGAGGGAGCAGCGGTTGGGAACGAGCGTATTTTTGAGGAGTGAGAAAGTCAGGAGATTAGGATATACCGCCCTGCGGAGCAAGGGGTTGGCAGCAGTCGTTCTCACTGCTGCCAGGTAGGTTACACACCGTTATCGGAGTTGTGACTAGTTTTTTTAATCGAGTTTAAGGGTAAAATAAATCATCGAAACTTTGACCACCGCGTTTCGCCTCATTGCCTTCGCCACCACGTGTTCGGCCAAGACCGTCTCGGAACGAACGCCCAGTCTAGGGTTGTCCAAATTAAGTTTATAGATATAAAATTAACACAACGAATACATTTTGTTGTTGGCATCCGTCCGTCTGCGAAAGACGATGGATTTGCATACGCCGAGTTGACTGTCGTTCAAGACCGGGTCATATTACACCCTTTGATCTTGTCCCAATGAGGTCAAAAACAACTCACTCGCTGGCCGTATTTCCTGTCAATCATATCAGTGCATTGTAGGTACTAGTTAAAGAAGGAGCTGGAGTGCATTCGCCAAAATAAAGCACGAGACGCGATAGCGTCGAGTGGTTTATTTATGAGGCGCCATTAGGGTCAAAAGTCGACGTTTGAACGCGTTCAATATCGAACGTGAAGGTCGACCTACGCGTTCAATATCGAACGTGAAAGTCGACTTACGCGTTCAATATTGAACGTGTCAGTGCCACTTACGCGTTCAATATCGAACGTGAAAGGCGACTTACGCGTTCAATAACGAACGTGAAGGTAGACCTACGCGTTCAATATCGAACGTGAAGGTAGACCTACGCGTTAAATATTGAACGTGAAGGTAGACCTACGCGTTCAATATCGAACGTGAAGGTCGACTTACGCGTTCGATATTGAACGTGTCAGTGCCACTTACGCGTTCAATATCGAACGTGAAAGTCCACTAACGCGTTCCATATGGAACGTGTCAGTGCCACTTACGTGCGTAACTGCTGGCCTTCACGCACCCTGACCTACGCGTCCAATATTGAACGCGTCAGTCCTCTTACGTCATGTACCCTGACTTACACGAAGGCTGACCAATCAGCGTTTAGTTTGCGAAACTAATTTTCAATGTTTTGTTAAAAGCCGGGCATACGGTGGGCGCAACTCAAGTTCGTGCAATTGTTATCGGATTAATGGCGCTTGAACGGTTGGCGCGTTTGGGGGATCGGTTTCGCTAGAATGTTGGTGATATTGAAAACTCTGACGATGATTTCGTCTCTGGGTAGGTATGCCTGCGTAATTCTCCAGAAACTGGGTAACTAAAATGACTAAAATGACTGAACTTGCCTGAAGTTTACCAGTCTAGGCAGCATGCCATGTGGGCCGCGGTTAGCGCACCCCGTGAGAAGTAGGCATCAATAAAACGCGAAATACTGCGGGAAACTCCGCAAAACTCCGCAAAACCCAGAAAAGGGTTTCTGTAGCGAAGACGATGTTATCTGGATTCGAGTTTTTCTTTCAGATCACATATCTGTGATCATGTGATTAAGTTTATATAAGCTTAGTCTATAAAGTCAAAGTCATAAATGCCGTAGGCTCACGTTTCGGCCCATATTTTCCGTAAATTTGCGGCGATCGCCGGTAGGCCTACATAGCTATATATAATTGATGTTATCTGAAATCGAGTAATTCTTTCAGATCACATCGATTATCATGTGATTAACTTTATATAGTCTATATATATTGGTATGTAAGAAAATATACTACATGTATGTACCTGCCACCATCTTCGCTACAGAAACCCTTTTTTTGGTTTTCTGTCGTTCTCCGCAGTATTCCGCATTTTATTGTTGACTGTGATAAGTTACAAGAGACAGGCCTGCCAAGTCTAAAGTCTGAATTTGTGAATCTATGAAATTTATCCGGCTCATTTTTGACAGCGAACTTGGGCCACCCACAATATTGTAGGTGGCCCAAGTTCACTGGAGGGGAGGTAGGCGTCGTGTTCCCAGATCACGAAGAATAAATTTCTTTATTTCCAGGTCACAATGTATTAAAAAGGATAACTTCCAGCATACATAGGACGGGCGGATACATGATTTAGATTAGCCATGTCCTGATTCATCGTTATTTAATATTACCTGATTAATGAAATTTTTGATTATGACGGTCGGCTAATACCCCATTCCCACTTCACAAAGAACTATTTGCCTCATTCCCAGTTCACGGTGGAATGAAAACCCCATTCCCGAGGAACGGAAATGTCCCTTGCCCCCCCCCCCCCGCCGCACTTGATGACGGTACGAACCTGGAAATAACAGCCGACATCGTTGCTTCGCTGACGTTTGAAGAATAAAAAACATCGCGCAGGCAGCTCTCAAATTTTGACTCTACGTCACGAACGAATTGGGTGGCCATCTTTTTTCAACGTAAACTGTTAAGCATTTACCGAAATATATTTAGCGGGAAAAATGAAAGCGTGATTCTGATTGGATGACCAGGTTACGCGTAAGTCACCGTAACCGGCTTTCACGTTCGATATCGAACGCATAGGTCGACCTTCACGTTCGATATCGAACGCGTAGGTCAACCTTCACGTTCGATATTAAACGCGTAGGTCGACCTTCACGTTCGATATTAAACGCGTAGGTCGACCTTCACGTTCGATATTAAACGCGTAGGTCGACCTTCACGTTCGATATTGAGCGCGTAGGTCGACCTTTACGTTCGATATTCAACGCGTAGGTGGACCTTCACGTTCGATATTCAACGCGTAGGTCGACCTTCACGTTCGATATTCAACGCGTAGGTCGACCTTCACGTTCGATATTCAACGCGTAGGTCGACCTTCACGTTCGATATTCAACGCGTAAGTCGCACTGACACGTTCAATATTGAACGCGTAGGTCGACCTTCACGTTCGATATTAAACGCGTAGGTGGACCTTCACGTTCGATATTAAACGCGTAGGTCGACCTTCACGTTCGATATTGAGCGCGTAGGTCGACCTTTACGTTCGATATTCAACGCGTAGGTCGACCTTCACGTTCGATATTCAACGCGTAGGTCGACCTTCACGTTCGATATTCAACGCGTAGGTCGACCTTCACGTTCGATATTCAACGCGTAGGTCGACCTTCACGTTCGATAGTCAACGCGTAGGTCGACCTTCACGTTCGAAATTCAACGCGTAGGTCGACTTTCACGTTCGATATCGAAGGCGTAGGTCGACCTTCACGTTCGATATTGAACGCGTAAGTCGCCTTTCACGTTCGATATTGAACGCGTAAGTGGCACTGACACGTTCAATATTGAACGCGTAAGTCGACTTTCACGTTCAATATTGAACGCGTAGGTCTACCTTCACGTTCGATATTGAACGCGTAGGTCGACCTTCACGTTCGATATTGAACGCGTAGGTCGACCTTCACGTTCGATATTGAACGCGTTCAAACGTCGACTTTTGACCCTAATGGCGCCTCATATTTATTTGGGGAATGCACGACAGCGAGTTCTTTAACATACTTATAAAATTGTTATAACAAGGCATGACATGTGCTCACGTTTCGACACAGGAATTGACTATTGTGTCAATTGCACTGCCCGACGAATAGATGAGGAACATTGTGGAAACAACGGTTCGTCATTGTGAAGCCCCAGGGGGGAGGGTAGGTGTGGGAAGGCGTGGATGAAGTAGACATTTTGGAAGTCATTGCTTCTTAGTTTCGTGAAAACATCGCCCCCTCAAAAGCGATATGACGGATATAATGAGAATTGTATGCAATCGATAGCTGTGGAATTTCCATATATTTTGAGATTTTTGGTTTAACCCCCGCCCCTTTGGTGCTTAACATTGACTTATGCATTCCGTTGTTTGTCTTGAAATTGGCAAGTTCTGTCAACACCAGCCAACTCGGCTCCGCTCAGCTCAGCTCGACCGATTATACCGTGACACTTGACGAGTCAATATTAACAACTGTTCTTTATCTAGATAATGCACAGTTTTTCCGTTCATTATTAAAATAACGCACTGTTTTACCGTTCTTTATTTGAATAACGAACACTTACGTTAATACAACACGGCTAGGTCTGTTTTTTCGATCCATTCTGCAAGATAATGAACACTTAAGACAAAGGCGTGACGTCACACAATTTTTTAACTGTGGTGGAAGGAGCGCAAGGGCCAGAATAACATGAGTTTGGTGAGTGTTAGGACGGGAGGGGCAGGAGAGAGCATGGTGGGTGTTAGGATGGCGCGGGGGCGGGAGGGGCCAGGCGAGTCTGATGGGTGTTAGGATGGGTGGTGGGGGGGGGGGGCGGGCGGTGGCCAAGAGAGCACGAGTCCTGTGGATGTTAGGACGGGGGTCGGGGGCCAGGAGAGTCTGGTGGGTGTTAGGACAGCGGGGGGCAGGGGCCAGCAGAGCATAATTCTGGTTGATGTCGATGGGGGTGGGGGCCAAGAGAGCTTGAGTCTGATAGGTGTTGGAAGGGGGGCAGGAGCGGTAGTGATATAACTAATGATATACAAGTGTTACTTATAAGACCACAATTGGAGAACAGCAGTAGCCTCTATACAGGGAATCTACGTAAAGAACAGGTGGACAAACTAGAAGCCGTGCGGCGGCAATCGCTACTTAGCATCACTTAATGCATATCGCCACACCTCTCATGAACAATTACTGCACGAAACCGGCGTCGAACCTCTCAATTTAAGACGGCGTTACTTTGCATTGTGCCATCTTTATAATATCATGTATGGGTCATCTCCATCCTCTCTCAAACGCCTCCTCCCGTCTTATGTTGGTCAGATATCGCAGTATTCGCTTCGAAACGCACGAGATCTTGCCATCCCCAAGACGAACAAAACCTATGTCAAGCAGTCTTTCATCTGGTTCGCCCCCTATAATTGGAACTCTTTGGATCCCAAAATCAAAGAGTCACCAACGATTGTTATATTCAAGCGAAGGATGAAGATGGCCCAGCCTAATAAGCGTAACAAGTTATATGATATACACACTCATACCGGAGCTGTCCATCACGCACGTTTAAAGGGTAGCTCACACTGTGCCGGTTCATGGTCCCGGTGTAACATAATAATCTGTCCGGCCGTGATAACCTGTCCGGCCACGCTTCTTTCATGTCACTACTCCTAACCAGAACCCTAATCCTAACCTTAACCCTAACCCTGACCCTAACCTAACCATAACCTAACCCTAAACCTAACAAAAATGCCCTATTTACATAGCAACCCCATTCGCTGCGCATGCGCGCACGTCAGCCGGACACTTTATCACGGCGGACAGGTTATCATGCTACACCGGCTTACCCCGGTTCTGAATACCGGGGACAACCTTGGATAACCCTGTGCAACCGTAGCGAGTCCGTAGTCAATCCGGGGTGATCCGGGGTGTACCGTGGTGAACCGTAGGTCGCCCCGGTAGTTTTGAACTGTTCAAAACTACCGGCATGAACCGGGACCGAGCCCCGGTATTTTCAAACCGTGTGAAACCTTAGTGCCACCGTAGCACAACCGGGCTTCACCGTAGTACCACCGTGCAAGCTACCGGGGCCATCCGTAGGCAACCGGGGGTGACCGTGGCGTTCTGGGGCCAAGGTGAGTCGCGGCAGCACTATAGGGTAGTATAAAAGTGGGATAACATTTGTTTCACATCACTTGGGATTCACCCCTAGAAGGAGACGCATCATAGATCTTGTCGTTAACAACTACTGGAACATACTTCAGCTGATGAACTGGTAACTGGAGTTGAACAGACAGCAGGCTACAGACAACCTGGTGATGCTCCAAGTTATTTAGCAAAACAGAAGAATGAAAAAAAGAGGGCCAGAAAACAGAGAACTGTGTGGGTGAGACCTTGGGCCGAGAGGCGAGTGACACTAGGGCAGTACACACGTCTGATGAACGAATTGCGTGTTGAAGATGTGAGATCCTTCAAGAACTCTCTACGTGTAGATCCAAAAATGTTTATAGAACTACTACTGCGACTGAAGAACAGAATCACGAGGCAAGACACATGGTTTCGCAAGGCTCTAGAACCTGGGTTGAAGTTGGCCATAACAATGAGGTACCTATAGCCTCGGGTAATAACTACCACTCACTCATGTATGGCTTCCCGGTACCTGACAACAACATTTCGCTGTTAATTCGTGAAGTGTGCGAAGCCATCATAGCTAAATATGCTGAAGAAGTTATAGAATGTGCACCCCACAAGAATGGACATTTATAGCTGAGAAATTCGGGCAGAGATGGCAGTTTCATAATTGTATCGGTGCTCTGGAAGGCAAACACATAGCCATTAGGTGTCCAAACAAAGGGGGATCAATCTACTACAATTACAAGAGCTTCCATTCGATCATCCTCATGGCTCAGGTGGAGGCAGCTAGACTAAAAATTCACCTTGGTGGACGTTGGTGCCAATGGATCTTCCGGAGATGCCCAGGTATTCAACAACTCTGACATGAAGAAGGCCATTGATGAGGGAACCGTAGGACTACCCCCGCCCAATGCACTGCCTGGTGATGACAAGGACATACCATACTTCAGAGCTACTGATGACGCCTTCGCCAGGAGGACCTGGCTCATGAAACTGTTCTCCAAAAAGCAACTCACTGATGATGAGAGAATCTTCAATTATCGGCTGTCCAGGGCTCGAAGGATAGATGAGAACGCTTTCGGCATACTAGCACACAGGTTCCAGTGCCTGTTGACAATCATGAGGCAATGCCCTAACACGGTTACCGTAGCGTCATCGTAGTGAAACCGTAGTGAAACCGTAGTGAAACCGTGGCACGATCGGGCACGACCGTAGTACGACCTTGGTGGACCGTAGTATAACCTTGATAAACCGGGACAAACCGTAGTCACACCTTGAAAAACCGTGGTGATACCTTAGTGGTACCTGGTTGAACCTTGGCCTACCGTGATGATCCGTAGTCAATCCTTAGTAAAACCGTAGTAGTACCGGCATCCACCGTGGTGACACCTTGGTATACCGCGGCATACCGTACCAGCACCGTAGTAACACCGTGGCCTACTGTTTTCGCGCCAAAATGTTGCGAGGTGGCCCCGGTTCGTCCCGGTATATAGACCGGGAGGGACCGGGGAAGACCGGGGTAAACCGTAGCCAACACCGGCACAGTGTGAGCTAGGCTTAAGGATGGGGCTTAGCGCCCTGAATGCACACAGAAAACTTTACAATTTTTTTGACTTCGACTCTTGTCCCTTGTGTGGCTCAAAACCCGAAGATGCAAAGCATTTCTTTTTACTATGTCCCCGACTCGCTGCTCTCCATGCCAGGTTAATGGGCGAGATCGGTCCCCTGCTCTTGATGTCAACCCCCCCTATCAGTAGTAAGCTTAATACCCCGATGTCAAAACGCGAAATACTGAAGCTTAATAACTTACTATTACATGGTTGCGATGGACTCGCCCTCGCACAGAACCAACAATTGTTCAAAAGTGTTCACCGCTATATCCGTGACTCTAAGGGTTTTGACGTCATCTGAATTTCTCATTTTATGGTCACCTGCCATTACTCTCCCTTGAGGTGAACATTTACATGTACTATACATTGTTGTAAACCTCTTGAAATAAATAAAGCTGATATATATTTTTAAAAAAGCGGTGGTGTCGGCGGGGGGGGGGGGCGGAGCAGAAGAGAGGCTGGTGGGTGTCGGTAGGCGGTGGGGGAGGGGGTGGGGGCAGGAGAGCTTTGGTCGGGTCGTGTTGGGGGGGGAGGCAGGAGAGCATCAGTGGTGGGTGTTGGGAGGAGGGGGCAGGAATACGGTGGTGTTGATGGGCAGCGGTCTGTATCTCCCCGGCGCCTCACCGTGTGTGAATGCGAGCGGGGATCAAATTTAGGGACGCTAAGCTCAAGAACACCATACTAAACTTAAAAGACGCCTTGCACAAGTCTCTTGTCGGCTTGTCCAAAAGACAATACACCACACACGTTTCAAATTGTAACGTGTTGGGACGTGAAGACGTCCGGACGTGAATGAATACAATGGTTTTTCCCTCTGACGTCTCGGCGTCCGGAAGTGTAAACGTTTACCTCCACACAGGAGAGCTCCAAGGCGCGCTGGCGTCCGGACGTGTTTACGTAACGTGCTGGACTGTTAATGACTCTGTCCATAGCTCTATAAGGGGTCTGGTAGGGGGCGGGGGTCAGTGTCCAGTGTCGATTTTTCACGACGTCCCGTGTCGCTTTTTCGACTGTTCAGTGTCGTTTTTTTTAAAATCTGTGTCGAGGTCGCTTTTTTAGATTATCAGTGTCGGAATTTGTAGGTCGATGTCGGATGTCGATTTTCAAATTTGTCTGTGTCGCGTGTCGCCGTTTACCCCTTCGATCTAGACCCCTTCCATGTCTGTGGTAAGTCCGTCCCTGGCCCTGTACAGTCGTCCATAACTCCTTCCATGTATATCTAGGTTTTGGCACTATAATAAGTTCGGTCATAGCTAAAGTTAAAGGTTATCCGTTCAGTAAGTAACAAAATGAGTGTTGAAAACACAGGCGTTTATTAAACAAATCATTTGAGTTTGTTGACACTTTGCACACGTAACTGCGTACGTAAAAAAATAACTCAGAAAGTAGACCGCAGTTCAGTTTCAGACTCCTTCGATGCGGCATAAGATGGATATTGAAGTCCATGAATGAAAGTATGTTCACACACATAAACAAGCGCCATACACTTGGAAGGCACATTTCATGTCGGCGGCCTACATAGCGTAGACGTCTGGGGTATATCCATACAGTTCTCAATTAAAGCCAGACTGCATGAGCTACTATAATTATCACATGACCAAGCGAGGGAAAAGAAGAAAGAAGAAAAAAAATACAATGTGTATACAGACTTAATTCAAGGGAGGAAACAGAAATTATAATTTTATACGAGATGAAATAGTCAATATCATGGTCACTCTGTAAGTTACATAATCCTTTAAGTGACCAACGTAGCATGTACATCAACCTATTTTGAGGGTAGATCTACCAACAATATTCGGTAATGTGATAACATGGATGGTTCTTGTTATTTCATTTAATTAACACGAAGACAAAGAACTGCCCCCTGATTCGCGGTGTATATTTGTAAAAAACACTATAGCTTGAAATAGTTATAGGAGTCCTTCATCTTTGCTTCTACTATAATTTCGGACATATAATAATAAGGCGGCCATGTCTGTATTTTGGACCACCGAGGATCCAGCATTTTGGACTGCCTGGCATGGACAGCTGGACAACATTTCGGTCGGGCGGTAATATATCCTTTTATTCGGGATCGGAAACTAGCTAATTGCATACATGAATTCGCCCATATCTGCCAGCTCGGGCATATCTTGACTTGCACAGTAGTGTCAAATAGTTTTGCGTTATATTGAATTGTTCTGCGTCAAATACCAAATGGATGTTAATGGCATCACATACAATATTTCCAGATTAATGGCATAACATTTATAATATTACCGAGCTTGAAGACCATATAACTCGCAGATTAAACTAAATTTCAAAATGGTTTCTGAGCTGTAAAATAGTGTCCTACAGAATCACTTTTTTTCTTTGGTAGAACCATGCACATATATAATTGGTGGGGATATGCGCTGTGTGGGGTCGCAGGACCACAGTTCACAGGAATACTTGATGTACCGTATTGCATTCCACGTTTGGCATTCAGCCATTGAGGCTTAGCTCTGAATGTATCTGCTGGGTAGCACTTATGTCCGTATTAAGTCCTTGAGTGTTTGTTGATACCACTAGCCTAGGGTTCATGGCAGAATGCTGTTGTCCAGTCTACGATCC
This sequence comes from Arenicola marina, assembly GCA_964019135.1. NCBI lineage: Eukaryota > Metazoa > Annelida > Polychaeta > Arenicolidae > Arenicola > Arenicola marina. The sequence continues at coordinate 7,889,712 of OZ025249.1, read as the reverse complement.
TCGGTCCACATATCAGGGGCCGGGACCCCCATTTCCTTGGCCTCGGCCGCCATCTCCGCCAGGAACTCCGGAGTAGCCTTAGGCACCTCAGACTCTGGGATCAGCTCCCGAAGTTTCTTCATGCTGAAGACCGTGGCGTGCTGAGAGTCTTGCTTCATGGCCTCCAGGGCCGGGTCGATCAGAGAGGACGGAAGGTCGCACAGTTTCATGATCTTGGTGATAATTTCCTTGGGATGGCCACGCAAGTCTTCGAATCGAATGGCGGGAATGCTCACCCCCTGACTGGCCAGTTCGTCGCGGTACTTCAAGGTGACCATAGCCAGGCGGTAACCCAGCTCTAGACCCGTCGTGCTCCGTGGGGTCCAGCCTTTGAATTTCTCGCAAATCATACCAATGATCGAGAAGGAAATGTAGGCGATGTTTGGGACACGGAACTCCATTAAGTAATACATCATCTTGATGGACTGAAGAGCTTCCGCCAGGCGGCGTGCCGACGTCGCGACGGAGACTGGATCGCGGTACAGGAATAATGGGATGGAATCTGGGATCGCTTCCTGGATGAGGGAGGCGGCGGCGATGGTTGGAGCTGTGGGCTTGATGACGTAGGCCAACACCTTACCCGGCAGACCGTGGTATGGCTTACATAGCATCCTGAGGGTGGCCCTGAATATGCGTCTGCCTTTGTCGGGACTCCAAGTTTTGCCATTCGCAACCAACTGAGAGACGTAATTTAGAGAATGCGGCTCGGAGAAGGTAACGCAGCGATTTGTATGCTCGAAGATACTGGTCACCAGAGTGGATCCACAACGTGCTTGGTTGTAAAGAAAGACAATCTTGGCTCCCTCGTCCGGCGTTGCCTCGGACAATTTCAGGAATGATTCGAGAGGCATGGTGATCACCTTCTTGGCTGTCTGGAACTGGCCGTTAAAGAAGAAGGAATACACGGAGCTGTGCGGGGGCTCAGCTTTCGGGTCATGCTGCAAGAAGACAGCTTCCTTCGGCGTGACCTGCAGCAAAGTGACGTCATCGCGTAGAACAAACTCCGGGTTTGTAAAGCTCTCGTGGTAACGCAGGAAGTTGTAGGTTCCGCTGCTGAAGAGAATATCCAGAGTGTGCTTGTAGAAGAAACCCGTCACGTGGGCTGATGTCTCGTACTTGGACTGCGCCTCGCGAATCTCGGCCGCTCGTCCCGTTATCTGCCAGCAGATGGCGCGCAGAAGGTTGTACACCTGGCTGACGATCAGGTACAGATAGAAGGAGATGTGGGTGTAGAACATGAACAGCTTACCCTTCATCGTGTTGCGTATGTGCCTCGCCTTAAGGCTCGCTCAATCTGCAAGGAGATATCCCATCATATATTTATCAAACACAGCTGACGATGAACGTCATTGAGCTGAGTGGATCAGAGTTATGTCCCCTGGCAGATTGCACGTTCATATATTCTTCACAGACAGTGAACACATTGATTGGACGACGACCGCTTACCACTTACCACTGAAGAAAAATCCTTATTGTTTTATCCCTCTTATATTACATAGTATACTGCCGACTCGAAACAATTCAGGTGAAAAACAGACTGCTATATTTCACCAATAAGAGGTTTAAGTATGTGTGGCTTACATCATTGTCATATTGTGATAAATAAATCCATTTGTTTGTGGAATCATTTGTTGATCTTTCCCATTTTTGCCTTAAGATGTACTTATTAATTTGTGATCCGTTTAATTCACAAGTGTTTGATATCGTATTTCTAGGTGATCATTCACATGTGTAATCCTTTTTGAAAACCTCGCAAAAAATCAAAAAAACAAAAAAAATCGAAGTTCCAAGCGACGTAGGGATTGACTGTTGTCATGGTGACCACTAAAAGGACGCTCGTTATGCCTCTTTCCTGTAACACTGCGAGGAGATGGACATGGCGCCATTGGTGTAGATATTGCCACAACTTTAGACTTGGGCCAGTAAGAATTTGTGCTAAAACACTCTCTACTGTCTACTCACTTTCTGATAGCGATCTAAATGAATCCAAAGTTTGCAACACGTCGTCACTTGGCAGTTTGTTAAAGCAGTTTAGTACGTTCTACCATGTTTTGTATAGTACTGGTATCTGATTGCATGTCTTAAAGCAATGATTACAGCGACTGTGTCATTGAGTGTACTTTGGCTTTCATGCTCTCAAGCTTTCAAGGCTATGCTGTGTGAATGTGAAGCGAGTATTTTCATAATTTATTAGATAAGTTCCTATGATATACCATCAGGTAATTAGTATCATTGGTAACATTTTGTTAATCCTACTCGTTTGAACTCACGAGTCAAATAATTGAGGCCTGGTGACGGGCTGCAACAGCGGGCGGGCAAGGTGGGAAATATCAGACCGCTACCGTGACGTCATCATCAGCTGCAGTGCGCTACCTCTATGACTTGGACAGTGGTTAACGTTCAACCGATGATTACTCCCTTATCAGATTCATAAAAATGTCTGGGAATGAACTACTTTGGTTTTATAGTTTCAATAAAAAATCATTCATCGCTGGTCTTGGCTTTCCCTTTAAGGTAGAAGTCGCTTGTTCAATTTTCATTTCACTTTCCTTTCTGACCGTATCCTGCTTTCGGAATAACAGAAACAACAGAAGGTGCCGAGAACATAGTTTGAAATAAATTGAAACCATCCATTATTTCTTTATAAAAGCATGAACATGATTTGGTTAATGTCTCACGGATTATGACATAGCATGTGCCGGCGTAATGTCCGGACTTGCTGCACTCGAGCTCTATACTTGCAGGCATTGTCCAAAAGACTAACGTTGTCTCCACGCAACCTAGCTGTGCCCTACACGGCGAACATGGGTAAGTACCGACCACTTAAACGTTTATTGACAGGCTCAAACTACAAGCTATATTATCTTAGGTTGTATATGTCGAAATTCTTTGGAACTATTCGTGTACATGTGTTTCCCCGGAAAGGCGAATGCAATCAAGCGGACATCATGTCATATCAATAGTCTACATGCTCACGGCGCAACGAACGACAATCAATCTTGGCTGCAACAGGTGCATCCACAAAATGAAAAAAAGCTCCCACTGAGGAAGATATTGCAAGTATGATACTTAGCGCCATTAGATTCCATGCCGCAAAATTAGTTTTTTAATCTATAGCTTTAATCACATTAAAATGATAATCCCACTAATAATGATATGCCACACGGTTACTTACCAGAATAACAATGGTTGCCGCGTGCTAGTGGGGAGTCCGCGTTAGTCACGTCAGTGCCAGACGGTGATCTGGAGAAGCAATGGTGCTCAGCCTTCTGGCCCCGGGTACTAGCGCCCACAAGGGTTCACACTACGTTACCGGAGAGAACTGTGTCGCTAACCGTATCATCAAGTGTTTTGTGCACAAACTAGTGCAGTGAGCTCCTGGACTCTAGCTCCATTCCCCCCTCCCTCCACTCCGTCGCCTTCCTCCCCTGGCCACGACCCACCCTCCCTCCACTCCGTCGCCTCCCTCCCCTGGCCACCACCCACCCTCCCTCCACTCCGTCGCCTCCCTCCCCTGGCCACCACCCACCCTCTTTATATATCTGACCTCCGCATGTCACTATGTATCCACTTACACAAACCGGGTGTAGCATGATAATCTGTTCGCCGTGATAAAGTGTCCGGCTGGCGTGTGCGCATGCGCAGCGAATGGGGTTGTTCTGTAAATAGCCCATCTGTCAGGTTTAGGTTAGGATAGGATTAGGTTAGGGCCAGGGTTAGGGTTAGGGTTAGTATTAGGGTTCTGGTTAGGCTTATCACGGCCGGACAGGTTATTCTGTTACACCGGAACCTCTTTTTATGCCAATGAGATGGTGACAAATAAGTAGAGATAGCGCTTATCGGGGCTACTTTCATCCTCATATTCCCGATGACATTGGAAAATAAAAATATAGTAATTTAGGTCAGCGATATGCACTTGATCGGAACATGATCGGAACCTTCGAGGACAATTAATGATTTCAATGAATTACGCACCAGATTAGATCCCCCAGACCGGGTTGGCAACATAACATTCAATAATACCTGCGCACAAAATTGACACTGGAGACCCCATAAATACAGTAATATATTATTGCGATTAATGATTTCTATCATCAATGATGTGCGCAGGTATTATTGAATTTTATGTTGCCAACCCGGTCCCCCACTGTTGCATACCCCTATCTTTTGTGACCAGAGGGAGAACTGAGGAATCATAACGCAACCATGCAAACGTCACTAGTAAGAAAAATATTATGTATATATGTATATATGCAGAAAATTGCAACTGCAATATCAAACGTGAAGCCGCCCTATGAAAATACATCGCCCCCCCCCTCTCCCCGCATTAACCCACCACCACCCAAGTTAAACCTTCATCTATGGACTTCCATCCTATCCCGTATCGATGATACTGAAGCTACTTACTGAATTATTCTAAACTCAAAGTTTAGAAATCATGAACTGATTTGTTTATTAAATGGCATAATCCTTGGAACATTACCCAAATCATGCTCATGCTTTTATAAGTCACCCACCCCCGCTAGTAACCCCCCCCCCCCCAGCTCCCCTCCTCTCACACACATACTAAACATGGCTCGGGCCCTGTCAGTTGGTTTAGTAAAGAGTGTCTAGCGCGTGTAGTACATAACATGCATGGCACACGTGGGGGTCTAGAACCAAATACGTATTGTGGAGATCGACTCGTCATTAATCTATGTAACATTTATGTTCTCATCAGTCGCGTGTCATTTTGTTGCTTTTCGTATTATATATCAACCCCTTTATTCACAGATGGCATAACGACAAGAAAAATCTATATGTGTTCGGAAAACGACCGCAAAAAGTTTATTGAGTGTCGATCTGTAGACACTAAACGCTCGCCACGGTACTGCGACATCGTCCAGCCACTGGACGTTCGCTTATTCCAGTAATTCTCGCGCAGGAAACCTCAATAAGCTGTTGACGCCAAACGTATATATAAACAAATATTATTTTCTTCGATTGTAGGCCTATTCATCTTCAATATTCGTGCATGATAGATAACTGTGATGGTTAAATGTGACATGGGGCACAGGGCCCCGTAGAAAAAATCGTATAGAAATTTTATTACAAAAATTCTAAAGGTTTCTATATATTTTTTTGGGGAAAATTCGAAACGTGTTCCCATATAATTTCCATAGAGTTTCCATAGATTTTCCATATAATTTCCATAGAGTTTCCATAGCATTTCCACAGAGTTTCCATAGAATTTCAATAGAACTTTCATAGCGTTTCCATAGAGTTGCCATATAATTTCCATAGTTTCCATAGATTTTCCATAGTTTCCATAGTGTTTCTCTAAAGTTTCCATATAATTTCCATAGATTTTCCATAGAGTTTCCATAGAATTTCCATAGAGCTTCCATAGCGTTTCCATAGAGTTTCCATAGAATTTCCATAGTCTCCATAGAATTTTCATGAAATTTCCATAGGGTTTCCATAGGGTTTCTATAGAGTGTCCATAGGATTTCCATAGGGTTTCTATATAGTTTTCATAGAGTTTCCATAGAATTTCCATAGAGTTTCCATAGAATTTTCATGAAAATTCCATAGCGTTTCCATGGCGTTTCTATAGAGTTTCCATAGAGTTTCCATAGAATTTCCATAGAGTTTCCTTGGCGTTTCCATAGCGTTTCTATAGAGTTTCCATAGAGTTTCCATAGAATTTCCAGTTTTTAGGCCAGCCCGATAACTTATTGGGTTAGAGCGCTCGCATTAAACGTTCTGGCCACCTGAGAGATAACGGAACGTGGATCGGTGGTTCGCGCCCCGCTGTGGTCATGTCTGTGTGGTCGCAGGATAAAGATCACAGGTCTTCCTTCGCAAAGAGTAGGGGGGTACCCCTGTGGACATGGCTCCATGTGCACTCTCCCTTCCTTCTCCCATTGACGCGATATTACCAAAAGTGGTTAAAGCGTACTAAATATAGAACTAACCATAAAGTTTCAATAACTTTTCTATGGAGTTTCCATCGAATTTCCAAAGAAACCGCACCTCGCGGCAGTGCATGGCGCAGAGTTCAGCGTCGGCTGAACGGGCACGGCCCGTTGGGTAGACCTTCCCACCTCATGCTGTTAATGTTATTGTCCAAGGGATTGGCTCCGTTGCTATTCTCACCTCGCAGCAGGCAACAGGTGCGAAAGTCAATATGCCGGCAAGGATATGTTTCTTAAGTATTAGATAAGGAATGACTTGTAAGTTCTTATTGGGATCGAAGAACCTTGAGGCGTAGCCGAGAAGTTGTGAGATCCCATTAATGCATACTTCTATTGTTTCTTCGGAATCGTGTTTTGCCGGTAAGGACCTGCGGACCGTGAGCAGGAGGTCATTATTGCACCAGAGCGGGTCATTATAGTTCCGTCACGATAATGACCCCTCGCTCACATACTCCATGCCATCGCCGCCTCCTCGGAGGAAACAATGGAAAAACTGTTGTCGCTTATTTCACAAGTGCCTTTTTCAACCTGTACCAGATTTTTTCTTAGATTATACATGGTATCCAGTAGCCACAGTGCTTATCATATAGAGTTCGAGGGAGAAATGACGTCAGTAGAATTTGGTCAATGGTGAAAGGATTTTTGGTGCTAGCAAGGGCTGTCCCGGGCGTCCTATTCAAGCCATCACTGAATGCTCGCAGTTGTGGATAAATGATACCAGGCAGAGTCATCACCTGTGAACATGGCGACATGATCCTATGACTTTTCGGTACATAGTCGAAAACGTTTAACATTGGATCCTATGGGAAAAAAGTTACGTGAGTAAGTATGACCTACTTTTGATCCCGCTATTTCAGTCTCCTTCGCCACACAGAGAGGTACTATCATCGCAAAGCAAGTTACAAGACAACGACGGCGATCGCGCTAATACTTTTAGTTTTCATGTCCTAATGATATACATACAGATTCTTGCCATTTAAAAAAAAACTGTTGTCAAGAAGTATCTACAGATTACTTAATGCTTCGATTAGGCATATCTTGCCTAGTTACGGCGCTAGAACGCTTCCTATTGAGACGACCCCTTTACGGGGCCGCCAATGATGAGTCAACAGTGAGTGTTTCCATGTTGAAAAAAATCGTCAAAAATCAGAACAAATATGCTAGAGCTGTCCTCTTTAAGCCAAATGGTAGGGAACATTCATCTTCAGAGAACTAGTTAGTGAAAGAAACTAATTACTTCTTAAGGTAAGCTACCCTTAATAGCTAGGTAAAAGAACTCTGTATTTGTGATTATTTTATGAAAGTATACCCCATTACACACTTTCTGGTGAATTTTTAGGATACTTTACCGTTCCGTTAAAAAAATATGCTCCATTTATACCCCATTTCACAAAATGACCGAAACTTGACACCTACCACGAATATGTAATTTTGCTCATTCAGCTCATTATTAAGTCATTATCATCAGTAAAAGCTCTTTGGAAAGTTTAAACCTGGCGCAATACAGGAATGATATTCAAAAATGTAAGTAATAGCCCCCAAAAGTAACAGAATGGTAATAATAAAGTGCAATTATGCAAAATCAGTACAGTTTTTGCTAAAATTCGAAATCACCACCTTCACAAATTTGGCTATAATTTCATCAAAAATGAAAATCTAGACACCAAACCACTTTTAAATACATCTGAAAACATCGTTCTTGTAATAAAAATAAAGAAAAATATAGGTAGCCGTGCACATTTCCCGAGAAACTCGTCCTAAAGCTTGAAAATGTTATTTCACAAATATTTTTTGGGCAGCTTATGTCACACCAATTATCAGTAATTTATGCCTTGTGTTCACATTTTTAATAAACATGGTATAATGGTCTCCGATATAATTATGATCTACACGAATGTTTTCTGAACTACTTACAAGTTTTCTCGATGCCTTTTTCTGAAATTTTCCGAATTGATCACGAAGAGTCATTCTCGGGGAAATACCCTGTGAGTGACGTCACGAATTTGGAACTCCCCTGTGAATGACGTAGCGAGTTAGGGATTCCCCTTTCCCTGACACCCGTCGATGTCTGTCGATGTTTACCGAGGTCTGCTCAAAATCGCCGAGGCTTATTATGGGTAGCTTACCTTAAATCACTTTTGCCTGCAGTGTTCTTTGTTCTTTGCAGTGATCTCGCTTCGGTCTTTGCGTCTCCCTAATGATGAACTAATGCAATTTGGGGCCAATTCGTCAAGCCGTAGCTGAAGTACTATTCTTTCTATCGTCTAGCTCTTTAATCATATGAGATGAACTTTGGCGTCACACTGTAAACATGGTGACTTAACCCTAATGAGTGAATATCTCCTACAAAGCTATTTCAGCCTTCTTCACCACACAGCGAGTTATTTTAATCGCAAAGCCAATTACAAGACAAACACGGCGATCGCTTTTCTACTTTTCGTTTCCATAAGCAAATAGCCTAAAGATAAACACAGATGTTCCTTGCCAGTTAAAGAAACTGAAATCGTCATAAATCAGATAAACGTCCTAAAGTTATGGACTTGGCACCAAATGGTATAGAACGTGCAATTTAAAGACAATACAAGACGTTCACATTGACTATCATGCTCAGTTAGGATGTCAGAGCGTTCGAAAGACTGGGAACCTTCCCCTGCTCGGCCACTTAAGCGCTTCAGCTCGCCACATCGGACCACACGTGTCTCATCGCTGTCCAATCAGGAATCAATTGAAGCAAGGAAACACGGATTACAAGCTGGTTCCGTCATTAACGTCACGGCGAAGAAAATATTTTAACTGTGCTTTCCCCTGGCGAGTGAGCCTCGTATCCAGCGCCGTATTATTTTCAACGAACGTAAGGCTTTCGCTGGAAACGTTAGTTAATTTACCCTTCGACAGCACACAATATAACAGATTATAAGTGGCATTACTGTTCACGCATTATGTATTACTGCCACAATAGACTATTCAGTTTTGTAAAATGTGGAATATTGACACGTGCAAGTTGCATGTTAACAAATACCCCTCCCCCGTTACTCCCTTCCTTCCTTCCCCCGCCCCACATCCCCTCTGAGCCGTTCCTCCCGCTTCCCGAGCCCACCCACTGCCCGGGACCCATCACTTGTAGGAAGTCCACTTGTGCTTATATGGTAATGTTGGACCCGCCACAATAATTTCCCTACTTGTGTAATTCGTGTAATTCCGTACTGTAATTTCGAATTTGACATTAATAATCCCTATTAATCTGAAATTAAGAATTTCATGGTTTCACGTTTTCGTAGAAAAATCCTCAAGTGATCATAAAAAAGCGCGTGGAACAATTTAAACGTTGTAAAAAGAACAGAAAGAAGGCGGTCGAGAAATGAAGCATCGTGAATGTCTTCCCTGACCACTCGGTGCCAAGTGAGAGTTAAGCGAGTCTGCTTCGATTGATCTGACTTACCCATCAAGCTGGTTGCTGTCTTCACAAGTTAAGCTGTGGAAGTTCTGCACAATTGGATGGGTAGTTAACAATACATATTGCAAAAACGATACGCAGCTGTCTTTGCTTTAATTCTACCCGACTGCACTTTTCGCCGTTGAGGTATGACAAACGTGATCGACCGACAACTCAGTTGTTACAAACCGGCTTTTCACGTGGCAGCAGTATCAATCGCTCTTGGCCAAGGCAGCCACGGGGTTCACATCTACACACGCACGGTGTACGTGACACGTGTCTGACAGTCGGACGCTGGTCGCCGGCACATATCACGTGAAATTGTGGCTTTAACGTTCAGTTGTCCGGGATGAACACAAGAACTTCAGACGCTTTGTGGATGTTGCGACCCTGTCTTCATCACAGGAAATAATGTGATATTCTTCTGGCGCCCTTTATCGCTAGTTATCTGAGACGTTACTATCCTTGGACTTTGTGACTTGCGACGTTATATTTTCCGCGGAGTTGGCGACATCCTCGTAACCTCAGCTAGATGAACATGACCAGCGAAACATATGGCAAACAGCGCTCGCTGCGCGCGCAGGTACCGCTCGTCAAGAAGATGGCGCTGTTTGCCCTCGTGGTCATAGGATTCCTGGTGGCTCGCAGGCTCCTGTTCGGCGGCCCAGATCCAGAATCGCCGGAGCCGGACGCCCTGGGCGACAAGGGAGAGGACCAGATCCATGCGCCCAAGGCTGTGATCCGGGGTCGGGTGTTCGAGGCGGACCACGACGAGTTTGACCCCGCTGCTCAGGACGAGGACGTGGGTGCGGGGGACGGGGGCGGCGGGGGCGGCGCGGCCGAGCAGGTCGCCGGGTGCTGCACCATCTACGACCTATGGCAGAAGAACACCGACGACTTCGAGTGTTCGGCGCTGGAGCAGGACCCCAAACCGCTGGTGTGTTTCTACCCGGAGAGCGACCCGGCTCACGCCATCAACGCCCAGTGGGACTCTGAGGTCCTGGAAAAAATGATGGGACTGCTGTCTGAGGCCGGCGAGGGCACGGGTCTCATAGACGTCGGCAGCAAGCTCGGCGTGTTCAGCCTATCGGCGGCGGCCGGCGGTCATAGCGTGCTGGCCGTGGAGCCGGACGGCAACAGCGTCCAGCGCTTCCACAAGGCCGTCAAGCTGGGTCGCTATGAGAGCCGCGTGACCCTGCTTCACAACGCCGTCAGCGACTCGCGCGCCGAGATCCTGCCGCTGGAAAACAAGCGATGGGGGGACGCCACCCCGGTCAAGGGCATCCTCCTGGACGACTTCCCGGCATTCTGCAAGTTCCGCAAAGCCATCCTAAAGATAGACCTAGAAGGTTACGAGAGCAGGGCATTCCGCCGAGCTAGCGAACTCTTCAAGGAGATTCAGATTACGTATATGTTCGTCAATTGGGACAATCTCAAGGCGATAGAGGGCGTGGAAAAGCTTTTTGTGGACGAAATGGTGACCTATATGAGTAAAAGGGGATACGTGCCCAGGACTATAAAGGGCAAGGTTTTGTCTGCTGCCAAATGGAAGCAGTGGCCCAGCACCATCTACTGGCACAAGATGTGATGCAACTGTATCAGAATGGCATTGATAGCATTTCATATAATACGATATATTGTTACATTCCATGTCTCATAACGTGGTTTTGGCCTTCTAATGTATAGAACTTTCAGCATGCACTGTCGATATCTACACTCAATGCATAGTCGGATTGTACAAATATGCGTTACCTGTGACTTTCTTTGTTGTATGGCTATATCTTAAATATCCTATAAATATAACTGAATTACATAAATGTGTCAGTATTGTCATTTCCAGCAATATATATATATAGAGAGAGAGAGATTTATATTGACCAACAAACCCTAAACTGCTAAATAACTCTGTATTTGTGATTATTTTATGAAAGTATACCCAATTACACACCTTCTGGTGAATTTTTAGGATACTTTACTGTTCCGTTAAAAAAATATTCTCCATTTTCCAAGTATACTCCAATTTCACAAAATGACCAAAACTTGACACCTACCACGAATATGTAATGTTGCTACAATTCAGCTGAATATTAAGTCATTATCATCAGTAATAGCTTTTTGGAAAGCTTGAACCTAGCGCAGTACAGGAATGATATTCAAAAATGTAAATAGTACCCTCAAAAAATAACAGAATGGTAATAATAAAGTGTAATTATGCAAAATCACTACAGTTTTTGTTAAAATTTGAAATCACCGCCTTCACAAAATTGACTATAATTTCATCAAAAATGAAAATCTTGACACCAAACCACTTTAAAGACTTCTAAAAACATCGTTCTTGTAATGAAAATAAAGGAAAATATAGGTAGCCGTGCAAATTTCCCGAGAAACACGTCCTGAAGCTTGAAAATGTTATTTCACAAATATGCGTTAACTGTGACTTTCTTTCTTGTATGGCTATATCTTAAGTATCCTATAAATATAACTGAATTGCATAAATGTGTCAGTATTGTCATTTCCAGCAATATATACATATATATATATAGAGCGATTTATATTGACCAACAAACCCTAAACTGCTAAATAAAATTTAATTTACCTTTACTCTTTAAATTATGTTTTTAAGTTCCCCATGTAATTTCCCATTGCTTTCTACAAATAATTGTGGTAAATTAACTAAATCCGCATTAATTGAGGGTCCGTCATTCAATGCAACAACATGATGGGTGTAGATACCGAGGGTATCTCAAGGTATGATGTAGATTGGTGAGAGGGAGGCTGGGATACCAGTTCCGATCTCCGCGATTGGCATCCAGGAATTCTTGGAGATTCGCGACTGGCTGTTGACAATTTTTTGGGATCGTTATCCATACAAGTCCTGGTTCAACGCAAAGACCCTTTGCCTATTTACCGCAATCCGTATAATAGTAGTCTGCGAATTCCTCAATTTTTGCGATATCATCATTAAGGCGTTTTTTTCGGACCCAGCTTTAAAATGTCCTAATCTTGGAGATTCGATATTGCTCTCCCTAATTCTTGGGGATCGCGATGCAGAGGGGTCCCCCCCCCCCACTGGTGAGGCTGGGCCATAGCACTGGGGACCGTGTCTGGGCACCGGGGCGGCAGCGCCTAGGCCATAGCACTGTGCACTATAGCTGGGTACCGGGGCGGCACTGGCTGGGCCATGTGTCTGGGCACCGGGACGGCGGTGGCTGGGCCATAGCACTGTGCACTGTAGCTGAGCACTGGGGCGGCGGTGGCTGGGCCATAGCACTGTGCACTGTAGCTGGGCACTGGGGCGGCGGTGGCTGGGCCATAGCACTGTGCACTGTAGCTGAGCACTGGGGCGGCGGTGGCTGGGCCATGGGTCTGGGCACTAGCTGGGCACCGGGGCGGCGGTGGCTGGGCCATAGCACTGTGCACTGTAGCTGAGCACTGGGGCGGCGGTGGCTGGGCCATAGCACTGTGCACTGTAGCTGGGTACCGGGGCGGCGGTGGCTGGGCCATAGCACTGTGCACTGTAGCTGAGCACTGGGGCGGCGGTGGCTGGACCATAGCACTGTGCACTGTAGCTGAGCACTGGGGCGGCGGTGGCTGGGCCATAGCACTGTGCACTGTAGCTGAGCACTGGGGCGGCGGTGGCTGGGCCATGGGTCTGGGCACTAGCTGAGCACCGGGGCGGCGGTGGCTGGGCCATAGCACTGTGCACTGTAGCTGGGCACTGGGGCTGCGGTGGCGGGGCCATAGCACTGTGCAATGTAGCTGAGCACCGGGACGGCGGTGGCTTGGCCATGTGTCTGGGCACCGGGGCGGCAGGGTGCAGGTTGCTACAATTCAGCTGAATATTAAGTCATTATCATCAGTAATAGCTTTTTGGAAAGCTTGAACCTAGCGCAGTACAGGAATGATATTCAAAAATGTCAATAGTACCCTAAAAAAATAACAGAATGGTAATAATAAAGTGTAAAAACCACTTTAAAGACTTCTAAAAACATCGTTCTTGTAATGAAAATAAAGGAAAATATAGGTAGCCGTGCAAATTTCCCGAGAAACACGTCCTGAAGCTTGAAAATGTTATTTCACAAATATGCGTTACCTGTGACTTTCTTTCTTGTATGGCTATATCTTAAGTATCCTATAAATATAACTGAATTGCATAAATGTGTCAGTATTGTCATTTCCAGCAATATATACATATATATATAGAGCGATTTATATTGACCAACAAACCCTAAACTGCTAAATAAAATTTAATTTACCTTTAATCTTTAAATTATGTTTTTAAGTTCCCCATGTAATTTCCCATTGCTTTCTACAAATAATTGTGGTAAATTAACTAAATCCGCATTAATTGAGGGTCCGTCATTCAATGCAACAACATGATGGGTGTAGATACCGAGGGTATCTCAAGGTATGATGTAGATTGGTGAGAGGGAGGCTGGGATACCAGTTCCGATCTCCGCGATTGGCATCCAGGAATTCTTGGAGATTCGCGACTGGCTGTTGACAATTTTTTGGGATCGTTATCCATACAAGTCCTGGTTCAACGCAAAGACCCTTTGCCTATTTACCGCAATCCGTATAATAGTAGTCTGCGAATTCCTCAATTTTCGCGATATCATCATTAAGGCGTTTTTTTCGCACCCGGGGCGGTGGTGGCTGGGCCATAGCACTGTGCACTGTAGCTGAGCACTGGGGCGGCGGTGGCTGGACCATAGCACTGTGCACTGTAGCTGAGCACTGGGGCGGCGGTGGCTGGGCCATAGCACTGTGCACTGTGGCTGAGCACTGGGGCGGCGGTGGCTAGGCCATGGGTCTGGGCACTAGCTGGGCACCGGGGCGGCGGTGGCTGGGCACCGGGGCGGCGGTGGCTGGGCCATAGCACTGTGCACTGTAGCTGGGCACTGGGGCTGCGGTGGCGGGGCCATAGCACTGTGCAATGTAGCTGAGCACCGGGACGGCGGTGGCTGGGCCATGTGTCTGGGCACCGGGGCGGCAGCGCCTAGGCCATAGCACTGTGCACTGTAGCTGAGCACCGGGACGGCGGTGGCTGGGCCATGTGTCTGGGCACCGGGGCGGCAGCGCCTAGGCCATAGCACTGTGCACTGTAGCTGAGCACCGGGACGGCGGTGGCTGGGCCATGTGTCTGGGCACCGGGGCGGCAGCGCCTAGGCCATAGCACTGTGCACTGTAGCTGAGCACCGGGACGGCGGTGGCTGGACCATAGCACTGTGCACTGTAGCTGAGCACCGGGACGGCGGTGGCTGGGCCATAGCACTGTGCACTGTAGCTGAGCACTGGGGCGGCGGTGGCTGGGCCATAGCACTGTGCACTGTAGCTGAGCACCGGGACGGCGGTGGCTGGACAGATGGCGCGAGGCGAATCATCGCCTCGGTGAATCCCGCGCAATGAAGCGAAAGACTAAGCGGTCGCCGCCAATCTTTAGTCGATGCGCTCTGCCCCGACGTGGCACGCCTCCTAGCGGAAAGATTTACCTTGAAGATTTAGAGCATCCCTTCGAGTGGTTACATTAACTGTACAACAACACCGCTTAACATCGATTGGTGATCGGGCTGTGTGACGTGGATGTGACTGACGTGGATGAGACTGACGTGGCGACCTCCACATAGACCAACTTACTTCACCGCGGCAGGCCGGAGGAACAGGCTGCAGTTGTACCGCTATTCTGGGCTGAGCAAATCTTCTATGCATGTCTGTAAAATCTATACAGCACCCATAGAGTAGAATATAAAATGGCTCGCGGGGAATTTGCCGCGTTAGCATTGCTCGTTACTTGTCACAGCGTCATTGGGGTCACGATATATGATTTATGGCACCCGATACACGATGACTTCGAATGCTCCCCTCTAGCAGACGACATTTCCGCGCCATTAATGTGTCATTACTCGGATTCCCGCCAAAACGACATCCATGGTCGGTGGGACGGTCGGGTGGTTGACCTGGTGACGCGCCTGCTGGAGGAGGGAGGGTCGCAGGTCGGCCTGATAGACGTGGGGGCCGGCCTGGGGGTGTATAGCCTCACGGCCGCCGGCCTCCACCACGAGGTCCTAGCCGTGGAGGAGAACGTCGGCAACGTCCAGCGGTTCCACAAGGCCGTCAAGCTGGGTCGACACGAGAGCCGCGTGACGCTGCTTCACAACGCCGTCAGGGACTCAGGTCAGGGCCTGGTGACGGTTGCCACGGAGACCGGGATGGAGCCGGTGGACGCCATCAGTCTCGATGACCTGCCGGCATTCTGCAAGTTCCGGCGCGCCATCCTTCTCCTCCACATCGGGCGGGAGGCGGTCAGCGCACTGCACTTCGCCACCGAGCTGCTCAAGGAAATCATGGTCTCTCACATCTTCATGGAGTGGGAGCATTTCGTGTCTCGCGCGGATCTCGCCGATCGCGTGAATGAGGTGGTGGCGCTACTAACGAGCAAAGGGTACGTGCCACGGACACTGACCGGCAAAGTGCTGTCCAGTAAGAAATGGAGCCAGTGGCCGAAGTCAATATATTGGCACAAGATGTAAACAGCAATTTATGATGGAAAAGTAGTTCCAGTTAACAACCTTCAACGACCAGTTAATAAAGTAAGACATTACTGTACAACATACTGATGCAATAGGTTTACTTAAAGGCAAGCCACGCCATGACCGACACGCCATCTACACGGGGAATATAACAGTTAACTGGAATTAAATGGGGGGGGGGGGGGGGAGCGTAAATGGGCCTTGTTGTCTGTCCCACAAAGCGCGTGGAGGCGGCTCTACCCTTCTATGCTTTATTTGCTTTCATTAGTAAGACAACAGTGTTAGTCATATTAATCAACTTTTCATGCACAAATATGATTATTAAGTGATCATCAAGGCTGTATTTACTTCTTGCTGCTGCATCGAGACCAAGTTTGTTAAGATCAGCCTTCAATGCGGCTTTCGGAAGTAGGCCTTCTGGGGAGATCACTAAAGTACACACATAACGTCCGCACACACCGCACGGTAACCGTGCGAGCTCAGTTACAACATAATACACATGATGGGCGATAATACGAACACGAGTGACATTTGTCGAGATATTTACAATAACGATTGACCTCAGATGAGTGTCGTGATGCCTGACGTCCGTATATCAGACAGGTTGATGTCTGTATGTAAGATAGATAAGATAGATGTATATCGATGTATCAGGTAATCTGATGTTTATATATCCGACAGTCAAATGTCTGTATATCCGACAGTCTGATGCCTGTGTATCCGATAGTCTGATGTTTATATATCCGACAGTCAAATGTCTGTATATCCGACAGTCTGATGTCTGTGTATCCGATAGTCTGATGTATGTATATCCGACAGTCAAATGTCTGTTTATCCGACAGTCTGATGTCTGTGTATCCGATAGTCTGATGTTTATATATCCGACAGTCAAATGTCTATGTCCGACAGTCTGATGTCTGTGTATCCGACAGTCTGATGTATGTATATCCGACAGTCTGATGTCTGTATATCACACAGTCTGATGTCCGTATATCCGACAGTCGGATGTCTGTAAATTCGTCAGTCGGATGTCTGTAAATCTGACAGTGGGATGTATGTATATCCGACGGTCTGATGTCTGTATATCCGACAGCCGGATGTCTGTTTATCCGACAGTCAGAAGTCTGTATATCACACAGACTGATGTCCGTATATCCGACAGTCGGATGTCTGTGAATCCGACGGTCTGATGTCTGTATATCAGACAGTTTGATGTCTGTATATTCGACAGTCGGAGGTCTGTGAATCCGGCAGTCTTATGTCCGTATATCAGATAGTCGGATGTCTGTATATCCGACAGTCTGATGTCTGTATATTCGACAGTCGGAGGTCTGTAAATCCGACAGTCTGATGTCTGTATGGATATTTCCGTCTGAAAATCAAATAGTCAATTAACGACCTTATACGGCAGAGGCTGGTAGCAAACGTCTTCAATGTCGATACCGAATTAAACTTGGGACCAGCAATCGTAGAATTTAATATATTGTGAAGTAACCATGGACTTTTGTTATGGCCCGTCACTTCCAGTTTTTACATCGGACTAAGTCACTGTCTAATATCTGTATGTTTACTATTACATCGTGATTCCGCTGTCATGGGATTTCCTGCTCTCGTATGGCGGTGGTGATGTTGATGTGAAGTGGCTTAATAAAAGGTACAGTCTTTAATATGACATGATGTAGGCCTACGTGTCATTCACAGCAAAACGATCGTCACCGAAACTAATGTATAACGTTGTCCCCACCTGTCTTCCTTTCTGTCGCTCTGCTCACCATTGACATACGGCGTACTACAGGATCGCATTGGTCACATGACCTGCCAATGTACACGCCTTGGTCACATGACCTCCCAATATACACGCCTTGGTCACATGACCTCCCAATGTACACGCCTTGGTCACATGACCTCCCAATGTACATCACCGGAGGCTGTGACCTCCTGACCCCACCCTACCTGACCCCCATGCATCCCTCACCCATCACAGTAAGCCTACACCGCCCCCCTCCCCCACCACCGCCGTCCACCCTCACACCCGTGGGTGATGGTGGTCCCCGAGTGATCGATACCACGTGGTTTAAGTAAAGACGAGGCTTCCCGCAATATTTAAACACAGGACAGTGAAGTCAATCGTGGCTTCATGTTCCGATTATCTAGGGCGGATTGAGTGCTGTCATCCAACATCTCGCCTCGCGTCACCAGGTCACATGTCAAGGACGAGGCCTGGGCGAGAGGACAGCACGTCGTGCAACTACAAAGCCACAAGAACGACTCTGCCATGGCGGGAGGAGAATACAATAATTATGATCCTCCGGGGAGACCGACGTGAAATCTGTTGCATAATCAATCTTAATAAAGGTTCTTTGTGCAAGTCACATACCACGGCTTACCTTCGGGGCATCATTTATATTAATATTGCGTACTTTTCATATTGAGGGTTTTCCCGGCCTGATACATTATGAATGGCGGCAATCCTCGCGGCCAGAGAGGGACAATCAGGGAAAGTTGTGACATGACCGCGTGGCGACTTCCGGTCGCCCCCAGCCATGTGTAGACACCACCCTGGACCTTCATAAGACTGCTACCAGCCCTCAGCCACCCTGGACATTCATAAGACTGCTACCAGCCCTCAGCCACTCTGGACATCCATAAGACTGCTACCAGCCCTCAGCCACCCTGGACATTCATAAGACTGCTACCGGCCCTCAGCCACCCTGGACATCCATAAAACTGCTACCGGCCCTCAGCCACTCTGGACATCCATAAGACTGCTACCAGCCCTCAGCCACCCTGGACATCCATAAGACTGCTACCAGCCCTCAGCCACTCTGGACATTCATAAGACTGCTACCAGCCCTCAGCTACTCTGGACATTCATCAGACTGCTACCAGCCCTCAGCCACCGTGGACATTCATAAGACTGCTACCAGCCCTCAGCCACCCTGGACATTCATAAGACTGCTACCAGCCCTCAGCCACTCTGGACATTTATAAGACTGCTACCGGCCCTCAGCCACCCTGGACATCCATAAGACTGCTACCGGCCCTCAGCCACCCTGGACATGCATTAGACTGCTACCAGCCCTCAGTCACCCTGGACATTCATAAGACTGCTACCAGCCCTCAGCCACTCTGGACATTCATAAGACTGCTACCGGCCCTCAGCCACCCTGGACATTCATAAGACTGCTACCGGCCCTCAGCCACCCTGGACATTCATAAGACTGCTACCAGCCCTCAGCCACTCTGGACATTCATAAGACTGCTACCGGCCCTCAGCCACCCTGGACATCCATAAGACTGCTACCAGCCCTCAGTCACTCTGGACATCCATATGACTGCTACCGGCCCTCAGCCACCCTGGACATTCATAAGACTGCTACCGGCCCTCAGCCACTCTGGACATTCATAAGACTGCTACCAGCCCTCTGCCACCCTGGACATCCATAAGACTGCTACCAGCCCTCAGCCACTCTGGACATTTATAAGACTGCTACCGGCCCTCAGCCACCCTGGACATCCATAAGACTGCTACCGGCCCTCAGCCACCCTGGACATTCATAAGACTGCTACCAGCCCTCAGCCACTCTGGACATTTATAAGACTGCTACCGGCCCTCAGCCACCCTGGACATCCATAAGACTGCTACCGGCCCTCAGCCACCCTGGACATGCATTAGACTGCTACCAGCCCTCAGTCACCCTGGACATTCATAAGACTGCTACCAGCCCTCAGCCACTCTGGACATTCATAAGACTGCTACCGGCCCTCAGCCACCCTGGACATTCATAAGACTGCTACCAGCCCTCAGCCACTCTGGACATCCATAAGACTGCTACCAGCCCTCAACCACCCTGGACATTCATAAGACTGCTACCGGCCCTCAGCCACTCTGGACATTCATAAGACTGCTACCAGCCCTCAGCCACCCTGGACATCCATAAGACTGCTACCAGCCCTCAGCCACTCTGGACATTCATAAGACTGCTACCGGCCCTCAGCCACTCTGGACATCCATATGACTGCTACCAGTCCTCAGCCACTCTGGACATTCATAAGACTGCTACCGGCCCTCAGCCACTCTGGACATCCATAAGACTGCTACCAGCCCTCAGCCACTCTGGACATCCATAAGACTGCTACCAGCCCTCAACCACCCTGGACATTCATAAGACTGCTACCGGCCCTCAGCCACTCTGGACATTCATAAGACTGCTACCAGCCCTCAGCCACCCTGGACATCCATAAGACTGCTACCAGCCCTCAGCCACTCTGGACATTCATAAGACTGCTACCGGCCCTCAGCCACTCTGGACATCCATATGACTGCTACCAGCCCTCAGCCACTCTGGACATTCATAAGACTGCTACCGGCCCTCAGCCACTCTGGACATCCATATGACTGCTACCAGCCCTCAGCCACTCTGGACATTC
Source organism: Arenicola marina (assembly GCA_964019135.1). Taxonomy (NCBI): domain Eukaryota; kingdom Metazoa; phylum Annelida; class Polychaeta; family Arenicolidae; genus Arenicola; species Arenicola marina. Next base: position 7,869,322 of record OZ025249.1, on the reverse strand, counting down.
ATAAGACTGCTACCAGCCCTCTGCCACTCTGGACATCCACAAGACTGCTACCGGCCCTCAGCCACTCTGGACATCCATATGACTGCTACCAGCCCTCAGCCACTCTGGACATTCATATGACTGCTACCAGCCCTCAGCCACCCTGGACATTCATAAGATTGCTACCAGCCCTCAGCCACTCTGGACATTCATAAGACTGCTACCAGCCCTCTGCCACCCTGGACATTCATAAGACTGCTACCAGCCCTCAGCCACCCTGGACATTTGTAAGACTGCTACCAGCCCTCAGCCACCCTGGACATCCATAAGACTGCTACCAGCCCTCAGCCACTCTGGACATTCATAAGACTGCTACCAGCCCTCAGCGACGCTGGACATTCATTAGACTGCTACCACCCTTCAGCCACTCTGGACATTCATAAGACTGCTACCAGCCCTCAGCCACTCTGGACATTCATAAGACTGCTACCAGCCCTCAGCCACTCTGGACATCCATATGACTGCTACCAGCCCTCAGCCACTCTGGACATCCATAAGACTGCTACCAGCCCTCTGCCACTCTGGACATTCATAAGATTGCTACCAGCCCTCAGCCACTCTGGACATTCATAAGACTGCTACCAGCCCTCTGCCACCCTGGACATTCATAAGACTGCTACCAGCCCTCAGCCACTCTGGACATTCATAAGACTGCTACCAGCCCTCAGCCACCCTGGACATCCATAAGACTGCTACCAGCCCTCAGCCACTCTGGACATTCATAAGACTGCTACCAGCCCTCAGCGACGCTGGACATTCATAAGACTGCTACCAGCCCTCAGCCACCCTGGACATTCATTAGACTGCTACCACCCTTCAGCCACTCTGGACATTCATAAGACTGCTACCAGCCCTCAGCCACTCTGGACATTCATAAGACTGCTACCAGCCCTCAGTCACTCTGGACATCCATATGACTGCTACCAGCCCTCAGCCACTCTGGACATCCATAAGACTGCTACCAGCCCTCTGCCACTCTGGACATTCATAAGACTGCTACCAGCCCTCAGCCACCCTGGACATTCATAAGACTGCTACCAGCCCTCAGTCACTCTGGACATCCATATGACTGCTACCAGCCCTCAGCCACTCTGGACATCCATATGACTGCTACCAGCCCTCAGCCACTCTGGACATCCATAAGACTGCTACCAGCCCTCTGCCACTCTGGACATTCATAAGATTGCTACCAGCCCTCAGCCACTCTGGACATTCATAAGACTGCTACCAGCCCTCTGCCACCCTGGACATTCATAAGACTGCTACCAGCCCTCAGCCACTCTGGACATTCATAAGACTGCTACCAGCCCTCAGCCACCCTGGACATCCATAAGACTGCTACCAGCCCTCAGCCACTCTGGACATTCATAAGACTGCTACCAGCCCTCAGCGACGCTGGACATTCATAAGACTGCTACCAGCCCTCAGCCACTCTGGACATCCATAAGACTGCTACCACCCTTCAGCCACCCTGGACATTCATAAGACTGCTACCAGCCCTCAGCCACCCTGGACATGCATTAGACTGCTACCACCCTTCAGCCACTCTGGACATTCATAAGACTGCTACCAGCCCTCAGCCACTCTGGACATTCATAAGACTGCTACCAGCCCTCAGCCACTCTGGACATCCATAAGACTGCTACCAGCCCTCAGCCACCCTGGACATTCATAAGACTGCTACCAGCCCTCAGCCACTCTGGACATTCATAAGACTGCTACCAGCCCTCAGCCACTCTGGACATCCATAAGACTGCTACCAGCCCTCAGCCACTCTGGACATTCATAAGACTGCTACCAGCCCTCAGCCACTCTGGACATTCATAAGACTGCTACCACCCTCAGCGACGCTGGACATTCATTAGACTGCTACCACCCTTCAGCCACTCTGGACATTCATAAGACTGCTACCAGCCCTCAGCCACTCTGGACATTCATAAGACTGCTACCAGCCCTCAGCGACGCTGGACATTCATAAGACTGCTACCAGCCCTCAGCCACTCTGGACATTCATAAGACTGCTACCAGCCCTCAGCCACTCTGGACATTCATAAGACTGCTACCAGCCCTCAGCCACTCTGGACATTCATAAGACTGCTACCAGCCCTCAGCGACGCTGGACATTCATAAGACTGCTACCAGCCCTCAGCCACTCTGGACATTCATAAGACTGCTACCAGCCCTCAGCCACTCTGGACATTCATAAGACTGCTACCAGCCCTCAGCCACTCTGGACATTCATAAGACTGCTACCAGCCCTCAGCCACTCTGGACATTCATAAGACTGCTACCAGCCCTCAGCCACTCTGGACATTCATAAGACTGCTACCAGCCCTCAGCCACTCTGGACATTCATAAGACTGCTACCAGCCCTCTGCCACTCTGGACATTCATAAGACTGCTACCAGCCCTCAGCCACTCTGGACATTCATAAGACTGCTACCAGCCCTCAGCGACGCTGGACATTCATTAGACTGCTACCACCCTTCAGCCACTCTGGACATTCATAAGACTGCTACCAGCCCTCAGCCACTCTGGACATTCATAAGACTGCTACCAGCCCTCAGCGACGCTGGACATTCATAAGACTGCTACCAGCCCTCAGCCACTCTGGACATTCATAAGACTGCTACCACCCTTCAGCCACCCTGGACATTCATAAGACTGCTACCAGCCCTCAGCCACCCTGGACATGCATTAGACTGCTACCACCCTTCAGCCACTCTGGACATTCATAAGACTGCTACCAGCCCTCAGCCACTCTGGACATTCATAAGACTGCTACCAGCCCTCAGCCACTCTGGACATCCATAAGACTGCTACCAGCCCTCAGCCACCCTGGACATTCATAAGACTGCTACCAGCCCTCAGCCACTCTGGACATTCATAAGACTGCTACCAGCCCTCAGCCACTCTGGACATCCATAAGACTGCTACCAGCCCTCAGCCACTCTGGACATTCATAAGACTGCTACCAGCCCTCAGCCACTCTGGACATTCATAAGACTGCTACCAGCCCTCAGCGACGCTGGACATTCATTAGACTGCTACCAGCCCTCAGTCACTCTGGACATCCATATGACTGCTACCAGCCCTCTGCCACCCTGGACATTCATAAGACTGCTACCAGCCCTCAGTCACTCTGGACATCCATATGACTGCTACCAGCCCTCTGCCACCCTGGACATTCATAAGACTGCTACCAGCCCTCAGCCACTCTGGACATTCATAAGACTGCTACCAGCCCTCAGTCACTCTGGACATCCATATGACTGCTACCAGCCCTCTGCCACCCTGGACATTCATAAGACTGCTACCAGCCCTCAGTCACTCTGGACATCCATATGACTGCTACCAGCCCTCTGCCACCCTGGACATTCATAAGACTGCTACCAGCCCTCAGTCACTCTGGACATCCATATGACTGCTACCAGCCCTCTGACACCCTGGACATTCATAAGACTGCTACCGGCCCTCAATCACTCTGGACATCCATATGACTGCTACCAGCCCTCTGCCACCCTGGACATTCAAAAGACTGCTACCGGGCCTCAGTCACTCTGGACATCCATATGACTGCTACCAGCCCTCTGCCACCCTGGACATTCATAAGACTGCTACCAGCCCTCTGCCACCCTGGACATTCATAAGACTGCTACCAGCCCTCTGCCACCCTGGACATTCATAAGACTGCTGCCAGCCCTCAGCCACTCTGGACATTCATAAGACTGCTACCGGCCCTCAGCCACCCTGGACATTCATAAGACTGCTACCAGCCCTCTGCCACCCTGGACATTCATAAGACTGCTACCAACCCTCTGCCACCCTGGACATCCATAAAACTGCTACCAGCCCTTAGCCACTCTGGACATTCATAAGACTGGTACCAGCCCTCTGCCACCCTGGACATTCATAAGACTGCTACCAGCCCTCTGCCACCCTGGACATCCATAAGACTGCTACCAGCCCTCAACCACCCTGGACATTCATAAGACTGCTACCGGCCCTCAGCCACTCTGGACATCCATATGACTGCTACCAGCCCTCAGCCACTCTGGACATTCATAAGACTGCTACCGGCCCTCAGCCACTCTGGACATCCATATGACTGCTACCAGCCCTCAGCCACTCTGGACATTCATAAGACTGCTACCAGCCCTCTGCCACTCTGGATATCCACAAGACTGCTACCGGCCCTCAGCCACTCTGGACATCCATATGACTGCTACCAGCCCTCAGCCACTCTGGACATTCATATGACTGCTACCAGCCCTCAGCCACCCTGGACATTCATAAGATTGCTACCAGCCCTCAGCCACTCTGGACATTCATAAGACTGCTACCAGCCCTCTGCCACCCTGGACATTCATAAGACTGCTACCAGCCCTCAGCCACCCTGGACATTCGTAAGACTGCTACCGGCCCTCAGCCACTCTGGACATCCATATGACTGCTACCAGCCCTCAGCCACTCTGGACATCCATAAGACTGCTACCAGCCCTCTGCCACTCTGGACATTCATAAGATTGCTACCAGCCCTCAGCCACTCTGGACATTCATAAGACTGCTACCAGCCCTCTGCCACCCTGGACATTCATAAGACTGCTACCAGCCCTCAGCCACTCTGGACATTCATAAGACTGCTACCAGCCCTCAGCCACCCTGGACATCCATAAGACTGCTACCAGCCCTCAGCCACTCTGGACATTCATAAGACTGCTACCAGCCCTCAGCGACGCTGGACATTCATTAGACTGCTACCACCCTTCAGCCACTCTGGACATTCATAATACTGCTACCAGCCCTCAGCCACTCTGGACATTCATAAGACTGCTACCAGCCCTCAGTCACTCTGGACATCCATATGACTGCTACCAGCCCTCTGCCACCCTGGACATTCATAAGACTGCTACCAGCCCTCAGTCACTCTGGACATCCATATGACTGCTACCAGCCCTCTGCCACCCTGGACATTCATAAGACTGCTACCGGCCCTCAATCACTCTGGACATCCATATGACTGCTACCAGCCCTCTGCCACCCTGGACATTCAAAAGACTGCTACCGGCCCTCAGTCACTCTGGACATCCATATGACTGCTACCAGCCCTCTGCCACCCTGGACATCCATAAGACTGCTACCAGCCCTCAGCCACCCTGGACATTCATAAGACTGCTACCAGCCCTCTGCCACCCTGGACATTCATAAGACTGCTACCAGCCCTCTGCCACCCTGGACATTCATAAGACTGCTGCCAGCCCTCAGCCACTCTGGACATTCATAAGACTGCTACCGGCCCTCAGCCACCCTGGACATTCATAAGACTGCTACCAGCCCTCTGCCACCCTGGACATTCATAAGACTGCTACCAGCCCTCTGCCACCCTGGACATCCATAAAACTGCTACCAGCCCTTAGCCACTCTGGACATTCATAAGACTGGTACCAGCCCTCTGCCACCCTGGACATTCATAAGACTGCTACCAGCCCTCTGCCACCCTGGACATCCATAAGACTGCTACCAGCCCTCAACCACCCTGGACATTCATAAGACTGGTACCAGCCCTCTGCCACCCTGGACATTCATAAGACTGCTACCAGCCCTCTGCCACCCTGGACATCCATAAGACTGCTACCAGCCCTCAACCACCCTGGACATTCATAAGACTGCTACCAGCCCTCAGCCACCCAGGACATTCATAAGACTGCTACCGGCCTTCAGCCACCCTGGACATCCATAAGACTGCTACCAGCCCTCAGCCACTCTGGACATTCATAAGACTGCTACCGGCCCTCAGCCACTCTGGACATCCATATGACTGCTACCAGCCCTCAGCCACTCTGGACATTCATAAGACTGCTACCAGCCCTCTGCCACTCTGGACATCCATAAGACTGCTACCGGCCCTTAGCCACTCTGGACATCCATATGACTGCTACCAGACCTCAGCCACTCTGGACATTCATATGACTGCTACCAGCCCTCAGCCACCCTGGACATTCATACGATTGCTACCAGCCCTCAGCCACTCTGGACATTCATAAGACTGCTACCAGCCCTCAGCCACTCTGGACATTCATAAGACTGCTACCAGCCCTCAGCCACTCTGGACATCCATAAGACTGCTAACAGCCCTCAGTCACCCTGGACATTCATAAGACTGCTACCAGCCCTCTGCCACTCTGGACATCCATAAGACTGCTACCGGCCCTTAGCCACTCTGGACATCCATATGACTGCTACCAGCCCTCAGCCACTCTGGACATTCATATGACTGCTACCAGCCCTCAGCCACCCTGGACATTCATACGATTGCTACCAGCCCTCAGCCACTCTGGACATTCATAAGACTGCTACCAGCCCTCAGCCACTCTGGACATTCATATGACTGCTACCAGCCCTCAGCCACCCTGGACATTCATAAGACTGCTACCAGCCCTCAGCCACCCTGGACATTCATAAGACTGCTACCGGCCCTCAGCCACTCTGGACATCCATATGACTGCTACCAGCCCTCAGCCACTCTGGACATCCATAAGACTGCTACCGGCAGTTAGCCACTCTGGACATCCATATGACTGCTACCAGCCCTCAGCCACTCTGGACATTCATATGACTGCTACCAGCCCTCAGCCACCCTGGACATTCATAAGATTGCTACCAGCCCTCAGCCACTCTGGACATTCATAAGACTGCTACCAGCCCTCAGCCACTCTGGACATTCATAAGACTGCTACCAGCCCTCAGCCACTCTGGACATCCATAAGACTGCTAACAGCCCTCAGCCACCCTGGACATTCATAAGACTGCTACCGGCCCTCAGCCACTCTGGACATCCATATGACTGCTACCAGCCCTCAGCCACTCTGGACATTCATATGACTGCTACCAGCCCTCAGCCACCCTGGACATTCATAAGACTGCTACCAGCCCTCAGCCACCCTGGACATTCATAAGACTGCTACCGGCCCTCAGCCACTCTGGACATCCATATGACTGCTACCAGCCCTCTGCCACTATGGACATTCATAAGACTGCTACCAGCCCTCAGCCACTCTGGACATCCATAAGACTGCTACCAGCCCTCAGCCACTCTGGACATCCATATGACTGCTACCAGCCCTCTGCCACTATGGACATTCATAAGACTGCTACCAGCCCTCAGCCACCCTGGACATTCATAAGACTGCTACCGGCCCTCAGCCACTCTGGACATCCATATGACTGCTACCAGCCCTCTGCCACTATGGACATTCATAAGACTGCTACCAGCCCTCAGCCACTCTGGACATCCATAAGACTGCTACCAGCCCTCAGCCACCCTGGACATTCATAAGACTGCTACCAGCCCTCAGCCACCCTGGACATTCATAAGACTGCTACCGGCCCTCAGCCACTCTGGACATCCATATGACTGCTACCAGCCCTCTGCCACCCTGGACATTCATAAGACTGCTACCAGCCCTCAGCCACTCTGGACATCAATAAGACTGCTACCAGCCCTCAGCCACTCTGGACATTCATAAGACTGCTACCAGCCCTCTGCCACCCTGGACATTCATAAGACTGCTACCAGCCCTCAGCCACTCTGGACATTCATAAGACTGCTACCAGCCCTCAGCCACCCTGGACATCCATAAGACTGCTACCAGCCCTCAGCCACTCTGGACATTCATAAGACTGCTACCAGCCCTCAGCCACTCTGGACATTCATAAGGCTGCTACCAGCCCTCAGCCACTCTGGACATTCATAAGACTGCTACCAGCCCTCAGTCACTCTGGACATCCATATGACTGCTACCAGCCCTCTGCCACCCTGGACATTCATAACACTGCTACCAGCCCTCAGTCACTCTGGACATCCATATGACTGCTACCAGCCCTCTGCCACCCTGGACATTCATAAGACTGCTACCGGCCCTCAGTCACTCTGGACATCCATATGACTGCTACCAGCCCTCTGCCACCCTGGACATTCATAAGGCTGCTACCAGCCCTCAGCCACTCTGGACATTCATAAGACTGCTACCAGCCCTCAGTCACTCTGGACATCCATATGACTGCTACCAGCCCTCTGCCACCCTGGACATTCATAAGACTTCTACCGGCCCTCAGTCACTCTGGACATCCATATGACTGCTACCAGCCCTCTGCCACCCTGGACATCCATAAGACTGCTACCAGCCCTCAGCCACCCTGGACATTCATAAGACTGCTACCAGCCCTCTGCCACCCTGGACATTCATAAGACTGCTACCAGCCCTCTGCCACCCTGGACATTCATAAGACTGCTACCAGCCCTCAGCCACTCTGGACATTCCTAAGACTGCTACCGGCCCTCAGCCACCCTGGACATTCATAAGACTGCTACCAGCCCTCTGCCACCCTGGACATTCATATGACTGCTACCAGCCTTCTGCCACCCTGGACATCCATAAGACTGCTACCAGCCCTCAGCCTCCCTGGACATTCATAAGACTGCTACCAGCCCTCTGCCACCCTGGACATTCATAAGACTGCTACCAGCCCTCTGCCACCCTGGACATTCATATGACTGCTACCAGCCTTCTGCCACCCTGGACATCCATAAGACTGCTACCAGCCCTCAGCCTCCCTGGACATTCATAAGACTGCTACCAGCCCTCTGCCACCCTGGACATTCATAAGACTGCTACCAGCCCTCTGCCACCCTGGACATCCATAAGACTGCTACCAGCCCTCAACCACCCTGGACATTCATAAGACTGCTACCAGCCTTCAGCCACCCTGGACATTCATAAGACTGCTACCGGCCTTCAGCCACCCTGGACATTCATAAGACTGCTACCAGCCCTCAGCCACTCTGGACATCCATAAGACTGCTACCAGCCCTCAGCCACTCTGGACATTCATAAGACTGCTACCAGCCTTCAGCCACTCTGGACATCCATAAGACTGCTACCAGCCCTCAGCCACTCTGGACATTCATAAGACTGCTACCAGCCCTCAGCCACTCTGGACATTCATAAGACTGCTACCAGCCCTCAGCCACCCTGGACATTCATAAGACTGCTACCAGCCCTCATCCACCCTGGACATTTATGAGACTGCTACCGGCCCTCAGCCACTCTGGACATCCATAAGACTGCTACCAGCCCTCAGCCACTCTGGACATCCATAAGACTGCTACCAGCCCCCAGCCACTCTGGACATTCATAAGACTGCTACCAGCCCTCAGCCACTCTGGACATTCATAAGACTGCTACCAGCCCTCAGTCACCCTGGACATTCATAAGACTGCTACCAGCCCTCAGCCACTCTGGACATCCATAAGACTGCTACCAGCCCTCAGCCACTCTGGACATTCATAAGACTGCTACCAGCCCTCAGCCACTCTGGACATTCATAAGATTGCTACCAGCCCTCAGCCACCCTGGACATTCATAAGACTGCTACCAGCCCTCAGCCACCCTGGACATTCATTAGACTGCTACCAGCCCTCAGCCACTCTGCACATCCATAAGACTGCTACCAGCCCTCAGCCACTCTGGACATCCATAAGACTGCTACCAGCCCTCAGCCACTCTGGACATCCATAAGACTGCTACCAGCCCTCAGCCACTCTGGACATTCATAAGACTGCTACCAGCCCTCAGCCACTCTGGACATTCATAAGACTGCTACCAGCCCTCAGTCACTCTGGACATTCATAAGACTGCTACCAGCCCTCAGCCACTCTGGACATTCATAAGACTGCTACCAGCCCTCAGCCACCCTGGACATTCATAAGACTGCTACCAGCCCTCATCCACCCTGGACATTTATGAGACTGCTACCGGCCCTCAGCCACTCTGGACATCCATAAGACTGCTACCAGCCCTCAGCCACTCTGGACATCCATAAGACTGCTACCAGCCCTCAGCCACTCTGGACATTCATAAGACTGCTACCAGCCCTCAGCCACTCTGGACATTCATAAGACTGCTACCAGCCCTCAGTCACCCTGGACATTCATAAGACTGCTACCAGCCCTCAGCCACTCTGGACATCCATAAGACTGCTACCAGCCCTCAGCCACTCTGGACATTCATAAGACTGCTACCGGCCCTCAGCCACTCTGGACATTCATAAGACTGCTACCAGCCCTCAGCCACCCTGGACATTCATAAGACTGCTACCAGCCCTCAGCCTCCGATCACTGAGGCGACATGCTAGCTCGTGGGCTGCAAATGATCATGAATTCCCACAGACCGGTCACTAACTCTTCAACTGTACCTACTGTATCACCGGCGAGCCGAGGCCTATATACTACGCACCGACATGGGCACAGAACATAGTAAAATAATGCCGACCTCATTGGCTTAATTGCGCTTGGTGTACGCGCCTTCAAACACCCTTCCATACAGTACGTTCTGTTCCATTAAGCCAGCGATAGAAATTCATAGAAATGCCCAAAGGCTCTGTGTCAAATGAAGAAACGTGCTTGATATTGTCGTAATATGCCGAAACGAATACTAGATGGGGAAGAAACTAGAGGGTGAAATGTGAAGGTTTAGGTAGCATTTCAGTTCTAGATGAATATGGAGGGAAGGTGTCAACTTTAAAGACCAGAACAGGCGGCGGAAGGGACCGCTTCACAGTAGGTCTGTACTCAGATGTGTCTGATTTAACCGATGGCACTATGCGTTCCATGCATGCTGCACGGATGACTGAAGGGGTGACTGAAAAAGAAGGAAAATGTGTCATCAAAAACATTAAGCCCGCTGCAAATGTGCCCTGAGGATAAGAACGATAATCAGAAGAGAGTCGACTTGTAGATGTTGTTTTCTGTGCAATCTAAAAGCCATTTGGCGCATCAGCTTAGTACAACACAGGTCTGGGTGTTGTCTTTGCCGAGACGGCGTGATGATAGATGCGGAATGCGCCGGGGAAGCAGGCCAAATGGTCTTTGACCTTCTTTACAGGTTATGTCTGCTTTTAGCCTACGGGAGGGAAGTGGCCATTGCAGTCGGGGAGTAATGGGCATTGTTCACGCGTCAGAGGCTGGGTCCCGGCCAGTGTTACTTGGCACTACCAAGCCATCGGGACATCCAAACCGCATCAGGGCGTTCCTCCCAGTCTCTTAACCCCCCTTCCCCTTCCCCGCCCCCCTACCACCCACCATTCCCGCCACCGTCCACACCCGGCGTCCGTCCCATCTCCTCATGCCATCAGATAGCCGGCCATAGTCGCCTCACACCGATTTCATCTCAGGCGGTCGGGCGAGAGGACGGATAGTTTTGTCTTTTAGCAAGAGCCATCAGGAAATTTAATGGATCTGTCAGTCTCGAAGGAGCGGCTTTAGCCCCGGGTGGATAGCGCGACGCGGGGCGATGGCTTAGGCGCCATCTAACGGCCTTTACCGGCGTAGAGCTTTTAGATCGGAGCCCGCGATAGGCCGCTCGGCACTTCAGCCCACCGCACCCGGACGGAGGGCCAGTAATTCAAATTCCACGTCTTGTATACAGCGCCAGGATGTGATCTTCATCAGGGAAATGGAGACGGGTCTTGACTTCTTAAATGAAACCCATATATTGGTTTCCGAACCCGACGCCATCCTGCGAGGAACCGACCGTCTGTATATCCGGGACACTTGTCGCCGCCTGCTTTAAGTGCTCCAGACTTGTTTTTGTGAGAGAAGTGTCTTTAATGGCAAGTCGGGGCCGCATTTCATGCCAAGCATCCGTTACCATATGTTTAAACATCTTACCACCAAATTGCGTCTCTGGCTGAATTTAAATATGTAGCTAGGCCTACATTTTAGTACTATGAAACTGTAGACTATTGCCGTCTGCGATGCTTACGAAGGCGAATAGGGAAACAGCAAGTTCTTCCAATCTTTCTTTATTTGGCACACAAAAGAAACAGCGATTAATTGAGATAAAAGAGGCTACTACAGCCACTCGCATGATAGATCAGTCTGCCCTGCGTTTAATTGGACAATCCACACCAATACACACTGCTATACCCAACGGCTGGCAGCGTGATTTGCAACCAAAGTACATAGTAATTTCCGCGTCCTCTCATGGTCACCACCACCATCCCACCACCCTCCGCAAAACACCATATGTTAACCTCTCCAGGGGGACAATGGCTAGCTTTGGGTGCTAATAGGACTGCGCATTATCTCGCACCAGACATGAAGGGGAATGGATGAGAGCCAGCCACCCCCCGTGCCCCTAGACACGGCTAAACTCCTGGTTAGCTTGTCATTGTCCTGTTGTTCTAGTTGTTAGTTGAAGGTGGAAGTCATTTTTGTAGTTGCAATCAGCCATTTTGTTTTGTCTCGTATTTTTTCCGCCGTCGTCCGCCGACAGGACCCGCGAACCGCCTCTCTGATGTTTGCCTCCAATTACGGTCTCCAGTCGGTTGGTTTGACACGAGCCGGGGTCCCCAAGGTCCCGGTGCCTTGTGGGAAATAGGCCTCCACCCAGCCCATCACGACATCTACACTCCCTCCGATACACTTTCTCCCCAGCCCCGCCGATACACCCCCCCCCTCCCCCGTCAAGGACCTCTCTCCTTCCTCCCTCAAGGGACCGACCGGAGCCTGCCCCCGGTGACCCACGGCGTCTCTGTGACGTCACATCCGGCTGGTCTTAATCACCCCCCACTTCTCGCATGGTGCGTGAGTTCGCTGCAGTTGAAAGGGGAGACACTCTTTTTACCAGATCCCAGATCTGACGAGGAAAAAACTCCACGTCGCACATGCGCCAATCGTGTCCCGACATCCGGGTACTCCACAGCCTGACATCAACGCCAACAAAAAGAACCAAAACAAAAAGGCCAGAAAAAAGAACGCACTAGTGAGACCTCTTGGGCGGCCGAGCAATGAAGTTAGGTGGACAGCCTATCTTTGTGGTGTGCACCATCAAGAAAAAGTCCAATAATCAAGTGTCTGGGGTGCACCAGCCTCGGCCGTGGTATTGGATGCGAGAGGCCTTATAAAAGGGGGTATCATAGTAACCCCGGAACCCTTAATAAAATGGCCGGTCGTACAAGGGCTGTGGAAGAATTCTTATCCACGAGGCCAAAGTCAGCATCCATCATTCTGGGGGAATTGGCTGCCGGCCTTAAGGCCCTGCTCTCCCCCGTCGGCCCGCGGGACACCACCACCGGGCTGCCCCAGTCCTGGCCCGTGTAATGTGGCCTCTGCTCTCGCGGCACCCCCACGCCAACCACCCGGCTACCCCACCCCCACCCACCCTGCCAATCCATCCACCTAGCCACTCCACCCACCCACCCTGCTACCTCACCCCCAATCCTAACCACCCAGCCATCCCGACCACCCAGCCACCCCACCCACCCTGCTACCCCACCCCCACCCCAGCCATCGAACCTCCCCATCCCACCCACCTAGCCACTCCACCAACTCTGCTACCCCACCTTTACCCACCCACCCCCGCCCATTCACCCACACACCGACCCGGCCACCCCGACCTCCGCCGTGAGTCCTCGTCAGCGGGCGGGAGGGGTGACGGGGGCAGAGGGCGGGAGGGGTGACCGGGGGCACAGGGCGGGAGGGGTGACGGAGGCAGACCACATAATGGCGCCTCTCTTGGAAAATACGCCGCAGACTCCATTCCGCAATTCTGCCAGCGAGATTTGACAGAGAATCGGGGTAGATAGGGGGGGGGGGGGGGGGGGGTCGGAGGAAGTAGAGACACAAAAGAAGGGGAATAGGAAGTGAAATATGGTTCAATGTACGATGAGGATAAAGGAGAAATAAAGATGGAGAAAGAGAAAGAAAGAGATGCAGAAGGAGAAATAAAGATGGAGAAAGAGAAATAAAGATGGAGAAAGAGAAAGAAAGATGGAGAAAGAGAAATAAAGATGGAGAAAGAGAAATAAAGATGGAGAAAGAGAAAGAAAGATGGAGAGAGAGAAAGAAAGAGATGCAAAATAGAAATAAAGATAGAGGAAGAGAAAGATGGAGAAAGAAAGAAAGATGGAGAAAGAGAAATAAAGATGGAGAAAGAGAAAGAAAGAGATGCAAAATAGAAATAAAGATAGAGGAAGAGAAAGATGGAGAAAGAGAAAGAAAGATGGAGAAAGATGGAGAAAGAAAGAGATGCATGAGGAGAAGCACACATTGGCAAAAGAGAAAGAAAAAAGAAATTTAGAAAAGAGGTGGAAGAAGGAGAGAGACACAGCGCTCAGGGAAGTTAACAAAGTGAAATGGAGACGGGGTGATAGAGGCAGCGTACGTACGCAGAATGGTCTGTTGGGGATAGATGAAATATGTGGGGGGAGTGCCAGTCACAAGTGGAACGTCACCCCATTGAGCCGCCATTCAATACCGCGCAACGTCCTCCCCATAATGAACTGTGCGTGGATTTGTTTGCCGAGCAGCCATAGTGTGGCCTCCCACCGCCAGGGCCATATGTCTGCCAGGCTGGAGCGATACGCGCCCTCTGGTGGCCAGCGGACGGCAGTAATGCCGGAATCCTCACCCTCCAGTGCCTTCCAGACATCGACTGATGTCGCCTGTCTCTGCCTCTGCCAATAGTCCCTTGACTTACAGCCAATAGTCCTTGACTTACGAGAGGGCCTCTCACTAACGTTTCGCTATTTTTACCCCGACGATGTCGCATTTTTTGTATATCTATGGTCTATTTTATTCCTTATTTTACGCCGGTCTGTCCTACTCTAAGTGTCTCTGCCTTCGCGGTTTCTCTTGGGTATTGTTCATCACAATAATGCATAACTCCGAGTTGTTTTTAAGCAAGAACGTTAATCAAACTTAACCAGCCACAGAACATAAATGCCAAGAAAAAACAAAGAGTTCCGGGCTACAAAAGTTTTGCTTTCTTGATCAAACGCAACGTTTAATCTGTATCACAAGAAATGGCAAGCGGAAAATTGGCGTAAATCTAATCCACGTATTTTTCTATCAGAAGAAGTAATTACAGATCTCTCCCGGGGCTTTTTGTATTGGCACTTCATGGCCTCTGGGTCCTATTATCGCCCACGACCTCATGGCCGCCACCTTTTAGACTTTCTGTCATTCGCTTAAATGGTCCGCGTGACAAGCCAACGTAACGACGTCAGCTAATTACCGGACTGCGGCGGGGAGGAAATGACGTCATACTTCTTTATCAGGCCACTGGGCGGTAAAAGACCAACCATGGACCGAGTGGCTATAACGATATTACAGTGTGTCGACCGCAGCGTGTTCTTCAGAATAAGGAAAAGTAAGTTCTGTCGAGGACGAAAGCACACTAGCTTTATAGCAACGATAAATGTCAGTACCAAATATTTCTTAATGTCATTATATTTTTTAGTTAACGTAAACGAGAAAGCCTTTGTCAGCAATCTAGAACAGTGTCCATTTAAAACATGCAACATATGTGTCAGCCTGTCTGCCGGCTCGGTCAGACGTCACTGTATCCATGGGGTGCATGGTTACCCGTCCCCCGGGGGCAAGCGTCAGTCGCCCTCCCTGGACTCACTCTGAATATACTGACTATGGCCGTCTATAGCCACAGGCCATTGGCGCCTTCTGCCCCCTCTAGCGCCCGTCTTTGTGAGGCCAGATTTGCTTTCATGCTTATTTGAAAGCTGGGGACCGTTTCAAAAGGCGTATTTAGCGATCAATGCCGGGGGGAAAATGAACCAGGAACCCGGCGGGATTGGGGGACAAAGACCGCGGAGACCCCTGTCACTGCACCCCTCCCCCCCCCCCACCCTCTCTCTCGTTTCTATCCTATGTCTCTCAATTCCTTATTTTCTCTTGCCGTTTCTGCCTCGCGTTTTGCTTGGGCTTTCGGTATCGGTTTATCTGGCCGTACTTTGCCTTTTAGTTGCCCTTGCGCCCCCATCCCCACCGTTCCTCTGCGCCTCTCTCCCCCGTTCTCTCTCCCTATCCCTCTCTTTGTGTTTCTTGCCTGCAAGCCGTGTTGTTGCACCTTGACTTTGACCACACGGCTGACGCCTCAGTGTGTCTTGAGCCCGTTGTCTTTGGCTCTCGCCCCCCGCCCCGCCCCCCCCCCTCTGTTATGGCTGTCATCGCCCTGACCCCAGCCGCTATTAGGACGCCAGCATTGTTACAGTAAGCCCCCGCCCCCTGGCGCGCCAGAACCCCCTGCTGCCACCAGACACAGGCCGCTGTTGTTGCTGCTGCCTTCAAGGTTATGGCAACGCAGTCGCCCCTCGCGGCCTGCGGTCGACTTTACCGAGGAGATGCAGCGGCTGGGGGTGAGTCAGCGGGTACTGCTTCACCCCGGCCGGCCTCCGCCCTCTTACAGGGCTAGATCCGAGCACTCCGCACCCCGCTCGGTGGAGCAGGCCGCGGATTCTCACCACTGGGGTCTCTCCTCTGTCTGGGGTCTGTCCTCTAGGGTCTCCCCTGTAGGGTAGCTGCCTGGGGTCCTCTCTGCATGTTCTTAATCCAGGGGTGTTAGTGGTTGTGGAAGCCCGCGTGGTGAGATGAACACCGGGGGGCGGGGGGTGGGGGTGAGGGGTGTAGCAGGACTCACACCTGCCCCCATCTGCCAGCGCCGATTACCTGCCCTCCACCCCTGTCCTCCGCGGGGACTTACCGAAGTCGGGGGAGCCAGTGAATTACGCACTGATTGCGCCCAACTGGGATTTATTCCGGAATAATACCATTTTATATGTAATCTGTCTTCCTATTCTTCACAGATGAGAACATTACAAGGGTTATTGATTGATTCCGGACGACGGTCGTGGGCCGCCATGGTGATACCTTGGCATGACCCTCCCTCCCCTCATCCCCTCCCGCCCCTCACCCACCCATCTACCTCCCTGGTCATGATGGGGGGAGGGCATGCTGATGGGGGGGGGGGGCGGCATTGACCGTGGCTTCCGGTGCTTTGATCTAGGCCGGGTGAGCAGTGGAGGACCCAGAGGGGGAGGGGGGTCTGGGGGTGGGGGGGGGCAAAGGTGACATGGACGCGGGAGATGGATCGAGGGAGAGGAGGGGGGTAGGGTGATGGGGGTGGGCAGTGAGGGCCGGCGTGATGCTGGGGGATTACAGGTCATTCACGTCTGTCTGACGGTCGGCGAGTAGCGCTTTTCAATCTCAGGGCGAATTAGGCTTCTCGCCATCCAATCTCAGCAGAGACGACCATTCTTTTAAAAGTAAGACGTTCGCCGCCACAGACATCGATACCTCTTACTTCCGTCTCCGGGGCGCCGACCCAGCCTTCATATTCCTCCCCTCCGATTGGCGGCGCCACTGGTCCTCAGCGCTGGTCGACACAGTGACCACGTGTGTTCCTTGCCGCAGACCGGGGCGTCATGCACGCCGTAATTAGCAGAATCTGATCGACCCTCTCTATGTTTAAATGTAGCGAAAGCTATAACTATGACCAGGGGGCTGCTTTGCTTAAAAACTCGTGGTTTGCTGGTAAAATGTGAACGTTGATCAGCCGAGACTCGAGACTGCGAAACCTTTACTTGATCAAAAACTACGTGCAATTACTAATCAATGTATATGGTGCTTATTTTCGTTGCTGCCTCGCAAGCTTAAGATTGGTCGTGAATTTATCAACTGTTTGTTTTTATTTTTTTATTTTTTTATGTCTCAGTTTATTAAGAATACAGATAGTAAATACACAAGAGGTTCAATGCAGGAAAATACAGTACGACACTGCGGGTTACAAGTGTAGTAATCTAGCGAAGAAATGGTTTCCAGCTAGCCTAGCAATCTCGTGGTTCACCTATTCATACAGATCCTTACCTAACTCCTGGGCCGGTATCAGTCGATGTGCTGACGTCACGCACCAGGTATCGATCACGTCATGTTCACCCTTTACCTGTCACTAGAATGACATTCCCAGGTACCTCGGAAAGACCGCAGTGAAATGAACCGATGTGACATAAATCACATCTGAAGAAATTTTTAGTATAAACTAGCAACCGATTTGTGTTATATTTTGTGATATGCTGTATGTTGTGTAAACTGGTAAAACAGTAACAGTGTAATTTGATCCTTTGCTGACGTCATCGGTTAGCCCCTACATACCATAAACCACACCTCTCTGGTCCTCTTTACACTCCCTCACTCCCCCCAGTCCCCCAACTCCCCCCGTCCTCTACTTATGCCACGGTGTACCTGTCCCGCTATAATGCATCCTCGTGATCCCCGACTGAGGGAGGTCATGACAACACCACCAGCCATCGTACCCCTCCCCCGCCCCCCGCGTCACGAGTCAGGGCAGCAAGCAGTACACTCTTCCCCTGGGCCCCAGCGAGCAGGATCCGACCACACACTCCAGTCCCCCAGGCGGGGGCAGCAAGCACTACCCCCCCCCCCACCCTCCCAGCTCCCAGGGGCTCCTAATGCGTGATTGCGCGTCCCCAATCGCCTTACGCACGATAAGCCGCCTGGAGGGATGGAACGGGACATCAGTGTTATCACCGGTCATCACCAGTCAGCACCAATCATCACTAGCCGTCACCAGTCATCACCAGTCATCACCAGTCATCACCAGTCAGCACCTGTCATCACCAGTCATCACCAGTCAGCACCTGTCATCACCAATCATCACCAATCATCACCAATCATCACCAATCATCACCAATCACCACCAATCATCACCAATCATCACTAGCCGTCACCAGTCAGCACCTGTCATCACCAATCATCACCAATCATCACCAATCATCACCAATCATCACCAATCACCACCAATCATCACCAATCATCACTAGCCGTCACCAGTCATCACCAATCATCACCAATCATCACCAATCATCACCAATCATCACCAATCATCACTAGCCGTCACCAGTCATCACCAATCATCAATAATCATCACCAATCATCACCAATCATCACCAATCATCACCAATCATCAACAATCATCACCAATCATCACTAGCCGTCACCAGTCATCACCAATCATCACCAATCATCACCAATCATCACCAATCATCACCAATCATCAACAATCTTCACTAGCCGTCACCAGTCATCACCAATCATCACCAATCATCACCAATCATCACCAATCATCACCAATCATCACTAGCCGTCACCAGTCATCACCAATCATCACCAATCATCACCAATCATCACCAATCATCACCAATCATCACTAGCCGTCACCAGTCATCACCAATCATCACCAATCATCGCCAATCATCACCAATCATCACTAGCCGTCACCAGTCATCACCAATCATCACCAATCATCACCAATCATCACCAATCATCACCAATCATCACTAGCCGTCACCAGTCATCACCAGTCATCACATGTCATTACCAGTCATCACCAGTCATCACCAGTCATCACTAGCCGTCACCAGTCATCACCAGTCATCACCAATCATCACCAATCATCACCAATCATCACCAATCATCACCAATCATCACCAATCATCACCAATCATCACTAGCCGTCACCAGTCATCACCAATCATCACCAATCATCACCAATCATCACCAATCATCACTAGCCGCCACCAGTCATCACCAATCATCACCAATCATCGCCAATCATCACCAATCATCACTAGCCGTCACCAGTCATCACCAATCATCACCAATCATCACCAATCATCAACAATCATCACTAGCCGTCACCAGTCATCACCAACCATCACCAATCATCGCCAATCATCACCAATCATCACCAATCATCACTAATCATCACCAATCATCACCAATCATCACCAATCATCACTAGCCGTCACCAGTCATCACCAGTCATCACATGTCATTACCAGTCATCACCAGTCATCACCAGTCATCACTAGCCGTCACCAGTCATCACCAGTCATCACCAATCATCACCAATCATCACCAATCATCACCAATCATCACCAATCATCACCAATCATCACCAATCATCACTAGCCGTCACCAGTCATCACCAGTCATCACCAGTCTTCGCCTATCACCACCACACATCAACCGGTCATCACCTGTCATCACTAGCCGTCACCAGTCATCACCTGTCATCACTAGCCGTCACCAATCACCACCTGTCATCACCAGTCATCGCCAATCACCACCTGTCATCACTAGCCCTCACCAATCATCACTAGCCGTCACCAGTCATCACCTGTCATCACTAGCCGTCACCAGTCATCACCTGTCATCAGCAGTCATCACCTCTCATCACTAACCGTCACCCATCATCACTAGCCGTCACCAATCATCACCTGTGATCGCCAGTCATCGCCAGTCATCACCTGTCATCACCTGTTATCGCCAGTCATCACCAGTCATCACCTGTCATCACTAGCCGTCACCAGTCATCACCTGTCATCACTAGCCGTCACCAATCATCACCAGTAATCACCTGTCATCACCAGTCATCACCAGTCATCATCAGTCATCATCAGTCATCACCAGTCATCACCTGTCATCACCAGTCATCACCAGTCATCACCTGTCATCACCAGTCATCACCTGTATCAGCATTTAACTACAAAGACGATATCCTCTTACTGAGAGTGAGATGGTGATAACTGTGAGAGGAAGACTGAAGTGAGATGGTGATAACTGTGAGAGGAAGACTGAAGTGAGATGGTGATAATTGTGAGAGGAAGACTGAAGTGAGATGGTTATAACTGTGTGAGGAAGACTGGTTTGAGATGGTTATAACTGTATGAGAAAGACTGACGTGAGATGGTGATGACTGTGAGAGGAAGACTGAAGTGAGATGGTTATAACTGTGAGAGGAATACTGAAGTGAGATGGTGATAACTGTGTGAGGAAGACTCAAGTGGGATGGTGATGACTGTGTGAGGAAGACTGGAGTGAGATGGTGATCACTGTGTGAAGAAGACTGGAGTGAGATGGTTATAACTGTGAGAGGAAGACTGAAGTGAGATGGTGATGACTGTGAGATGAAGACTGAAGTGAGATGGTAATAACTGTGAGAGGAAGATTCAAGTGGGATGGTGATGACTGTGTGAGGAAGACTGAAGTGAGATGGTGATAACTGTGTGAGGAAGACTGGAGTGAGATGGTGATACCTGTATGAGGAAGACTGAAGTGAGATGGTGATAACTGTGAGAGGAAGACTGAAGTGAGATGGTGGTAACTGTGTGAGGAAGACTCAAGTGAGATGGTGATAACTGTGAGAGGAATACTGAAGTGAGATGGTGATAACTGTGAGAGGAATACTGAAGTGAGATGGTGATAACTGTGTGAAGAAGACTGAAGTGAGATGGTGATAACTGTGAGAGGAAGACTGAAGTAAGATGGTGGTAACTGTGTGAGGAAGACTGAAGTGAGATGGTGATAACTGTGAGAGGAATACTGAAGTGAGATGGTGGTAATTGTGAGAGGAAGACTGACGTGAGATGGTGATAACTGTGAGAGGAAGACTGACGTGAGATGGTGATCACTATGTGAGGAAGACTGAAGTGGGATGGTGATGACTGTGTGAGGAAGACTGAAGTGAGATGGTGGTAACTGTGTGAGGAAGACTGAAGTGAGATGGTGGTAACTGTGTGAGGAAGACTGAAGTGAGATGGTGATAACTGTGTGAAGACTGAAATGAGATGGTGATAACTCTGAGAGGAAGACTGAAGTGACATGGTGATGACTGTATGAGGAAGACTGAAGTGAGATGGTGATAACTGTGAGAGGAAGACTGATGTGAGATGGTGATAACTGTGTGAAGACTGAAATAAGATGGTGATAACTCTGAGAGGAAGACTGAAGTGACATGGTGATAACTGTGAGAGGAAGACTGATGTGAGATGGTGATAACTGTGTGAAGACTGAAATGAGATGGTGATAACTCTGAGAGGAAGACTGAAGTGACATGGTGATAACTGTGTGAGGAAGACTGAGGTGAGATGGTGATAACTGTGAGAGGAATACTGACGTGAGATGGTGATGACTGTGTGAGGAAGACTGAAGTGAGATGGTGATGACTGTGTGAGGAAGACTGAAGTGAGATGGTGGTAACTGTGTGAGGAAGACTGAAGTGACATGGTGATAACTGTATGAGGAAGACTGAAGTGAGATGGTGGTAACTGTGTGAGGAAGACTGAAGTGAGATGGCGATAACTGTGAGAGGAATACTGACGTGAGATGGTGATGACTGTGTGAGGAAGACTGAAGTGAGATGGTGGTAACTGTGTGAGGAAGACTGAAGTGACATGGTGATAACTGTATGAGGAAGACTGAAGTGAGATGGTGGTAACTGTGAGAGGAAGACTGACGTGAGATGGTGATAACTGTGAGAGGAAGACTGACGTGAGATGGTGATGACTGTGTGAGGAAGACTGAAGTGAGATGGTGGTAACTGTGTGAGGAAGACTGAAGTGAGATGGTGGTAACTGTGTGAGGAAGACTGAAGTGAGATGGTGATAACTGTGTGAAGACTGAAATGAGATGGTGATAACTCTGAGAGGAAGACGGAAGTGACATGGTGATAACTGTATGAGGAAGACTGAAGTGAGATCGTGATAACTGTGAGAGGAAGACTGAAGTGAGATGGTGATAACTGTGTGAATAAGACTGAAGTGAGATGGTTATAACTGTATGAGAAAGACTGAAGTGAGATGGTTATAACTCTATGAGGAAGACTGAAGTGAGATGGTGATAACTGTGTGAAGAAGACTGGAATGAGATGGTGATAACCGTGTGAAGAAGACTGAAGTGAGATGGTGATAACTGTGTGAGGAAGACTGAAGTGAGATGGTGGTAACTGTGTGAGGAAGACTGAAGTGAGATGGTGGTAACTGTGTGAGGAAGACTGAAGTGAGATGGTGATAACTGTGAGAGGAATACTGACGTGAGATGGTGATGACTGTGTGAGGAAGACTGAAGTGAGATGGTGGTAACTGTGTGAGGAAGACTGAAGTGACATGGTGATAACTGTATGAGGAAGACTGAAGTGAGATGGTGGTAACTGTGAGAGGAAGGCTGACGTGAGATGGTGATGACTGTGTGAGGAAGACTGAAGTGAGATGGTGGTAACTGTGTGAGGAAGACTGAAGTGAGATGGTGGTAACTGTGTGAGGAAGACTGAAGTGAGATGGTGATAACTGTGTGAAGACTAAAATGAGATGGTGATAACTCTGAGAGGAAGACTGAAGTGACATGGTGATGACTGTATGAGGAAGACTGAAGTGAGATGGTGATAACTGTATGAGAAAGACTGAAGTGAGATGGTTATAACTCTATGAGGAAGACTGAAGTGAGATGGTGATGACTGTGTGAAGAAGACTGAAGTGAGATGGTGATGACTGTGTGAGGAAGACTGAAGTGAGATGGTGGTAACTGTGTGAGGAAGACTGAAGTGACATGGTGATAACTGTATGAGAAAGACTGAAGTGAGATGGTGGTAACTGTGTGAGGAAGACTGAAGTGAGATGGTGATAACTGTGAGAGGAATACTGACGTGAGATGGTGATGACTGTGTGAGGAAGACTGAAGTGAGATGGTGGTAACTGTGTGAGGAAGACTGAAGTGACATGGTGATAACTGTATGAGGAAGACTGAAGTGAGATGGTGGTAACTGTGAGAGGAAGACTGACGTGAGATGGTGATGACTGTGTGAGGAAGACTGAAGTGAGATGGTGGTAACTGTGTGAGGAAGACTGAAGTGAGATGGTGGTAACTGTGTGAGGAAGACTGAAGTGAGATGGTGATAACTGTGTGAAGACTAAAATGAGATGGTGATAACTCTGAGAGGAAGACTGAAGTGACATGGTGATGACTGTATGAGGAAGACTGAAGTGAGATGGTGATAACTGTATGAGAAAGACTGAAGTGAGATGGTTATAACTCTATGAGGAAGACTGAAGTGAGATGGTGATAACTGTGTGAAGAAGACTGGAATGAGATGGTGATAACTGTGTGAAGAAGACTGAAGTGAGATGGTGATGACGGTGTGAGGAAGACTGATTTGAGATGGTGATAACTGTGAGATGAAGACTGAAGTGAGATGGTGATAACTGTGAGAGGAAGACTGAAGTGAGATGGTGATGACGGTGTGAGGAAGACGGATGTGAGATGGTGATAACTGTGAGTTGACGACTGAAGTGAGATGGTGATAACTGTGTGAGGAAGACTGATGTGAGATGGTGATAACTGTGGTTTGAAGACTGAAGTGAGATGGTGATAACTGTGAGAGGAAGAATCAAGTGGGATGGTGATGACTGTGTGAGGAAGACTGAAGTGAGATGGTGATGACTGTGTGAAGAAGACTGGAGTGAGATGGTTATAACTGTGAGAGGAAGACTGAAGTGAGATGGTGATGACTGTGAGATGAAGACTGAAGTGAGATGGTGATAACTGTGAGAGGAAGACTCAAGTGGGATGGTGATGACTGTGTGAGGAAGACTGAAGTGAGATGGTGATAACTGTGTGAGGAAGACTGGAGTGAGATGGTGATAACTGTATGAGGAAGACTGAAGTGAGATGGTGATAACTGTGAGATGAAGACTGAAGTGAGATGGTGATAACTGTGAGAGAAAGACTCAAGTGGGATGGTGATGACTGTGTGAAGAAGACTGGAGTGAGATGGTTATAACTGTGAGAGGAAGACTGAAGTGAGATGGTGGTAACTGTGAGATGAAGACTGAAGTGAGATGGTGATAACTGTGAGAGGAAGACTCAAGTGGGATGGTGATGACTGTGTGAGGAAGACTGAAGTGAGATGGTGATAACTGTGTGAGGAAGACTGGTTTGAGATGGTTATAACTGTATGAGGAAGACTGAAGTGAGATGGTGATAACTGTATGAGGAAGACTGAAGCGAGATGGTTATAACTGTGAGAGGAATACTGAAGTGAGATGGTGATAACCGTGAAAGGAAGACTCAAGTGGGATGGTGATGACTGTGTGAGGAAGACTGGAGTGAGATGGTGATCACTGTGAGAGGAAGACTGAAGTGAGATGGTTATAACTGTATGAGGAAGACTGAAGTGAGATGGTGATAACTGTGAGATGAAGACTGAAGTGAGATGGTGATAACTGTGTGAAGACTAAAATGAGATGGTGATAACTCTGAGAGGAAGACTGAAGTGACATGGTGATGACTGTATGAGGAAGACTGAAGTGAGATGGTGATAACTGTATGAGAAAGACTGAAGTGAGATGGTTATAACTCTATGAGGAAGACTGAAGTGAGATGGTGATAACTGTGTGAAGAAGACTGGAATGAGATGGTGATAACTGTGTAAAGAAGACTGAAGTGAGATGGTGATGACGGTGTGAGGAAGACTGATTTGAGATGGTGATAACTGTGAGATGAAGACTGAAGTGAGATGGTGATAACTGTGAGAGGAAGACTGAAGTGAGATGGTGATGACGGTGTGAGGAAGACTGATGTGAGATGGTGATAACTGTGAGTTGACGACTGAAGTGAGATGGTGATAACTGTGTGAGGAAGACTGATGTGAGATGGTGATAACTGTGGTTTGAAGACAGAAGTGAGATGGTGATAACTGTGAGAGGAAGAATCAAGTGGGATGGTGATGACTGTGTGAGGAAGACTGAAGTGAGATGGTGATGACTGTGTGAAGAAGACTGGAGTGAGATGGTTATAACTGTGAGAGGAAGACTGAAGTGAGATGGTGATGACTGTGAGATGAAGACTGAAGTGAGATGGTGATAACTGTGAGAGGAAGACTCAAGTGGGATGGTGATGACTGTGTGATGAAGACTGAAGTGAGATGGTGATAACTGTGTGAGGAAGACTGGAGTGAGATGGTGATAACTGTATGAGGAAGACTGAAGTGAGATGGTGATAACTGTGAGATGAAGACTGAAGTGAGATGGTGATAACTGTGAGAGAAAGACTCAAGTGGGATGGTGATGACTGTGTGAAGAAGACTGGAGTGAGATGGTTATAACTGTGAGAGGAAGACTGAAGTGAGATGGTGGTAACTGTGAGATGAAGACTGAAGTGAGATGGTGATAACTGTGAGAGGAAGACTCAAGTGGGATGGTGATGACTGTGTGAGGAAGACTGAAGTGAGATGGTGATAACTGTGTGAGGAAGACTGGTTTGAGATGGTTATAACTGTATGAGGAAGACTGAAGTGAGATGGTGATAACTGTATGAGGAAGACTGAAGCGAGATGGTTATAACTGTGAGAGGAATACTGAAGTGAGATGGTGATAACCGTGAAAGGAAGACTCAAGTGGGATGGTGATGACTGTGTGAGGAAGACTGGAGTGAGATGGTGATCACTGTGAGAGGAAGACTGAAGTGAGATGGTTATAACTGTATGAGGAAGACTGAAGTGAGATGGTGATAACTGTGTGAGGAAGACTGATGTGAGATGGTGATAACTGTGGTTTGAAGACTGAAGTGAGATGGTGATAACTGTGAGAGGAAGAATCAAGTGGGATGGTGATGACTGTGTGAGGAAGACTGAAGTGAGATGGTGATGACTGTGTGAAGAAGACTGGAGTGAGATGGTTATAACTGTGAGAGGAAGACTGAAGTGAGATGGTGATGACTGTGAGATGAAGACTGAAGTGAGATGGTGATAACTGTGAGAGGAAGACTCAAGTGGGATGGTGATGACTGTGTGAGGAAGACTGAAGTGAGATGGTGATAACTGTGTGAGGAAGACTGGAGTGAGATGGTGATAACTGTATGAGGAAGACTGAAGTGAGATGGTGATAACTGTGAGATGAAGACTGAAGTGAGATGGTGATAACTGTGAGAGAAAGACTCAAGTGGGATGGTGATGACTGTGTGAAGAAGACTGGAGTGAGATGGTTATAACTGTGAGAGGAAGACTGAAGTGAGATGGTGGTAACTGTGAGATGAAGACTGAAGTGAGATGGTGATAACTGTGAGAGGAAGACTCAAGTGGGATGGTGATGACTGTGTGAGGAAGACTGAAGTGAGATGGTGATAACTGTGTGAGGAAGACTGGTTTGAGATGGTTATAACTGTATGAGGAAGACTGAAGTGAGATGGTGATAACTGTATGAGGAAGACTGAAGCGAGATGGTTATAACTGTGAGAGGAATACTGAAGTGAGATGGTGATAACCGTGAAAGGAAGACTCAAGTGGGATGGTGATGACTGTGTGAGGAAGACTGGAGTGAGATGGTGATCACTGTGAGAGGAAGACTGAAGTGAGATGGTTATAACTGTATGAGGAAGACTGAAGTGAGATGGTGATAACTGTGAGATGAAGACTGAAGTGAGATGGTGATAACTGTGTGAAGACTAAAATGAGATGGTGATAACTCTGAGAGGAAGACTGAAGTGACATGGTGATGACTGTATGAGGAAGACTGAAGTGAGATGGTGATAACTGTATGAGAAAGACTGAAGTGAGATGGTTATAACTCTATGAGGAAGACTGAAGTGAGATGGTGATAACTGTGTGAAGAAGACTGGAATGAGATGGTGATAACTGTGTGAAGAAGACTGAAGTGAGATGGTGATGACGGTGTGAGGAAGACTGATTTGAGATGGTGATAACTGTGAGATGAAGACTGAAGTGAGATGGTGATAACTGTGAGAGGAAGACTGAAGTGAGATGGTGATGACGGTGTGAGGAAGACTGATGTGAGATGGTGATAACTGTGAGTTGACGACTGAAGTGAGATGGTGATAACTGTGTGAGGAAGACTGATGTGAGATGGTGATAACTGTGGTTTGAAGACTGAAGTGAGATGGTGATAACTGTGAGAGGAAGAATCAAGTGGGATGGTGATGACTGTGTGAGGAAGACTGAAGTGAGATGGTGATGACTGTGTGAAGAAGACTGGAGTGAGATGGTTATAACTGTGAGAGGAAGACTGAAGTGAGATGGTGATGACTGTGAGATGAAGACTGAAGTGAGATGGTGATAACTGTGAGAGGAAGACTCAAGTGGGATGGTGATGACTGTGTGAGGAAGACTGAAGTGAGATGGTGATAACTGTGTGAGGAAGACTGGAGTGAGATGGTGATAACTGTATGAGGAAGACTGAAGTGAGATGGTGATAACTGTGAGATGAAGACTGAAGTGAGATGGTGATAACTGTGAGAGAAAGACTCAAGTGGGATGGTGATGACTGTGTGAAGAAGACTGGAGTGAGATGGTTATAACTGTGAGAGGAAGACTGAAGTGAGATGGTGGTAACTGTGAGATGAAGACTGAAGTGAGATGGTGATAACTGTGAGAGGAAGACTCAAGTGGGATGGTGATGACTGTGTGAGGAAGACTGAAGTGAGATGGTGATAACTGTGTGAGGAAGACTGGTTTGAGATGGTTATAACTGTATGAGGAAGACTGAAGTGAGATGGTGATAACTGTATGAGGAAGACTGAAGCGAGATGGTTATAACTGTGAGAGGAATACTGAAGTGAGATGGTGATAACCGTGAAAGGAAGACTCAAGTGGGATGGTGATGACTGTGTGAGGAAGACTGGAGTGAGATGGTGATCACTGTGAGAGGAAGACTGAAGTGAGATGGTTATAACTGTATGAGGAAGACTGAAGTGAGATGGTGATAACTGTGAGATGAAGACTGAAGTGAGATGGTGATAACTGTGTGAGGAAGACTGGACTGAGATGGTGATAACTCTGAGAGGAAGACTGAAGTGACATGGTGATGACTGTATGAGGAAGACTGAAGTGAGATGGTGATAACTGTGAGAGGAAGACTGATGTGAGATGGTGATAACTGTGTGAAGACTGAAATAAGATGGTGATAACTCTGAGAGGAAGACTGAAGTGACATGGTGATAACTGTGAGAGGAAGACTGATGTGAGATGGTGATAACTGTGTGAAGACTGAAATGAGATGGTGATAACTCTGAGAGGAAGACTGAAGTGACATGGTGATAACTGTGTGAGGAAGACTGAGGTGAGATGGGGATAACTGTGAGAGGAATACTGACGTGAGATGGTGATGACTGTGTGAGGAAGACTGAAGTGAGATGGTGATGACTGTGTGAGGAAGACTGAAGTGAGATGGTGGTAACTGTGTGAGGAAGACTGAAGTGACATGGTGATAACTGTATGAGGAAGACTGAAGTGAGATGGTGGTAACTGTGTGAGGAAGACTGAAGTGAGATGGCGATAACTGTGAGAGGAATACTGACGTGAGATGGTGATGACTGTGTGAGGAAGACTGAAGTGAGATGGTGGTAACTGTGTGAGGAAGACTGAAGTGACATGGTGATAACTGTATGAGGAAGACTGAAGTGAGATGGTGGTAACTGTGAGAGGAAGACTGACGTGAGATGGTGATAACTGTGAGAGGAAGACTGACGTGAGATGGTGATGACTGTGTGAGGAAGACTGAAGTGAGATGGTGGTAACTGTGTGAGGAAGACTGAAGTGAGATGGTGGTAAATGTGTGAGGAAGACTGAAGTGAGATGGTGATAACTGTGTGAAGACTGAAATGAGATGGTGATAACTCTGAGAGGAAGACTGAAGTGACATGGTGATAACTGTATGAGGAAGACTGAAGTGAGATCGTGATAACTGTGAGAGGAAGACTGAAGTGAGATGGTGATAACTGTGTGAATAAGACTGAAGTGAGATGGTTATAACTGTATGAGAAAGACTGAAGTGAGATGGTTATAACTCTATGAGGAAGACTGAAGTGAGATGGTGATAACTGTGTGAAGAAGACTGGAATGAGATGGTGATAACCGTGTGAAGAAGACTGAAGTGAGATGGTGATAACTGTGTGAGGAAGACTGAAGTGAGATGGTGGTAACTGTGTGAGGAAGACTGAAGTGAGATGGTGGTAACTGTGTGAGGAAGACTGAAGTGAGATGGTGATAACTGTGAGAGGAATACTGACGTGAGATGGTGATGACTGTGTGAGGAAGACTGAAGTGAGATGGTGGTAACTGTGTGAGGAAGACTGAAGTGACATGGTGATAACTGTATGAGGAAGACTGAAGTGAGATGGTGGTAACTGTGAGAGGAAGGCTGACGTGAGATGGTGATGACTGTGTGAGGAAGACTGAAGTGAGATGGTGGTAACTGTGTGAGGAAGACTGAAGTGAGATGGTGGTAACTGTGTGAGGAAGACTGAAGTGAGATGGTGATAACTGTGTGAAGACTAAAATGAGATGGTGATAACTCTGAGAGGAAGACTGAAGTGACATGGTGATGACTGTATGAGGAAGACTGAAGTGAGATGGTGATAACTGTATGAGAAAGACTGAAGTGAGATGGTTATAACTCTATGAGGAAGACTGAAGTGAGATGGTGATGACTGTGTGAAGAAGACTGAAGTGAGATGGTGATGACTGTGTGAGGAAGACTGAAGTGAGATGGTGGTAACTGTGTGAGGAAGACTGAAGTGACATGGTGATAACTGTATGAGAAAGACTGAAGTGAGATGGTGGTAACTGTGTGAGGAAGACTGAAGTGAGATGGTGATAACTGTGAGAGGAATACTGACGTGAGATGGTGATGACTGTGTGAGGAAGCCTGAAGTGAGATGGTGGTAACTGTGTGAGGAAGACTGAAGTGACATGGTGATAACTGTATGAGGAAGACTGAAGTGAGATGGTGGTAACTGTGAGAGGAAGACTGACGTGAGATGGTGATGACTGTGTGAGGAAGACTGAAGTGAGATGGTGGTAACTGTGTGAGGAAGACTGAAGTGAGATGGTGGTAACTGTGTGAGGAAGACTGAAGTGAGATGGTGATAACTGTGTGAAGACTAAAATGAGATGGTGATAACTCTGAGAGGAAGACTGAAGTGACATGGTGATGACTGTATGAGGAAGACTGAAGTGAGATGGTGATAACTGTATGAGAAAGACTGAAGTGAGATGGTTATAACTCTATGAGGAAGACTGAAGTGAGATGGTGATAACTGTGTGAAGAAGACTGGAATGAGATGGTGATAACTGTGTGAAGAAGACTGAAGTGAGATGGTGATGACGGTGTGAGGAAGACTGATTTGAGATGGTGATAACTGTGAGATGAAGACTGAAGTGAGATGGTGATAACTGTGAGAGGAAGACTGAAGTGAGATGGTGATGACGGTGTGAGGAAGACTGATGTGAGATGGTGATAACTGTGAGTTGACGACTGAAGTGAGATGGTGATAACTGTGTGAGGAAGACTGATGTGAGATGGTGATAACTGTGGTTTGAAGACTGAAGTGAGATGGTGATAACTGTGAGAGGAAGACTCAAGTGGGATGGTGATGACTGTGTGAGGAAGACTGAAGTGAGATGGTGATGACTGTGTGAAGAAGACTGGAGTGAGATGGTTATAACTGTGAGAGGAAGACTGAAGTGAGATGGTGATGACTGTGAGATGAAGACTGAAGTGAGATGGTGATAACTGTGAGAGGAAGACTCAAGTGGGATGGTGATGACTGTGTGAGGAAGACTGAAGTGAGATGGTGATAACTGTGTGAGGAAGACTGGAGTGAGATGGTGATAACTGTATGAGGAAGACTGAAGTGAGATGGTGATAACTGTGAGATGAAGACTGAAGTGAGATGGTGATAACTGTGAGAGAAAGACTCAAGTGGGATGGTGATGACTGTGTGAAGAAGACTGGAGTGAGATGGTTATAACTGTGAGAGGAAGACTGAAGTGAGATGGTGGTAACTGTGAGATGAAGACTGAAGTGAGATGGTGATAACTGTGAGAGGAAGACTCAAGTGGGATGGTGATGACTGTGTGAGGAAGACTGAAGTGAGATGGTGATAACTGTGTGAGGAAGACTGGTTTGAGATGGTTATAACTGTATGAGGAAGACTGAAGTGAGATGGTGATAACTGTATGAGGAAGACTGAAGCGAGATGGTTATAACTGTGAGAGGAATACTGAAGTGAGATGGTGATAACCGTGAAAGGAAGACTCAAGTGGGATGGTGATGACTGTGTGAGGAAGACTGGAGTGAGATGGTGATCACTGTGAGAGGAAGACTGAAGTGAGATGGTTATAACTGTATGAGGAAGACTGAAGTGAGATGGTGATAACTGTGAGATGAAGACTGAAGTGAGATGGTGATAACTGTGTGAGGAAGACTGGACTGAGATGGTGATAACTGTGAGAGGAAGACTGAATTGAGATGGTGATAACTGTGAGAGGAAGACTGACGTGAGATGGTGATAACTGTGAGAGGAAGACTGAAGTGAGATGATGATAACTGTGTGAGGAAGACTGGAGTGAGATGGTGATAACTGTGAGGGGAAGACTGAAGTGAGATGGTGATAACTGTGAGAGGAAGACTGACGTGAGATGGTGATAACTGTGAGAGGAAGACCGAAGTGAGATGGTGGTATCTGTGTGAGGAAGACTGAAGTGAGATGGTGGTAACTGTGTGAGGAAGACTGAAGTGAGATGGTGATAACTGTGAGAGGAAGACTGACGTGAGATGGTGATAACTGTGAGAGGAAGACTGAAGTGAGATGGTGGTAACTGTGTGAGGAAGACTGAAGTGAGATGGTGATAACTGTGTGAGGAAGACTGAAGTGAGATGGTGATAACTGTGTGAGGAAGACTGGAGTGAGATGGTGATAACTGTATGAGGAAGACTGACGTGAGATGGTGATGACTGTGTGAGGAAGACTGATGTGAGATGTTGGTAACTGTGAGAGGAAGACTGAAGTGAGATGGTTATAACTGTGTGAATAAGACTGAAGTGAGATGGTTATAACTGTATGAGAAAGACTGAAGTGAGATGGTGATAACTGTGAGAGGAAGACTGAAGTGAGATGGTGATAACTGTGAGAGGAAGACTGAAGTGAGATGGTGATAACTGTGAGAGGAAGACTCAAGTGGGATGGTGATGACTGTGTGAGGAAGACTGAAGTGAGATGGTGATGACTGTCAGAAAGACGGTGAGATGGGGATAATTTTCAGCCAGACTGAAGTGAAATGGTGATAACTTTCATGCGGCTTGAAGTAAAGTGAACTGAAGTGAGGAGAACGCAATGGTTGTACGGTGATCGCATAGTCAGTACATGACTGAAAAAAGCAACACCTCGTGACAAAACTCGCCTACGTTTTTTCACTGCGTCTTTCTAGATTGGCAGGCAACGCCGGTTGGCTGATTACTTAAAGGGTTACTGAAGAACCCGGTGCGATGGCTGGGGCTTTGTTGGCTTTCTTGCCCTTTGTCGCGTCTCCCAAGTCTCGCGAGAACGTGACCAGCTCCGTGAGACAGCTGGCGTGACTTACGCTCGGTGTGTGTAAGGAAGGCAGGGATCCAATGAGGCATGCGACTGCCGGGCTGCATGGTGTAAAAACGGGACGAGGCGGGCAGCGTGAAAGCCAAAGCGATGGGAAGAGGGGAAGAGAGTGGGATGAAAGCGCCGTAACCATGGGAAACAGAGAAGAGAACGAGGGTTGGAGATCAGGATATTTGAGAATGGCATGAGAAACCGGGAAGGGAATAGAAAACTTCACTCCATCAGCAGCGTTATCTGAGGACCATACAGGTAGCAAAAACGACGGAGGCAATGAATCAATGAAGTATGAAATAGACACCAGATACAAGAAGGAAGGGAACGGAAGAGCGAAACAGACGCAAAAGCAACCCATTGGCAATATATGGGGCAGGGGAAGGGAGGAGGAGGAGGGAACAGAGAACATTGGGGAGTCGAATATAAAGACTGAAAGGAAGAAGGAAAATGCGTCACACGAGCGTTAAGGGAGAGGAAGAGAGAAATAGAGGGGGAGGGGTCAGAGGAAAAGAGACAGACAAAGAGCACTAGAGAAACGCATGACACAGAGAAAAATAGGAGGAGGAAGAGGCCGAAAGAGACAGAGGGCGAAAGACGGATAGAGAACGAAGAGAGACTAAACAGGAAGACAGGAAGAGGAGAGAAAGACGGAGCTAGTGGTATAGATGCTGAAAGAAAGATCAAGTGAGAGAGACAGACAGGCAGGAATCGAGAAATATGTCAATATAGAGTACAGGCGATGGCGAGAGAGACAATATAAGGTAAGATAAGGTTGTATTTAACGTCGGTACAATTGAAAATGTAACGTTGACATTTTACCGCTATTAATCGCCAAATGAGAGCGAGACAGAGAAGCGAGTGAGAGAAGAGAGAAGGAGAGAACAGACAGTGGCGAGAAGGAGAGAAGAGATGGAAACGAGGCGGAGAGAAGAGAGGCTGGGGGGAGGGTGGCGGACGATGAAGGCATGGCGGGGCCGCCAACGCCTTATACCCCCTCTCGCCCGGGTGGCTGGAGACCCTAAGATAAATGTGGGCTGGGCAGCGCTCCCGGTCGGCGGTGGCCACCGCGTCTCCTATAACGTATCTCCCCAATCAGTGGACATGACACCCTGGAACGGAGTCTGCTGTAATAGGTGTGTGTCGGAATGGGCGACGGAGGGCAATGGGGTGGGGGGTAGGGGGGGCCATGGGGTGGGGGGTAGGGGGGCCATGGGGTGGGGGGTAGGGGGCCATGGGGTGGGGGGTACTGGGGGAGGGGCGATGGGTTGGCGGGCGGGGGGAGGGTGGGTATGGCGGGGCACGGTCGCGACCGGACAAACGGTAAGCAGCGGTTGCGGGTGAGCTGGACGGGGTGGAAGGGGTGCATTAGGCGGGGTAGGAAGGTGGGAGGGTGGTCGCCTGAAGACTCGGGCGAATGAGCAATGGACTTGCGCCGAATGGCCGGGCGCTTTGCCCTCCCAGCCTCCAGAAAGAAAGCGGCTTTATTCGGCTTGGCTGGGGGCAGACTGAGGCCGGGACTACATACTCGGAGTGACGGCCGCGGAAGAAATGGCGTTAAAAGTGAAATGATTAAACCGGAAATCGATCCAGGGCGACCTATATTGGATGGATGTCACAAAGGCCGGAGAGAAAGATTGATCGTCTTCCACTCTTTTTTTACAAGTCACTCTTTGATAACAGACCTCGTAATAAAGGAAGACACCCGCCATCTGGGCATCTAATTAACGTCTCCATTAACATGTAAATGCCGTATCCGCGGTTTATCTGCCTGTATCAGCGGGAACGACGTATATTTAGCGGGTAATTATGCAGTATCAAAGTGCTTATCGAGTCAAGGCTATACGAATTATATGCGATAAAAATCAATGACGAGTTGTCAGATGTAAATTACATCATTCAACTGAATATATCTTGTTGGACTGTCCTTGTTGGGCAAACCGGTAAGCATTAGTCCGGGGTAGGTGAATATAACCCAATATCGCACTACCCCTTGTCTCTTGCAGGGGCTATAGTCTGTGTGGTAGCCCGGCCGAATCATAGACGCAATGAATGGACAAACGGTAAATTGTGGGTTTAATTTCTGTATCAGGGGACACTTTTAGGGGCCAGGTATCTCGGCATTTGTTTTATATCAACTTTATTTTTGCGGAGTTTACAAAAGCGAATTCACATACTAATGTTCATATCGGCATTGGTTCCAATGCAAAAATGAAGAGAGCCCACGCAAAAGAAATTCGCAAACAATTTCATGTACAGTTGACAAGGGTATATCAGTACGCATTGCCTGGAATTCGCCCGTCAGTGCTTAAGGGCCACATGGGCACAGCGAGAGTCAGTAAGAGCCAAGGTCAGCTTGAGTAGACGAGGAAGCGTTGGCTGGCTCCGTAGACGAGGAAGCGTTGGCCGGCTCAGTAGATTAGGAAGCGTTGCCCGGCTCAGTAGACGAGAAAGCGTTGGCTGGCTCAGTAGACGAGGAAGCGTTTGCCGGCTCAGTAAACGAGAAAGCGTTGGCTGGCTCAGTAGGCGAGGAAGCCTTGGCTGGCTCAGTAGACGAGGAAGCGTTGGCTGGCTCAGTAGACGAGGAAGCGTTGGCTGGCTCAGTAGACGAGGAAGCGTTGGCCGGCTCAGTAGACGAGGAAGCGTTGGCTGGCTCCGTAGACGAGGAAGCGTTGGCTGGCTCCGTAGACGATGAAGCGTTGGCCGGCTCAGTAGACGAGGAAGCGTTACCCGGCTCAGTAGACGAGGAAGCGTTGGCTGACTTAGTGGACGAGGAAGCGTTGGCCGGCTCAGTAGACGAGGAAGCGTTTGCCTGGCTCAATAGACGAGGAAGCGTTGGCCGGCTCAGTAGACGAGGTAGCGTTGCCCGGCTCAGTAGACGAGAAAGCGTTACCCCGCTCAGTAGACGAGGAAGCGTTGGCCGGCTCAGTAGACAAGGTAGCGTTGGCTGGCTCATTAGACGAGGAAGCGTTGGCCGGCTCAGTAGACGAGGAAGCGTTGGCCGGCTCAGTAGACGAGGAAGCGTTGGCTGGCTCAGTAGACGAGGAAGCGTTGGCTGGCTCAGTAGACGAGGAAGCGTTGGCTGGCTCAGTAGACGAGGAAGCGTTGGCTGGCTCAGTAGACGAGGAAGCGTTGGCCGGCTCAGTAGACGAGGAAGCGTTGGCTGGCTCAGTAGACGAGGAAGCGTTGGCCGGCTCAGTAGACGAGGAAGCGTTGGCTGGCTCAGTAGACGAGAAAGCGTTGGCTGGCTCAGTAGACGAGGAAGCGTTGGCTGGCTCAGTAGACGAGGAAGCGTTGGCTGGCTCAGTAGACGAGGAAGCGTTGGCCGGCTCAGTAGACGAGAAAGCGTTGGCTGGCTCAGTAGACGAGGAAGCGTTGGCCGGCTTAGTAGACGAGGAAGCGTTGGCCGGCTCAGTAGACGAGGAAGCGTTGACTGGCTCAGTAGACGAGGAAGAGTTGGCTGCCTCAGTAGACGAGCGTTGGCCGGCTCAGTAGACGAGGAAGCGTTGGCCGGCTCAGTAGACGAGGAAGCGTTGGCCGGCTCAGTAGACGAGGAAGCGTTGGCCGGCTCAGTAGACGAGGAAGCGTTGGCCGGCTCAGTAGACGAGAAAGCGTTGGCTGGCTCAGTAGACGAGGAAGCGTTGGCTGGCTCAGTAGACGAGGAAGCGTTGGCTGGCTCAGTAGACGAGGAAGCGTTGGCTGGCTCAGTAGACGAGGAAGCGTTGGCCGGCTCAGTAGACGAGAAAGCGTTGGCTGGCTCAGTAGACGAGGAAGCGTTGGCCGGCTCAGTAGACGAGGAAGCGTTGGCCGGCTCAGTAGACGGGGAAGCGTTGGCTGGCTCAGTAGACGAGGAAGCGTTGGCTGGCTCAGTAGACGAGGAAGAGTTGGCTGCCTCAGTAGACGAGCGTTGGCCGGCTCAGTAGACGAGGAAGCGTTGGCCGGCTCAGTAGACGAGGAAGCGTTGGCTGGCTCAGTAGACGAGGAAGAGTTGGCTGCCTCAGTAGACGAGCGTTGGCCGGCTCAGTAGACAGGACGAGCCATAAAGTGGATGGGAAGGTCCCTGTGGAGTGAGATCGCAATCTGCGTGATACGGCGACCTCTTCGCGCCCGGCAGGGCATGCAGCAAGCCCCCCCCATCCCCTGTCTCCACCTCCTTATCAACCCCCTACCCTCTCCCTCCCCCCGGCTCCCCCGCACCCCCCACCCACGCCTCCCGCTCCAGCCTTCCCGTGTGGCCCCCAGAATGACTTTTCCCTCCCTTTTTACCAGCCATTGTGAGGGGATCCGGCTTGTGGTGTGTGTGGGGGGGGGGGGGCGGGGGTAGGGGGGGGGAGCGGGGAGGGGCACAGCTTTCCTTTTCCGCTGACGGTAAACACAATTGAGGCGGCCCAAGAATTTGGGTTCCATTCTTTTCTTTTGTGATTCTGACTGGCGGCGGGGAGGGAAGTCAGGGGGGGGGGGGGGAAGGGAGGGGGGGGGGGGAAGGGGGGTGAAGCGAGGGCGATGGGACAGGAGATGAAGGGAAGTGGGAAAAACAACCGGCGGATGACATTTACCTTGCTCGAGTTTAGCTTGCATGATTACCCAGGCCACTCACGGTATCGCTTGTGTAAACTTCTAATGCAGTGTGGAAGGATTACAGCTGCCGGGGTACAGGGAGCGCTGGGGGTCAGGGCGGATTGGGCCACCCCCACCCCCCCCCCTCCTTACCACACCAGCCCACCCTACCGCCCGTGCGCCCTGTCGCCCCGTGCTACGCGGGCCGAGGCCGGGGCGTCGGCTACACTATGCGGCCAGCAGGGGTGGCCAGGCGAGTGGCGAGCAGGGAGCGGGGGGCCGAAGCCCGGGTATCGCGCCGCCACCGCCGCCGCCGCCGCCGCCGCCACCGCCGCCTCTGATGCCACCGCTGCTCCTGCCGCCATCGAGTCACTTGCGCTGTGAGCGTGGACGACGGCTGAGCGGATCGCACAAAGCTAGCGGGCGGCCAGCGTGTGCCCAGTGACTACCAGAAGCCGCGGTGGGGACGAGGCAGGGGGACAGGACTGAGTGCCGCCCGCCACACGCTCCGACACCCCAGTGGCCCATTAGGACACAGCGCTTCACGCCTCACCACCGACCGATTGTTTTATTATTTTCTCAATCTCTGTTCCATTCTTCCTCTTCGCGTTCAGTTACCATTGGATGGACGTTGGCCGCGTGACCTCTGTTTCTCTGGCAGCGTGACCTCTGTTTCTCTGGCAGAGTGACCTCTGTTTATCTGGCAGTGTGACCTCTGTTTCTCTCGCAGTGTGACCTCTGTTTCTCTCGCAGTGTGACCTCTGTTTCTCTGGCAGCGTGACCTCTGACCTCTGACCTCTGACATCAACGAAACTAAACTATTGGTGCTGGACCATTAGTAATGGATCATTGCTGCCTGGCTGAGTGATTTTAGGCTGGACTATTGTAGGCTGGACTATTGTAGGCTGGACTATTGTAGCCTGTATTATTGTAGGCCAGACTATTGGTGCTGGGCAACTGGTGTTGGACTATTGCATGCTGGACTATTTCTGGTTGGACTATTGTAGGCTGGAATATTATAGGTGTGAAATATAGGGTTTGATTACTGCCAGCTCGCCGCGCTCTCTCACCTGTAGTGCTGGACTATTGCGGGCTGGTCGCTCTCTCACCTGTATTTGCTGGATACTTGCCGTCCGCGATGTTTCCCGGAAGTGAACACACGCCGGATGGGCAAGCGCGCTGGATTATCACGGCCTTGACCTTCATCGCTCTCTCTGGAGCAGCCACGCTAGACGCTGGACACCCTTCATCTGGTGAGTTAAGGTCACGTGTTGCTGGATGACATCCATGATTTCACCCTCACTCCCACAGGACTGGTATCACTCCTACAGGAATGGTATCACTCATACAGGACTGGTATCACTCCTACAGGACTGGTATCACTCCTACAGGAGTGGTATCACTCCTACAGGACTGGTATCACTCCTACAGGACTGGTATCACTCCTACAGGACTGGTATCACTCCTACAGGAATGGTATCACTCCTACAGGAATGGTATCACTCCTACAGGACTGGTATCAC
Source organism: Arenicola marina (assembly GCA_964019135.1). Classification (NCBI taxonomy): domain Eukaryota; kingdom Metazoa; phylum Annelida; class Polychaeta; family Arenicolidae; genus Arenicola; species Arenicola marina. Next base: position 7,830,115 of record OZ025249.1, on the reverse strand, counting down.
TCCTACAGGACTGGTATCACTCATACAGGACTGGTATCACTCCTACAGGAATGGTATCACTCCTACAGGACTGGTATCACTCCTACAGGAATGGTATCACTCATACAGGAGTGGTATCACTCCTACAGGACTGGTATCACTCCTACAGGACTGGTATCACTCCTACAGGACTGGTATCACTCCTACATGACTGGTATCACTCCTACAGGACTGGTATCACTCCTACAGGACTGGTATCACTACTACAGGACTGGTATCACTCCTATAGGACTGGTATCACTCCTACAGGAGTGGTATCACTCCTACAGGACTGGTATCACTCCTACAGGACTGGTATCACTACTACAGGACTGGTATCACTCCTGTAGGACTGGTATCACTCATACAGGAATGGTATCACTCCCACAGGACTGGTATCACTCTTACAGGACTGGTATCACTCCTACAGGAATGGTATCACTCCTACAGGACTGGTATCACTCCTACAGGACTGGTATCACTCCTACAGGAATGGTATCACACCTACAGGAATGGTATCACTCCTACAGGACTGGTATCACTCCTACAGGAATGGTATCACTCCTACAGGACTGGTATCACTCCTACAGGACTGGTATCACTCCTACAGGACTGGTATCACTCCTACATGACTGGTATCACTCCTACAGGACTGGTATCACACCCACAGGACTTGTATCACTCCTACAGGAATGGTATCACTCCTACAGGACTAGTATCACTCCCACAGGACTGGTATCACTCCTACAGGACTGGTATCACTCCTACAGGACTGGTATCACTCCTACAGGAATGGTATCACTCATACAGGAGTGGTATCACTCCTACAGGACTGGTACCACTCCTACAGGACTGGTATCACTCCTACAGGAATGGTATCACTCCTACAGGAATGGTATCACTCCTACAGGACTGGTATCACTCCCACAGGACTGGTATCACTCCCACAGGACTGGTATCACTCCTACAGGACTGGTATCACTCCTACAGGAATGGTATCACTCATACAGGAGTGGTATCACTCCTACAGGACTGGTATCACTCCTACAGGACTGGTATCACTCCTACAGGAATGGTATCACTCCTACAGGACTGGTATCACTCCTACAGGAATGGTATCACTCCTACAGGAATGGTATCACTCCTACAGGAATGGTATCACTCATACAGGACTGGTATCACTCCCACAGGAATGGTATCACTCCTACAGGACTGGTATCACTCCTACAGGACTGGTATCACTCATACAGGACTGGTATCACTCCTACAGGACTGGTATCACTCCTACAGGACTGGTATCACTCATATAGGACTGGTATCACTCCTACAGGACTGGTATCACTACTACAGGACTGGTATCACTCCTACAGGAATGGTATCACTCATACAGGAGTGGTATCACTCCTACAGGAATGGTATCACTCATACAGGACTGGTATCACTCCCACAGGAATGGTATCACTCCCACAGGACTGGTATCACTCCCACAGGACTGGTATCACTCCCACAGGAATGGTATCACTCCTACAGGACTGGTATCACTCCTATAGGACTGGTATCACTCCTACAGGACTGGTATCACTCCCACAGGACTGGCATCACTCCTACAGGACTGGTATCACTCCTACAGGACTGGTATCACTCCTACAGGACTGGTATCACTCCTACAGGACTGGTATCACTCCTACAGGACTGGTATCACTCCCACAGGACTGGTATCACTCCTACAGGACTGGTATCACTCCTACAGGACTGGTATCACTCCTACAGGACTGGTATCACTCCTACAGGACTGGTATCACTCCTACAGGACTGGTATCACTCCTACAGGACTGGTATCACTCCTACAGGACTGGTATCACTCCTACAGGACTGGTATCACTCATACAGGACTGGTATCACTCCTACTGGACTGGTATCACTCCCACAGGAATGCTATCACTCCTATAGGACTGGTATCACTCCTACTGGACTGGTATCACTCCCACAAGACTGGTATCACTCTCATCAGACTGGTCAGGTCGAACGATGTGGTGACACCGCCGGCAACTTGCACTTTTTCCCTCGCATGGCCGTAATCACAATGGACCATTTTACTAAGATCGCGTAAAGCTTGCTCGTGAAGTTTGTATTGTAGGGCCGATAAGGAAAGATATTGTTTTTACTTTGGTATAAATATATTGCAGAAATTTGTTTGTAATAATGTTGGCTGATAAAATATTGCTCGACGATTGCTGCACCCCAATAATGGCTGTATGGCGCTTATTCCCGTTACTCGTATACTGACGGGGCAGTCGTTTAAATTAGCATGTAAAAGATAAGGTTACGAGGTCGCAACTTGAAGTGAAACGATCCCCTGGTAGAAGTGGTGCTCATGAACGACACGTAGCTTCCGCATGATAGTGGGCGGGCCCATTATAAGGGCCCCTGAGGGGGGGTAGCCATGTCGCGTGTCGATTTTAAGAAAAGGTCCATGTCGCGTGTCAATTTTAAGAAACGTTCCATGTCGCGTGTCGCTAAGTCTTATGTCGCATGTCGATTCTAAGACAACCCCAATGTCGCGTTGTCGATTTCAAAAATCGCCGTGTCGCCGTGTCGAAAAAGCCCCTCTGGGGCCCTATTATACAATTACTGATGTCGTGATCATATGACGTATCTATTGATACTAATATCATAGCTAAAATTGCAATGCCACGTATAACACTGAGGTGCGTGCAATGGCTGTGAAATGACTGCTAGAAATATCGTGATTAAGTTACGGGTGGTTACGTATGAATACCCTCCCAGGGGCCGTGTTCATCGACCCACCTTAGGCTACGACAATATACTTAGCGCCAAGTGGAACACAAAAAAAACCTGGCCTACAAAAGGCTAGGGCGATATTAAGAAACCACACGTAGCTTTGACACGAAAAACGTATTTTCGTCGTGGCCTCATCAGCCCGTTGGTGCTGCTCATGATGAAGAACTCATGATAATTCGATATAATTTAGCACTTGCTTACTTCAGAAAATCCGCCTCTTTGAATACATTTCTGCTTTAAAATCGATAATGGCTGGACAAATGTTCCACTTAACACTAAGTAACGTTAGATCTGCGTAGTGTAAGTTAGGTTTATGAATACGGTCCCCCCTCGCCATCACAACCAGCCAGTCGGTGATGTTGCGTTACATTGCTTTTCATTCATGCATTTCATGTGACGCGGAGTGGTGGGTTGGTGGGTAGGGCCGTTGTAATTGTATAGCCATAACATTTACCAAGTGGCAAACATATGTGATTCGGGGTGGCGGTGGGGGTTGGGGGGGTGGGGGGGGGGATCCCCATGTGCTTGGTGATAAGATCACGCCATGAAGCCATTATTTGTATACCCATAAAGGGAGTTACCAACATTTATTGTTAAAAAGAACACCATACGACGCATTAACATGGTTGGGTGACAAAATGGCTCTGACTGCTGAGTCATAACATTTTTAGAAGCATAACGCCTTTCAAACGTCTGCCATACAAGTTGCCCATGGTTCATCGTATCTCTGGCTTCTGGCGCAATAATACGAAATGAAATATTACTTCGCGAAAACGACGTTAATTAGAGCTGTTGGTTGATTGGAGTTGACATTTGTCCAGCCCACACGGCACCGATCACGCGATGTCATCATTACGCAATACGTCAAGGTCACGTGACACTTGACTGGCAGGGCTGGCCAGAATCGATGCCAACAAAAACACGTTTCGCCATTAAACATGTCGCAAGCGGTAGTTGTCATCCTCATTTAGTCTTTCCGGTAACAGAACACATCTCAGATCGCAAGGCAAACCTGCCATCCATATATGTGTTATTTATATATGCTGAGGCACGTGGAATGATGGATGGGATAATTCAGGGTGAGGGGAGAGGTGAGAGTGAGGAGGGAACGGGGAGCAGGTCGGGGGGGGGCGTTGCTCTTCTGGCAGGTACGTCTGTTTGAGCCATTAGTGACCCGGATATGTGTCTGAGCACGTCTCGCTGCAAGCCGTTGGGCGGTGATAGGGGAAAGACCCCACTTACCAGGCGGGGGGCTGAGGGGAGAGGGGGGGTGGGGAGGAGCAGTTAAATTATGGACCAATCTTTCCAGAATTTTAGTAGAAAGCATATAATATATTTATATATCATATATTTAACATTTGCCTTATGGGCATTTTTCACTCAAACGGACCTACGATGAATGTTGGCCTTTTCTTTATTCGAAAGCATCTACGCCAGAGCTTAATATATTCAAACGTTAAATGCGATATGTTATTTTGTTTATAGCTAAATAAATATATTGGTATTAAGATCAATGCTCAAAGCCTCGTACTGTCAGCTTCGGTGCCTCGTGCACAGTCAGATCAAGTGACTGGACACTATCGCGGCAGTCGATCGGGCGATGTTTGAGGCGGCTTTGTGAACTTGTCACCGCCATTTGAAACAAGCATTGATCCCGGCGCTGTCAGAATGGCGGGTGACTGTTTATTCTTGGATCGAACGGAGGTAAATAATCACGACAGTTTGCCGCCATTGCTGATGGCTGAGGGCGCTGGGTAAATATTTAGAGAGCTCCTTTGTGAATAACATTCGCACCTGACACAGATCAGTCACTGCGCCACCTGACGGGCATTCACTCAATCAAAATGTGGCTTTTGAGCAGGCAACAATGGAGACTGAATCTTCTTTGTGAGGACCGTAAGCCGTAGTCTGACGTCACTTCCGGTGGATGGCTCACGTGACTTTCTATGAACGACTTTATTATTTTTTGCCCAAGTCAACGAAGCCAAAATAATAGAAGATCCAGGGAGATATCAGCATAATGAATACCCGACAAGGTATTTTGCCTTTATATGGAACACTTTACTGGCGTTAAATAGTTTTGTGGTTCCATAAAGCCAGGCCCGGAGAGCAGTGAAATGATGCGGGGACCGACCCATGATCAAGGCGGAGGTTCCCTCGACGCGGCTCCTGCAGCCACACCGCAGCGCCCCTAGTGGGTCCTCATCGACTTATTAAGTCATCACCGAATGGTCCCCGGGGTTACTTTAGTGGTATAAAACCGGGGACCAAAAACCCGCTAAAACCCCGCCCTCAGTGAGAGGTACTTCACGCGGTCCGAGAACACAGAAGACGCGTAATCTCTGCCATAACCCCTAACACCATCCCGAGTCCCGACCCCCCACCCCCCCCCCCTTCTCCCCATCCCACCAGGCCCAGGATCCTCACTGACCGCCCACCCCAATCGGCACCCCGCTCTACCGTTTTCCTGGTTACCCCGCCCACTGCTCTACAGCGCTACCCCCGATTCTTGGGGTGAGAATTACGTTTCGATTATATGAATTCCCAATTGCCACTCCGGCCGTTCCGTCGGATGAGCTGGGGAGATCATTAATTTCCCACTGTGACTACCCAGGCCCCCCCCCCCCCCCATGCCCCCTCCTGCCCCCTTCCCTGTCCCCCTCCGCCCCTGCCCGCTCCTGCCCCCCGCCCCGGGCCTCCAGCCCCCTAGCCCCCTGGTCCCTCTCCCCGGTCCCCCAACCTGGTCCCCCTGCGCCCCCTGCCTCCCGCTCCCCTTCCCGGTGCACCCCCCCCCTCCGCCACCTCCTGCCCCTCCCCTGATGCCCCATCTTAGCCCGTCATCACCGCTGGGGAAGGATAAATACGTTGTTTATATGGTAATGACTGGCATTGACTGGGGTTCCATATGAGTGGCTCCGTATTCCTTGCCCAGTCAGTCCATGTAGCCTATAATACGGATGCAGATTTAGTTTGTGCTTCAAATTGCTTTCATATACCGCGGCTGCTTCATTTGGGGGGTAGTGGTTACGCCAGTTGTCTATTAGGGTGATGTAGTCACGGGGTGGGAGGGGGGTGGGGGTGGTTACGCCAGTTGTCTATTAGGGTGATGTAGTCACGGGGTGGGAGGGGGGTGGGGGTGGTTACGCCAGTTGTCTATCAGGGTGATGTAGTCGCGGGGTGGAAAGAGGGGGGGGATGGTTACATCAGTTGTTTATCAGGGTGATGTAGTCGCGGGGTATGACGGGGGTGGGGGTGGTTACGTCAGTTGTCTATGGGGGTGGTGTTAGGGTAGGCGTCACACAGAGGGGTGGGTACGGTTACGTCAGTTGTTTATCGGGATGGCCCTGTACGGGGCGGACAGAGGTTCCAGTGATTGGGAATCCATTATGGTCTTTGGAGTATTAATCCATCCCCGGCCTCCTACCGCCTCCTACCGACAGACTGCGGCTCATTTACTGGTACCAATCAATAAGCCATCCCATCCCGTTAGACCGCCTTAGACCGCGCTGAGCATTGTATTCAGTCGATAGCCTGACACGGCATTAAGTAGCCACGAGGTTCCCAGTAAGTACCTAAGGTTCTCAGTAAGTACCACGAGGTTCCCAGTAAGCACCACGAGGTTCCCAGTAAGTAACCCGAGGTTCTCAGTAAGTACCACGAGGTTCCCAGTAAGTACCACGAGGTTCCCAGTAAGTACCCTGAGGTTCCCAGTAAGTGCCACGAGGTTCCCAGTAAGTACCACGAGGTTCCCAGTAAGTACCACGAGGTTCTCAGTAAGTACCACGAGGTTCCCAGTAAGCACCACGAGATTCCCAGTAAGTACCACGAGGTTCCCAGTAAGTACCACGAGGTTCCAAGTAAGTACCACGAGGTTCCCAGTAAGTACCCCGAGGTTTCCAGTAAGTACCCCGAGGTTTCCAGTAAGTACCACGAGGTTTCCAGTAAGTACCACGATGTTCCCAGTAAGTACCACGAGGTTCCCAGATACGCCGAGGAAAGATTGCACCGCATTTGCTGAAATAAAGGAGACATTATATAATATATATGTGTATTCATGACAATTGACCATCAAGGTGTCCGCCCTTGCGGGTTCAGTGGTATGGGGGCAAACACCCAGCGCTCTTCGCCTGGTGCCCTGTCTAACTGTCGTTAGGGGAACCAGGTTACCGGGCGATGGCTTCACACGCGGTACAAAAACTAGTAATCAGCAACAGCGGTGACATTTCCAAGGTGAGCATATCTTCCACTTCAGATTATTGCGCTAGCAATGGCGAAGAATGTCATTAGCAGACATGAAAAAAGAAACCACTTTTCATTAGACTCAGGTCACCGGATGCCTGTTGTCAGATTGTGTGATTTTTGCAAGGATTGTCTGTAACAGGAGGCGCAACGGAAGTTTGTTGTACCTCTAAGGGAGATTGGTCGTACCTCTAATGGAGGTTTGTCGTACCTCTAACGGAGGTTTGTCGTACCTCTAACGGAGGTTTGTCGTACCTCTAATGGAGGTTTGTCGTACCTCTAACGGAGGTTTGTCATACCTCTAACGGAAGTTTGTCGTACCTCTAACCGAGGTTTGTCGTACCTCTAACGGAGGTTTGTCATACCTCTAGCGGAGGTTTGTCGAGGAGACACACAATGTCATGCGGTAGCTTCCCGCAGTTCGATTATGCCACCCGATAGCATGTTGACGACGTTGATGATAATTGCATCTGGCACCTGAGATGAATTTCGATCGCTGTTTACAGCAACATGCAAATTGGGATGAGAGTATAAAAAGAGGAGAGCGTCGTGTTAAAGCGTAACTATGTTTCATAATCGAATTGGGTGGAATTTTTGTAATGGGGGATTGAGCGAGATAAACTGGTAATAGTCCAATTTCACCGAGCGTGGAAGGCGATCGATCGACGCAGTGCAGCGGCCTCTGGTGGCAGTTATCCTCCATTCCCATTTGTACCAGGACTCTGGGCTGACCGCCATTTGTACCAACGCTCTGGGCTGACCGCCATTTGTACCAACGCTCTGGGCTGACCGCCATTTGTACCAACGCTCTGGGCTGACCGCCATTTGTACCAACGCTCTGGGCTGACCGCCATTTGTACCAACGCTCTGGGCTGACCGCTATTTGTACCAGCGCTCTGGGCTGACCGCTATTTGTACCAGGACTCTGGGCTGACCGCCATTTGTACCAACGCTCTGGGCTGACCGCCATTTGTACCAACGCTCTGGGCTGACCGCCATTTGTACCAACGCTCTGGGCTGACCGCCATTTGTACCAACGCTCTGGGCTGACCGCCATTTGTACCAACGCTCTGGGCTGACCGCTATTTGTACCAGCGCTCTGGGCTGACCGCTATTTGTACCAGGACTCTGGGCTGACCGCCATTTGTACCAACGCTCTGGGCTGACCGCCATTTGTACCAACGCTCTGGGCTGACCGCCATTTGTACCAACGCTCTGGGCTGACCGCTATTTGTACCAGGACTCTGGGCTGACCGCCATTTGTACCAACGCTCTGGGCTGACCGCTATTTGTACCAGCGCTCTGGGCTGACCGCTATTTGTACCAGGACTCTGGGCTGACCGCCATTTGTACCAACGCTCTGGGCTGACCGCCATTTGTACCAACGCTCTGGGCTGACCGCCATTTGTACCAACGCTCTGGGCTGACCGCTATTTGTACCAGGACTCTGGGCTGACCGCCATTTGTACCAGCGCTCTGGGCTGACCGCTATTTGTACCAGCGCTCTGGGCTGACCGCTATTTGTACCAGGACTCTGGGCTGACCGCCATTTGTACCAACGCTCTGGGCTGACCGCCATTTGTACCAACGCTCTGGGCTGACCGCCATTTGTACCAACGCTCTGGGCTGACCGCTATTTGTACCAGGACTCTGGGCTGACCGCCATTTGTACCAACGCTCTGGGCTGACCGCCATTTGTACCAACGCTCTGGGCTGACCGCTATTTGTACCAGCGCTCTGGGCTGACCGCTATTTGTACCAGGACTCTGGGCTGACCGCCATTTGTACCAGCGCTCTGGGCTGACCGCCATTTGTACCAGGACTCTGGGCTGACCGCCATTTGTACCAGGACTCTGGGCTGACCGCCATTTGTACCAGGACTCTGGGCTGACCGCCATTTGTACCAGGACTCTGGGCTGACCGCCATTTGTACCAGGACTCTGGGCTGACCGCCATTTGTACCAGGACTCTGGGCTGACCGCCATTTGTACCAGGGCTCTGGGCTGACCGCCAATTGTACCAACGCTCTGGTCTGACCGCCATTTGTACCAGGACTCTGGGCTGACCGCCATTTGTACCAGGACTCTGGGCTGACCGCCATTTGTATCAGCGCTCTGGGCTGACCGCTATTTGTACCAGGGCGCTGGGCTGACCGCCATTTGTACCAACGCTCTGGGCTGACCGCTATTTGTACCAGCGCTCTGGGCTGACCGCTATTTGTACCAGGACTCTGGGCTGACCGCCATTTGTATCAGCGCTCTGGGCTGACCGCTATTTGTACCAGGGCGCTGGGCTGACCGCCATTTGTACCAACGCTCTGGGCTGACCGCCATTTGTACCAGGGCTCTGGGCTGACCGCCATTTGTACCAGCGTTCTGGGCTGACCGCTATTTGTACCAGGACTCTGGACTGACCGCCATTTGTACCAGGGCTCTGGGCTGACCGCCATTTGTACCAGGGTTAGGGGCTGACCGCGGGGCTGCGTCATCTTAATTGCGTTACCCATCCACCGTCCTGGCGCGCGCGAGGTAAAAAATTGCCAGGGACCCTCCCCACCGCCAGGGGGCACCCACCCTGCACCCCATCTCCAGCTAGGTCACCCTGAAACCAATTCGACCCACGGCGTTATCGTCCGGGACTCAATCGCCATTATAGCCCTGGGGGCGATGGCCCAATGAAGCGACCCCCCCCTCCCCCTACCAAAACTCCCACCCCACCCCCACCCCCACCACACCCCCACCCACATCCCCCACCACACCCCCGCAACACCCCCATCCCACTCCACCCCCATCCACACCCATGTCCCCACCCACATCCCCACCAACACCCCTGCCCCCACCCACGCCTCCATCTCACCCCACCCCCACCCCCACCCCCACCCACATGCCAAATCCCACCCCACCCCAAGACCCATCCACTCATTCTTTCTTCCTTCTGGCTCCATCACACACACTCTGATGGACCGTCTATAATTTCCGTTTCTTTTGACGCTGGTCTTCAGAGTGACCGGGGGGCCGGCGCGATAGCTCAGTTGGCTGGGGCGCTCGCCTTGAGTGCTCTGGTCACCTGAAAGCCTAACGGTACGGGGATCGATGGTTCGAGCCCCGTTGTGGCCATGTCTGCGTGGTCACAGGATAAAGATCCCATGCCCTTCTTCGCAAAGAGTAGGGGGTTACCCCCGGGGACATGGGTCCACTTTCCCTTCCATCTCCCATTGACGCGATATGACCAAAGTGGTTAATCAGTGACCGGTCGAAAAAAGGGCAGACGGGGAGGGTGAGAGGGGTACATGAGTTGGTGGGATGTGGGTTAGAGGGATGGGGTGTGGGGGAAGGGGCTAGGGACTCATCGACAGGGGAGTGATGTGGGTTAGAGGATGAATAGTGGTGGGAGTGTGGACTAGAGGGGTGGGGTGTGATTAGAAGGGTGGGGTGTGGTTAGAGGGGTGATGTGTGTGGTACAGAGGTGAGGTTTGGGTTAAAGAGGGCGGGGTGTCGGTTATAGGGGTGGGGTGGGGGTTAAAAGGACGGCTTTGGGTTATAGGGGTGGGGTGTGTTAGTGGGGTAGGATGGGTGAGGGTTAGAGCGGTGGGCTGTGAGTTATAGGGGTGGTGTGGGGGCTAGAGTGGAGGTTTAGAAGCATGGGGAGTGGGTTAGAGTGCTGGGAGTGGATTAGAGGGGTGCGGTGTGGGTTAGAGGGGTGGGGAGTGGAATATGGGGTTAGATGACGGAGCCGTGT